>OU461582.1:22101438-22701438 GCA_911812115.1 Pristionchus exspectatus
CTTTTTTGGGAATGGAACCCCCTCCTTGCAATGTGAACGCGAATATGTCATTAGAATTAGTGTTGCGAATTCGGAAAGAACCAACTTTCGGACAGGGAAGATGAAGAATTTTTTTGTTGCCTGATTCTGTCCGAAATTATGTGAAAGGGGTGGAAGAAAGAATAGAGACGTCATTCCAGCAGACTCTGAGTCATTCAACGCCGAGGGAGAAAGGTAAAGATGAGCGAAATGAATATTGTTGGCTGGTTTTTTTAAAAATATTTATACTTACATAAGTGTGCGAAATTTTTTTCTTCAATAATTCTCAGACACTTTTGATTCACTCTCATTCGGAGCGATTTGATTCTGAGAATCCATGGTAGGGGTCCCTATCCCATATTTTTTATTTAACCTTTTTTTCCTCCGGTGTGCCTATGATTTTGACAGAGAGCGGAGGTTTACGGGATTGTAATTCCTGACTTCCCTAGATGGAAAGTATATTTATCTTTATCTAATTATTTATCTTTATTAAAGGAGGTGTATCACGAATATCTGGCTAACTGAGTTCTCAATGTGCCCGATCACACTTTCGAAACTCCCATATTTACAATTTTCGTTTGAACTGAGATATAAGCATTTGGCTGTGTTCCAAATGACCCTGAAGATCCGGCAACGAGCGAGAGACTATGCAAAGTGAGGAGAGCGCGCCCTCTCACCTCACTTTGCATAGTTACCCGCGCGGTTCGTGATGATCCCTTTTCAAATACTTCTAACAATCGAAAGAATCCTGGATTCTTCAACTCTTTTCTCGAGAAATCATTCGATTATTCGCGAAATAGAGGGAACCGGATTCGAAGTGTCATTCCATTCCTTACACCTATAGTGGGAGAAAGAGATCGAATTTTTCAGATTTTGCAGAAAGGGTTTTAGTATCTCTGTGCACAAAGGGCATTTCAAAATTCAAAACCTTAATCCATCTCTTCAGGATAGGGTATTGATTAGTAAAACCGGCCGATTCTTTGGTTATTTTTCTAGTTTTTCGAATTATTGATGTTCAGTCTGAATGAGATCAAAATCGGAAAAAATTATCCTATTTTTCGGGAAAACGGCACACCGAAATCTTAATTCATCGCTTCAGGGTAGCTCTGAGCATGTATTTTAGCATTATCTGGGGAATAATAGCAATGAATTAATTGAGTTTCTGGATGTGGTGAAGAAAGGATTTCAGTTCAGCGAATCGCCAGTGAATCCAACTGTGTTTCGTAATAATTACAACTGTGTTTCGTAATAATTGAGTCAGTGTGAGAGTGTGTCATTGTGAAAGACACTGAGCATCCGAAAAAAATAACATTTCTCCCCTGTCTGACACGCTGTAACACACAAAGGAATCCGAACAAACATGTAAATGAAATGGCCGATCGTTTTATCCAAGATTTGACCGAATTCAAAAAAAAAAATTATTTGAATCCTCTTAGATAACGAGCTCATTAATTCTAAAAACAAGAGCTACTCGTATTGTCGAAGGTGAGCATTTTGAATGTTACGATACGTCCAGAAGTCACTGCGGCAAGGCACTTCTGTACATGAAAAATGCGCTCTATTGTTGCGTATCCGCACCAGTCGTCATAGAAGAATTGCTCAGCACTCATGAATATGATCACATCACTTTTTTTATCCGTTGAATATAAAGCAGTATAGCGATGCAATACATGGAATGGGCAATTAAAAATATCTACTGAATAAATAATGTAAGGGGAATATACAATTATTGTTTACAGAGAGAGATATATTATATGTTAGGTCCTGAATATACAATAAATAACTATTCGATGGAGCAGAAATAGAGCTGGGGCGAAATAGAGAGCGATAAGGGGAAGAAATATGCCGAATTTCTGTTCAGTTGGGAAGTAGAGTAGAGAAAGAAGAGACGAATCCATGAGTGCACTCTACAATTATTCAAGACACATCAACCAATATCATTTGACTACAACTTCAAGAACAATGGAATTTATATTTACCATTCTTCTATTATAAAGTTCAGTACTCTTTCAAGAGATTTTCAAAAAAAAATGTAGATTCATAGAGCTCTATATATCATTTACCCTTTATCTACCTCAGATTTCTTTTAACAACAAATTTCACTTGACACCGCTCATTTTATTTAATTAATTTTTGGGCTGAGTGAACAGACTTATCTACTTTTCACTTTGTAAACACTGGTGTGCTAATGAGGTGACAAGCATAGGCACTGGTGAACTATCTTTTCAAAAAGGCGACAGATTTTTTGCGGATGCATGAAGGACTGCCCAGAATTTTTGCCGATACTTCCACTCTGTCACCTTTCCATCTCACCTGTGTTGACACTAAAAATGTCTTCGTGAATCGATCACAACATAATGGGGAGAAAAATAATTGGGACATTACTAATGGATGGTTTTGTAATGCTCCTACGCTAAAATCATATTTATAAAAGGTTCACCCATGGAAGATGATCAAAATCGGATCATCAGAAAAAAAATGATTTTGAGTTTTAAAAACCCTGAATGAAGGCAGATCTACATCATACTCTAACGATCTTATTTACTCTTTTTAAGACACAGAATGTTCCGACGTGTCTTCAGCATCTCTAGGAACGGAGATATTCCGACCCTGAATTTGCAGCGACGCGGCAGCAGCTACAGCAAATTTATTGTTTTTGGATTGCTCTCGATCATATGCCAACGCATATACAATTTGGCCAGAAAAAAATTGCACCAAAGAATAATGATTTTTTTCCGAAAAATGTTGCGTCATCACTATGCAATAATATCGATTTTTCGATTGTTTTCGAGACAAGAATAGGAACTACTCCTCCTATCCTTTCTCCCCCCCCCTCGTAATGACATGATTCTTATGGAGACGGTATATGAATTGGACTGACCTCCGCACTGGTGACTGCGTGTTTCAATTCATTCAGAGATGGAATATGAGGATTAGATAGTGCATGAGAAAGTGAAGAGATAGAGGAAGAGATTAAAGATGACAGATCAACAGAGAACTTAAAACAATCTCATTTACACAATATAAGGAAGTAGGGTAATTATTACAGATTAGAATGAACTGACCACAAGATTATCGATGTCCTTTATGAGCGATCTGAGTGCTTTAATTGAATGTTTTGTTCTGAGTGATGAATCAACAACGTTCCGAATTGTAAGACGAGTCAATTCCCATTGAGATATCGGAACTCTATCTCTTCTTCAATTAATTCATATTGTTATTTCACTTGTATAAAATGCATTTACTTGAAGGATGGTGGTAGATATGAATCTATTCCAAGAAGAATTCTCAATGACGAGATCACATTTCCAGTCAAATCGTTATCATTCACAATGACTCCACCCCATTCAGAAATAGATGCTCCCGGGACATCCTCCCCCTACAATTACATATTTTATGATAAAAGAATAATTGAAAGGAAGACAAACTTCTCCATCGACTATTATGATCTTCATATTACTATGAATAATAACAATTTTGAGTTGGGGATCTATTGATTCAGTAGGTGAGGCAAAGGAGTCGATCTGGAATAATTTGATACTACTTTTGACGGCACAAGTTGCAAATGAAAACCTCTCTTAGAAATTCGTGTATGGTATTGTGATTGATAGTCTGTCTACCTTGAACATCTTCTACCAGAAATGGTGATAACTCAAATGGAAGAATACTCTATCTCTCAATCCTTCCGATTAACTTACATCAACATCGAAAAGATGTTCACTCTTAGTATTGAGAATCGACACATCCTTGAGCATACTAGCAAATCGATAAATTGATGGAAGTAAAGTGGAATGAATAGCAGATGGAAGATTAGAGAGTGAGGACGAAAGTGAGGAAGATGAATAATGAAGATGGATAATACGAAGTGAATATGAAGAGAAAAGAGCATTGCAATCCCATCCAAGTCGTTTCTAAGAATTATTAAGCAGATGTTATATCATTGAAATCTTAGTAAGATGAATATAACCTTGTGTTGGGGAGACATTGTGGCTATATGCCATGGCTCAATCCTCTCCCTTCTATCTCTCTTCACAATCAATTCCAAATGAGGAATTCCGATCAACACCTCAACACATTATTATATATTTACCTGATCAAAAAACTCTTACATCGAATAAAAGGTGTTCTATTCTTGTGAGCACTTTAGATGATTCTTCTCCTTCTCTAATCTGTAAGAGATATCCTTCCATACCTCTCTCCCCTCTCCCATTTCCCACCTGCACAAGTGCCCATTTCCCCTTCGTAAGAAGGACTGAGGTAGCTGAGAAATGTGGCCATTCCTTTGAAGGAACGAGGGCAATGAAAATATCGAGAGAAGACGAAGAAGATGAATCAGAGAGAAGATAAGAGAGAGACCTAAACAATGGGACTAGTTCGATTATGCACAGTGTTGAAATTAATCAACAAACCTCATTTCGATATTATTTATTTGTCCTTGTATAGTCACAGGGAGAGGCTGTTCTATTCCATCAAAAGACGTATTCATATATTGTTTGACTTCTTCTCCAATTCCAGAGAGAGATGAATCAGTTATTGCCATGAAGACCTCGATTGAAACACTAATATCTTAATTGTGATTATATTATTATAAATACATGTAAATAGCAGCACTGGAGGCTACATCGTATTTCACCATATATCATGGTTGCAAACCCATGAAAAATTCTTTGTGAAAAAAAGGATGACCAACGGATTGGATTGATTTGGGGTTTTCGAGGGTGATTATGAAGGTGGACATACCCATTTTGGTCGTTGAGCCCATTAGATCCAGACAACGTCACGTTCAATTCATTTTATTGTTAAATTTCTCTGCTCACGTTTTCGCTGAAATCAAGCGAACAATTTTACCGGGATAGAATTGTGAGAAAAGTCGCACCGGAATGATGAGAATAGCGTAATTTCAAAATTGAAACCAAATCAGTGCCAGTAATAATAAAAAACTTGTAAATTTAATAAATAAATTAAATTGTAAAATTAATTTTAAAAACCTAAATAAAAAAATTGGAAATTGTAGGTAAAATATTTTGATTTCATCCTTGTTTACTCCCTCCTCTCTACCCAATGACCCCACTGGCCTCTATTTCTCTCTTTCCCTCTCGATCTACGTATCTCATTTCCAAAATTCTACAATTTTTTTTAAATTATTTGTATTTTTCATCCAAAACGAAGTTGCACCGGAATTGTTACTCGCGTAATTTAAGCGTTCTCAGGAGTAGAGAAATCAAACAAAAACTGTTTTTTACATGACGTCGCCTGGGGTCAACGGAGGATAGACTATCAAAATGAGTATGCTCACCATCAGCACACTCGAGAACCCCATATTACAGGGCTTCAGGGAATGCACGTTTTGTGAGCTGTGCAATTACTTGCTCGATTCATTCGTCATCGGCATATACCACATAAATAAAAGGTAGATAAAAATGCATAGTTGACTTACTTGTTTTCTCTTCACCAGAAGGGAAGGGAGCTCGATAGGTAACCACTCTTGTCCGATATGCAATCACTCCGAGAATAACAACCAGTGAGAAAATATAAAGTGAAGATAGGATACGGTATGGATATTCTCTTTTCGCATATACTTTGTAATTTTCCTATAAATCAAAATATGTCCACTCTGCTACTACAATCCTCACTGATTTTCCATCTCTAATTTCATTGATTGTTCTTTGCTTTTCTTCTTCCTTTGTCCATCCTGGGATCCATGATAGGATCATCTTGAACATTGACATCGGATCCTTTCAACCACACGAGAATATCGCTCACTCTCTAAATACCAAATGTTATTAAAATGCGTGGGGCGAAAATCATTACAGAAATTAGATCAGTTTTGGATACCTCTGTTAGGACACCTCTGATAAATTTTGTAATCGATTGATTCACCTGCAGCCGAGATATCACGAAAAGTGATAAAATTTAAATTCCGCTCTTTTCCGATTTTTCTCGAAAAACAAACACTACATAAAATAGAAAAAATCTCATGCAATATGTGAACAAAGTATGGAATAAAGTAGATTTCAAAGTTGGAATCAAGAGATGCTCTCTTCAATTCCCACGATTTCTACTCCATCAAAGTTCGACCATTTTTTCTGACAGTATCACTTAGTCTCCCTAATTGAAATGGAGCAAATATGGGGTTGGTACGGCAGAGAACAAACTCACAATGAGTACTGAGAGTGGAGGGAATCCGACAGAGAATAAAGAGATGCTAATGATGAGTGCAACAGCGACTCCGATGGAATACACGTCCATATACTGTACAGATATATCTTAATTAATATATTATACTTTCATATATGCATCTGCTCATTCGTATATCTTTTATCGTCTTACAAGAATAACGTCAGCATAGCGGGAAAAAAAACTCAATCATATGATCCGAAAGTGTTATCGCTCATTTTGATTAGAATCAATGAAGCAAAAGATGAAGTTTATATAAGCAGTAGCATAGCTCACAATTGTTATGTATAATTATGTATTTGAACAGACACAGAAACTGATTCAAAATATCGAACAAAAATTGAACAAAATAGTTTATCGTGACAATTAATTACAATTTTTGGAAAGTAAAGCGATAGAATCTAAAATTGAGACCATTGAGTCATTTAATTGATGTGAGAGGCAAGTTTGATCGCTGGTAACGCAATACCGTAATCGGAAATATATGCGAAGAGGAGAATTGGGAGGAATGGATTTAGTTGATAGAAATGAAAGTGGAAAGTTTCTACTAGAAACCCATGTGTATGAGGAACAAATCCGATTGAAAAAAAATAATCAAACGGTCATAGAATAAATTTACATGGAAAATAAATCGAGTAGAAAATTTATGAGTTCATCCATTTCGCCTTCTGGGCTAAAATATCACTCTTGAGATTCTGAGCGAGACAAATAGAGATCATCTGAAAAAAAGAAACGTTTATCGTTTAAAAATATAATATGTCTCATTCTTATGGTGGTCTGGAATCAATGTAATGATATAGATCTGTTATCTACACTCACAATTGGAAAGATTCCAAGGATTTTAGGTCCGATTTTAAGGTAAAGAACTCTTATAAGAGATAAATCTTGTAATTTTGGCTGAATGTCAGATCATAGTGATTTTAAAAATTATTGGTCGGGAAATTTTTATGCGAAGTTTTGCCTACACACTTGTAGAAATTACAAAATTTCAGGAAAACGCTTCGTACAAGAACTATCGTACAGCAGCGCTATGATCTATTTGCAATATTCGTTTTTACATTCACAGCATTTGCGGAAGGCGCGTGAGGCCGAAAACAATCCAAACAAAAAAGTTGGGACGGGGCGGAAATGCCGATCCAATCCGAAAGACCGAAATTGCATGCAAATGAGACGGCCTCGTACACATTTTTTTAAGGTAACAGCGTAAACTGTGGGATTAACTGGATAAATATAATTAAAAACCTGTATGGAAACGACGATAATGAGGGTTATTCCGAAGGGCATTACGTTCCCTTTTATCCATGTATCAATTGCATCCAGACAACCTATTTGGAAGATGAGATGTGAAGATGTCATCAACTGTAAATTATATCTTTACTAGTTAGTACCGTATGCATGTCCCCATCCTCGCGACTCCCTTCCCTTCAACAGGGACGGACACTTTCAAAAGGGTGCAGGCTTCATTCAACTATATCGTCGTTAGAGCATCTGCATTTTATATTTATATATATCACACTTCCCTAAATCATCATCCTAATATCAGGTTGTGCATCTCATTCGAATATGTGCCCGACAATTTTTTAGTTTTTTTTTTTAATTTTTTGACAAGGTAGATAGAAATATAAATAATGTGACCACTCAGTCAAGTACTTGACTCTCCCCCAAGTACTTGGGGGTCATTCTCCCCTCTCTCAAGTACTTGGGTAAATGCTCGCTCTTACGTTTATAAACCCCTAAACAAGTATACCTCTCTAGTTTTGTGTCCACAAGCCGTATTCAGAATCTGCTTATGGTCGTCATCCATCGTAAATGGCTTAACACAACACGAAAATGGCACTCCATTTGCTTCCGGGGAACAAATTTTTCCCTTTGTAGAACATTGATCTTCTTTTCGAAAATATATGTTAGCATCCCAGTCATCGGGGCCCTTTATTCCACAGCATTGCATTGCAGTCTGACATGTTGAATAACGATAAGAGAAGAGTAGAAGAGAAGCCAGGGTATTAGGGATGACCAGACAATTCCAATTCTCAAGTACTTGAATCTCCCGAAAGAGAGACGCTGCTCTCTAGTCAAGAATTGACAGACAGTGAGAGTGAAAATGCAAATGATCCAATTACTTGGGTGAGAGTCAATTCCAACCAATTCCGATTTGCATGTCATTCTCTTCTCTCCTCCCTCTCTCACTCAGTCAAGTAATTGACTCTCACCCAAGTACTTGGGGGTCATTCTCCCCTCTCTCAAGTACTTGGGTCGATTTGCATCACCGATCAGCTCTTTGCCTCGGAATTGAATGAGAACAGGAGGAAAGGGGAGATAGAGGAAAAGAATTGAGAATTGATTTGACATCACTACAGGGTATACAATACTAGAGTGGTGAAAGTGGTACATCGAGGAGCTGTTTTTATAACCTCTCTCGAGCCGGCCTCTGATTGTCATTTCGAGCCAAAAACGAGCCGGCTATTTTCTCAGCTCGGAATGAATCAAATCAAGTGCGGTTTTCACCATTCGAATCAGCGCATGTGTCTGTCGAACGCACTTTCATTTGGGAGAAACAGTTTGAAATTTTTCAATTGTCGACAGTGAGATAAGAAGTGTAAGGGATGTTCTTTCCTTCTCTCGACTCTCTCCTCCCGCACACTCTCAAGCCGACTCTTACTCTGGTATTCCTTTCCTAATAGGCCACCTAATAAGGAGGGGTCCAAAGGCCTCTTCCTAATAGGCCACCTATAAACAGTCCGACCCGATAAGAGCTGAAACCCACCTAATAGGGCACCTCATAAGCATTCCTAATAGGCCACCTAATAGGGAAGCATTCCTAATAGGCCACCTATAAACAGTCCGACCCGATAAGAGCTGAAACCCACCTAATAGGGCACCTCATAAGCATTCCTAATAGGCCACCTAATAAGGAGGGGTCCAAAGGCCTCTTCCTAATAGGCCACCTATAAACAGTCCGACCCGATAAGAGCTGAAACCCACCTAATAGGGCACCTCATAAGCATTCCTAATAGGCCACCTAATAGGGAAGCATTCCTAATAGGCCACCTATAAACAGTCCGACCCGATAAGAGCTGAAACCCACCTAATAGGGCACCTCATAAGCATTCCTAATAGGCCACCTAATAAGGAGGGGTCCAAAGGCCTCTTCCTAATAGGCCACCTATAAACAGTCCGACCCGATAAGAGCTGAAACCCACCTAATAGGGCACCTCATAAGCATTCCTAATAGGCCACCTAATAGGGAAGCATTCCTAATAGGCCACCTATAAACAGTCCGACCCGATAAGAGCTGAAACCCACCTAATAGGGCACCTCATAAGCATTCCTAATAGGCCACCTAATAAGGAGGGGTCCAAAGGCCTCTTCCTAATAGGCCACCTATAAACAGTCCGACCCGATAAGAGCTGAAACCCACCTAATAGGGCACCTCATAAGCATTCCTAATAGGCCACCTAATAGGGAAGCATTCCTAATAGGCCACCTATAAACAGTCCGACCCGATAAGAGCTGAAACCCACCTAATAGGGCACCTCATAAGCATTCCTAATAGGCCACCTAATAAGGAGGGGTCCAAAGGCCTCTTCCTAATAGGCCACCTATAAACAGTCCGACCCGATAAGAGCTGAAACCCACCTAATAGGGCACCTCATAAGCATTCCTAATAGGCCACCTAATAGGGAAGCTTTCCTAATAGGCCACCTATAAACAGTCCGACCCGATAAGAGCTGAAACCCACCTAATAGGGCACCTCATAAGCATTCCTAATAGGCCACCTAATAAGGAGGGGTCCAAAGGCCTCTTCCTAATAGGCCACCTATAAACAGTCCGACCCGATAAGAGCTGAAACCCACCTAATAGGGCACCTCATAAGCATTCCTAATAGGCCACCTAATAGGGAAGCATTCCTAATAGGCCACCTATAAACAGTCCGACCCGATAAGAGCTGAAACCCACCTAATAGGGCACCTCATAAGCATTCCTAATAGGCCACCTAATAAGGAGGGGTCCAAAGGCCTCTTCCTAATAGGCCACCTATAAACAGTCCGACCCGATAAGAGCTGAAACCCACCTAATAGGGCACCTCATAAGCATTCCTAATAGGCCACCTAATAGGGAAGCATTCCTAATAGGCCACCTATAAACAGTCCGACCCGATAAGAGCTGAAACCCACCTAATAGGGCACCTCATAAGCATTCCTAATAGGCCACCTAATAAGGAGGGGTCCAAAGGCCTCTTCCTAATAGGCCACCTATAAACAGTCCGACCCGATAAGAGCTGAAACCCACCTAATAGGGCACCTCATAAGCATTCCTAATAGGCCACCTAATAGGGAAGCATTCCTAATAGGCCACCTATAAACAGTCCGACCCGATAAGAGCTGAAACCCACCTAATAGGGCACCTCATAAGCATTCCTAATAGGCCACCTAATAAGGAGGGGTCCAAAGGCCTCTTCCTAATAGGCCACCTATAAACAGTCCGACCCGATAAGAGCTGAAACCCACCTAATAGGGCACCTCATAAGCATTCCTAATAGGCCACCTAATAAGGAGGGGTCCAAAGGCCTCTTCCTAATAGGCCACCTATAAACAGTCCGACCCGATAAGAGCTGAAACCCACCTAATAGGGCACCTCATAAGCATTCCTAATAGGCCACCTAATAGGGAAGCTTTCCTAATAGGCCACCTAATAACTCACCTAATAGTATACTAATTTGTGGCCTATTAGGTGAGATATTAGGTGGCCTATTAGGAAAGCAATACCATAATTATCATCCCTTCCCTCCCACTCTCGAAAATCGAACATTTTAAAACTCAACATTTACTCTCAAATGAAAGTGTGTTCCATTGATGCGTTGATTCGAATGGTGAAAACCGCAACTCATTTGATAAATTCCGAGCTGAGAAAATGGCCAGCTCACTTTCGGCTCGAAACAAAACGGCACACCTACCACTAGGTGTCGTGAAAATGGGACGGTCGAGAGAGAGGAATGTGGTACTCGTGTGAAACAATGGTCACTCTATTCAATACCTGGACTGTATCAATAAAAGACTGCAAATCCACGTCATCTCTGTAGCTGGGAATCACATCTCGTAGAGTCTACATTACAATTATTTTCTTCGTCACAACAAAGTAAAAAAAAAATTTAAACTAACATTTCCAACAAAATCCATGAATTTATCCTTGTAGAAATAAATTATTATTAACATGGCGATTTGCAGAGTGAAGATAATTCCAAGAAGAGTGGCATATATTGTTAGGAGAACCGTATTCTCCCTCAAAGAGCCAATGCACCCGCAGAATCCTCAAAGAACATTTCACTTATTGGAAGTGATTGCACACTTTTATTATTATTTTCCATACATTTTATAGATCGTTCGCGTAAGAATCGGAACAATCCAGAGCAGGGATCAATTGCCTAGGTGATATCAAAATTTTAAGGCAGGTACGTTTTTCAGGCGAACAGCGAAAAGATGGATACGTTTTGGTTGGAATCCGATTTTTTCGGCCTGCGGCTCTCCTATCTTTAATTAATTTTAAAATAGTTAATATAGTTAATAAAAAGAGTTAATATGGCGCAAGTGACTTCAGCTATGCGTGTGCATAATATATTATAGTTCGAGTGGGTTACGGTATTCAGGTCTATTGCGTTTATTTGACCTTTAAAAGTGCTTTCTCAGACATGTTTGGCTAAAGCACGATGAAACAGATCTAGAACAATGCTATAAACGTAACAAGAGAGCTGGGTAGAGAAGTGAGAGAGCGCTGATCTACATTTAGTACAAGTCGTCTACACGTCAACAAGATCAACAATTGGATTAGAAGATTTACAATAAAGGATAAGAAGATATGTAATGAAGAGACATTGATCCCTCGTCCCTCATTTCCCTCTGCGGGCGAACGCTCGTCCCGGTCTATATAAAGACTATATATAGACTATACTATATATCCTCACTAGAGTTCCCTTATTGGAAAGTTTTCGTTATTGGAAATGATGATTCTCTCCCTCCCATTTCCAATAGCGGCCGATAATGAGGGTGGTTGCTTATTGGAAATGACTTGTTATTGGAATTCCAATAAGCTATTGGAAATATTGAACTGCTCTCTTATTGTTCCCTCTCTCAAAATGATTGGGTATTTCTTATTGGAATTCCAATAAGCTATTGGAAATCGCCCCACCGGACAAGGTCTCTTATTGGAAAGGAATGAGAGAGTGAATCCTTTGTTCTCACTATTGGAATTCCGGAATCGTTTCCAATAAGGGAACTCTATTCCTCACTCTCGTCTGGAGATAAATCAGTTGTTGCCTCGCTCTCACTTTGCCTTCCACTCGACTACCAACTAAGAGCATAAACAAACGTGCAACCATGGTGAAACTTCATTATTAGTAAAAATATTACCATATCGCCTACGTACCATGCGATCATCACTAATTATCTCGATTTTTAATCTTCTATGGCACGTTTATATTTTGCCGTGTTACGATTTAATTAAAAGTTAATATAATAGCTACTGATCGCAACATTCGGTTTTTTAGAAAAATTCAGAAACAACCGAGAAATTACACCTTGAAAATTTACATACCATAAGTATCGCGAGAGAATGAAGTGCCACCAGGAACAACTTGCAAAAAGTTTGCATGATTCCGACTACATTATAGTTTAATAATGCCCTAACGAACATATTTTGAATATCATAGGCTATTAGTCCCAGGACCGGTTTTTAGAAATTCCCGGCTCCAGTCCTGGCTGTACTGCATCTCTACTCCAATAAACTGAAGTTTCATCGAGAAAGCTCAAGGAAGGTGGCGCTCCTAGTTCCTGCGCTGCAATCTCTCAAAATACTAATCTATTTTCATCGGCACGTTTTATATCCAAAACCAAAAAAAAGGAGGGTACGGTAGGTTGAATTTAACGAACTAGTTGACCCCTGAACCAGAGGTAACAAAAAATTCTATTTTTGAAACTTCTAGGGTTCGTGAACGAATCGTGATGGTGCTGAAGACGATGGACATAACCTTTTTGCCCTTTTGACTCCAAACAACGTCACGACTTTTTCGGGTATTTACTCTTTCTCAGCACCCAATATAACATGCGTGACACGTAAGAATCAAATAAACCCGGTCACATTGGAAAAAACGAAAATAAGATTAAAGCGGTTTTAGATAGTCCTCAGGATCCCTCACAAGATGGCCGCAAGCTTTGTTCGAAATCTTCAATTTTGAATGCATGAGACGTCGTCAAACTTTATAAATTCCGAAAAAATACAGACTTTTACGTCCTGTATCTCTTCCAAAGTAGCTCCTCATGCTTAGACATCAAAAGATGAAATGTTCCAGATGTCATGGAGAATGCGCCTGTGCAAACGGCCCATCGATATTGTTATCTAAATTTGCATAAATCGAATAAAATGTGGTACGACTACCACAATTCCGAGCCAAAGGTTTTGAAAGTTCCATTCGAAAAAGCTCATCGAGACGAATCGAATGATATGGATTAAAGTAATGCGGAACGGAGATAATCACAAAATAGTCCATCACATCTTAGTTTTAGTGATCTTCCACTCGCCTGATCATTTTAATCTAATTATTCTTTGTCTCTCCTCTCGAAAAACCGCTCCGGAAAGGAATGACGGTGCGAAATGAGACGGGAGACAAAGGAGTGGAGGGGAGAAACAGCGGGAAGGAGGTGCAAAATGAGCTTTAAACAGTGTAATCTCCGTTCCGCATTATTTTAATCCATACGTTCAGCATATCATTCGATTCGTCTCGATGAGCTCTTTCGAATGGAACTTTCAAAACCTTTGGCTCGGAATTGTGGTAGTCGTACCACATTTTATTCGATTTATGCAAATTTAGATAACAATATCGATGGGCCGTTTGCACAGGCGTATTCTCCATGACATCTGGAACATTTCATCTTTTGATGTCTAAGCATGAGGAGCTACTTTGGAAGAGATACAGGACGTAAAAGTCTGTATTTTTTCGGAATTTATAAAGTTTGACGACGTCTCATGCATTCAAAATTGAAGATTTCGAACAAAGCTTGCGGCTATCTTGTGAGGGACCCTGAGGACTATCTAAAACCGCTAAGAATAGTATGGGTTTAACTTTGTGACCAAGACCCTCTGATTTTATTCGAATCTTACGTGACATGCGTGTATAACTGATTGATTATTAGTATGACTCCGGTGTCTGAATGGGATGCACATCACTCCTGTTCAATGTTCATGTATATTTTTTCATAATCCCCATAACTCCTGCACGAGTCATGAACGATAATGAGATATGATGACGATAATGTTCGCGAATTGCAGAAAAAAAAAGATTCCCGATAGAAAACTGTTTTAGAAAGTCTTTGGACAAAAAAATATCAAGTACAAAATAAGAACTGCTCCTAGAAAATTATCGTCCAAAGGAATGTTGATTTCATTGCCTACCATGATTATATGCTTAGAAATGCGAGTTGAGTTTCCATCATTCAAAACATAATTTGCAGTAACTGACCGATGAAGAAAGTGAGTATTCCAACGATGATGAGAATCAAAGTTGGATCAAGTGCCATATTTCCAACTTGTTGAAATCGAGAATACATACTGGCCTTGTCTATCTGAAATATATCATTTATGCAAAAGTTTGAACTCAACGACCACTCGTATTCTCAAGGTATTGCTATTTCTTGAACTATTTCTCCTCTCCTCTCTTGAACTAGCTCAGGCAAATGTAATATATCACTATGCCAATAATGCGAACTATACTACTATCAGCTAGTAAATTATGATTAAACGCTTTAAAAACTGTTAGAACGTTCATCTAGAATATAGCTTGAAAAAATTGTTTAGTAAATTTACTAGTAGAAATTAGTATGCATCTGACCTGACAGTAGGCTCCCACGGCCACTAGAGCGAATCCGAAGAAGAAAAAGAAGACATTGAACATAAAAATAGCATATTTGACGCAGCAACTTACTTCAGTGCCATTGCCAGCTTGATATCGAACAGCCTGAGTAAGTTCCGAACTCATTTCGCAATATTTGAATCATTAATAAGTACTCCGATCGGATCAGATCGATTGACGTAATGTCGCATCAATTATCACAGTAATAAATTTCGAACAATTAACGAAATCGAATCTCACTATATAGCATTAAAACACCTACCGAATGTCTATGGATTCTGCGCTGTCGATGATTGTGTCTATTAGTGGGTTGTCCATAACTTGATGCTGTCATTCCACCTCTTGTTCCGATTAGCCAATCACTCGGATCACCTTCCACTGTCAAAACGGATGAACGCAATTGCTAGACTAAATGGAAGGAAATGTACACATTAATGAGCATCCGTAACAACGGTCATTGACAAATACAGAAAACACGTTAAGAGAAAAATATTGAACACAACACGTGTGGAGGGCAGAGCATTTGTAGAAAAGCGGTACAGTATACCCGGAGTGCGTGTGCACTCTAGTGTGTTTTGCATTTTCCTCCTCGACACAGCCCCCGGGGAGGCGACATAGGGCCGATCAAAACGTCCGAAAAAAACGACGTGATTTTCAGGCAAAATTGCGCGAATTCAAACGGTTGGCAATTTTCCAACCCTGATTATCACGTTGAGGGTCGGGGTCACAGTTGCAACTGCGTTTTTCCACATCTGGTCCGTTAAAAAGTATAACAAGTATTTCTATGTTTAGCGGAAAATACTACCGCTCAATTTTCGCAGCTCAGGACGTTTTTGTCAGCCCTAGGTCGGCTCCTAGGGGGCTGTGCCTCGATCTGTTGCTCACACAACACAGTGAAACACCCCATTCAGCCGCGATTACGGTAGGCGCCACACGCAGCAGAGACGGGTGGGAAAGGCGCGCTTTTCAAATGAAATTTTTCTACAGTATATTTTAGTGAACCTGACCGATCAAACTTTTCGTGGTGAGAGATTCTACGTAAATTACGGTTTTTCCGGATGCAGCGCAAACCTTATTTTTCTTTTTATTAATTAATCTAAATCATTGTATTCATTATATTGATGTATTTCTATCAGGGAAAATCTTTAGAAGTCATTTTTTAACGATTCGGATTTTATTTTTAATTCCTTTGGGTAATATTTTTAGAAAAAAATTGCGTGGCGGAATTTCATTTAGTGTGAAATTTTCGATCGAGTTGAGCATGTTTTGATGAAATATAAAAGGAATTAAAATTAAAAAATAAAAATCAATTAATAATGAAACACACTCCAACAGTACAGTACTGTCCAAAAAAGCGAGACGACAGAGAAAGAGAGTCGGCTGGACGATTTGTGTTGGGGTGTTTCACTGTGCACAATCTAGTTATCGATTGTTTTTTATTGATATTCGATAAATATTTGTAAATTTTTCGATTGCAAAAGCCTGCTGGTTCACGTTGCCATGGTCTTTTGCATTCTTATGTTGCTTAGTCGCGATAAAGACCCTCATTTAGCTCGCTGTTTTCTAACTTTCTCTCGAGAGAGTTCTTTTGTAACCTGCCGCAGTTTCGAATGCCTGTTCTTATGACCAAACCTGCTCTAATATGCTCTAGAATGTCTTTTCCTATCACGTGGTTATCCACTAGGCGCCTAATTTTGTGTCGGATCATAGCTGTCCACGCCGGCGGCGACTCAATTTTTTTTCATGAACCCGGGTACGTGGCGGAGCAGCCACGACGGTCGTGGCTGCTCCACCACGTACCCCGGGTTCATGGTCCGAAAATGGGTTGGTAGGTCATGGTGGAATTTGACCCTGAAACATATTCCAATGTGTTCTACAGTATATTTTGGTTACCGTAACCCTACCGTACCCCGGTTCGCGGGTCAACCATTTTAGCCTTGGGTCAAACTTTTGCCAAAGTGTCTGAAATCGATCGGAAAATTATTCTACCGTAATCTACAGTAACCTACCGTATCCCTGACTACGGTATCGCGGTTGGGTATCGCGAACTGATTTTTTTGTTTTTCGCTCTAAAAATACGTTCTTTGTGCCTACATGCATAGTTCGTCGAGGAAATTTTTTTTTTTTGAGTTTCGTACCGAAATCTTTCGTACCCCCCCCCCTACCGTAATCCTACCGTACCCTGGTGAATAAAACGTCGATTACGCATGTTGTTTATCAGTAAAGAGCGCACCCTAGTATCACCGGGTTAAATAAAACTTCGATTACGGAGGTTGATTATTAGTAAAGAGCGCACCCTAGTATCACCGGGTTAAATAAAACTTCGATTACGGAGGTTGATTATTAGTAAAGAGCGCATCCTAGTATCACCGGGTTAAATAAAACTTCGATTACGGAGGTTGATTATTAGTAAAGAGCGCATCCTAGTATCACCGGGTTAAATAAAACTTCGATTACGGAGGTTGTTTATTAGTTAAGTGCGCATACTAGAATCACCGGGTTGGAAAAAAACATCGATCACGGAGGTTGATTATTAGTAAAGAGCGCATCCTAGTATCACCGGGTTAAATAAAACTTCGATTACGGAGGTTGTTTATTAGTTAAGTGCGCATACTAGAATCACCGGGTTGGAAAAAAACATCGATCACGGTGGTTGTTTACTAGTAAAGAGCGCATCCTAGAATCGCCGGGTTGGATAAATTGTGTATTTCCCTGGTTTTTTTTCAAACCAGGTGATTGTAGGATGCGCTCTTAACTAGTGAACAACCTCCGTGATCGACGTTTTCTCCAACCCGGTGATTCTAGTATGCGCACTTAACTAATAAACAACCTCCGTAATCGAAGTTTTATTTAACCCGGTGATACTAGGGTGCGCTCTTTACTAATAATCAACCTCCGTAATCGAAGTTTTATTTAACCCGGTGATACTAGGGTGCGCTCTTTACTGATAAACAACATGCGTAATCGACGTTTTATTCACCAGGGTACGGTAGGATTACGGTAGGGTAGTGTTGTTCGCTCGAGCGTTATTCGCCGAGCGCTCGCTCGACGAGTGAGTGAAAATGAAGAAATCCACTCGCGAGTGCCAATTCACTCGCGAGTGGATTTACATACACTCGCGAGTGAACTCTTCTCTCATTCTTCGTGCCCATAATTGAGTTATCGCTCTTCGAACAATGCGAGAGACGAGGGCGAAATCACTCGCGAGTGTATGTAAATCCACTCGCGAGTGCTCGGGCACTCTCGAGTGAAAAGTGAAGAATGCACTCGCGAGTGAATCTCATTCGCGAGTGAAGAGAGAAGAAACCGCTCGCGAGTGACGAGTGACTCGAAAAAACAACTCTATGGTAGGGGGGGTACGAAAGATTTCGGTACGAAACTCAAAAAAAAAAAATTTCCTCGACGAACTATGCATGTAGGCACAAAGAACGTATTTTTAGAGCGAAAAACAAAAAAATCAGTTCGCGATACCCAACCGCGATACCGTAGTCAGGGATACGGTAGGTTACTGTAGATTACGGTAGAGTAATTTTCCGATCGATTTCAGACACTTTGGCAAAAGTTTAACCCAAGGCTAAAATGGTTGACCCGCGAACCGGGGTACGGTAGGGTTACGGTAACCAAAATATACTGTAGAACACATTGGAATATGTTTCAGGGTCAAATTCCACCATGACCTACCAACCCATTTTTGGACCATGAACCCGGGGTACGTGGTGGAGCAGCCACGACCGTCGTGGCTGCTCCGCCACGTACCCGGGTTCATGGTCAAAAAAGGGTCGCCGCCGTCGCTGGACAGCTATGTGTCGGATGCTTTCTACGATGATTTGAAGCTGCTGAAATCGCCGTTTTGCTCTTTTCCCTCTCGAAATCGTCGCATAAGGGCTCCTCCCTATGATTGCGCACAGGCGCATGTGCGTCTGTGTGCAAGGTAAAGGGGACACCTATGTGAAAATCAGGTCGCCGGCGGCGCGGACACCTATGTCCGAGCTATACTCATTGTCAGAGAAATAGCGTGCCATTTCGAGAAAATTTCCCTAGAGATGCTTTTGACAGGATGTATAATTCACCACTTATCAGTTCGTTCATATCGATGTGCATTTCACAGATCTGCAGAAGAAGTTTCAAAGAATCGACACGAGCGTTGTCCGTCCGTTAATTGATCAATTCTCTCCGAATCTGTCTGATTCTTTCGCGAACGGCATCGTAATATGTCTCTTATCTGCAATTCAGGCTGATGATCTCGTTGATGATTTCTCGAATTCATCGCTCACTAATATTAGCCCGTCCGATGCAGACTATTCGATGTTTTACTTATACGCCCAGATCCTTACACGGAGACTTTGAATGGCAGGTAAGATCGAATGTGTCAGAGAGGCTCTATGCAGAAGCCCAGAATAGGTCTAAAATCGGCTAGTCTAAAAACGATTAGTTGTAACCCTATGTACTTAGGATAGCTTTTATGAGGCTTAGGCTTAGTGCTTAGTCTGCTCTGGGGTTTTTGGGCGTTCTGGGCTTCTGCAGTGTAATGAATTTTATCTTTTCCGATTTTTTTACATAGTCATTCTCGAGCTCAGCACGCTCATATGTATAATCGCTCGCACAATACGTAATCTTTAGTAGATCAAAATGGACGTTGCCCAGCCCGGCGCTAATCTCTAACAGCGGTAGTAAATAGTAGTAATAAGCAATCTAATCAGTAGCGAATCGCTCTGAATGAGAAGGAATCCTCACGTAACTCGATTTTTTTTGAGATCTGATCATTCAAAATGTGATCAAAGGCATGATCAAAAATAGGGTACACTTTTTCAGGTCATTCCACCTATTCAGGTGAATGACCCGGTCGAATCCACCTGATCAGGTGGAATGAGTTTTCGAGGAATAATTTTGTGTCGCCTGATCTGTTTCGATAATTGAGTTAATATTTTTAGGCCGCCTGAAACTATCGAATTTCGCTCTTTCAGGGTTATATGTAAATTGAAATTAATGTGAAATTCAATCATTTCATCGTTCATTCTCTGAAGAGGGGAGAGAATTGGGCGGCCTAGCAATATCAGGCGACACAAAAATATTTCTCCCTTATTCCATTCCGACCTGTAGGTGAGATCGGCGAAAGCAGAAATTATTCAGTTCGCCTATTCACCGCCTGAAAAAGTGAACCCTAATCAAAAACAAATTACGAATTTTAACTTGATGAAGCAAAAAAAATCTGATCAGGCAAAGATTTCACTTGATTAGACTTGACAGCTCAGTTGAAAAGGATCCAAGAGCTTTAAGTATGCATTTAAGTTATGGAACTCATACCTGGAGTTTTAATAGAGCAATGATTTTTAAGGCTCCTAAAAATTTTTGATTTTTAAGGCTCCTAAAAATTTTTGATTTTTAAGGCTCCTAAAAAAGGTATTCCAAAATTCTTGTAAATTCTCGGGTGTTCAAATTACTCTTTTCAACAGTGCTTGAAAGGGACAAATTGCTTGTTCAGGTTAAAATGTAATCTTATCAGATCCTGAGTCAGATATCTAAAAATCGTCGAATATTTAAATTACCCCCAATTAGAATTTGTATAACACCCCTAGTAGGTTGAATAATCCATTCTGTAAAGGATCCGAAAAGTGAGGAAGACGTAGTTAATATCACGTATGTGCTTCGAGATGGCAGTGAACGTGTTATTAAGGGAAAAGTCGGTGACAACTGTATGTATCTTGCCCATAGGTAGTTGATGATTCTCTCTCAGTCGACATATGAAATACTCTTGAGATATAACATCGAATTGGAGGGAGCATGTGAAGCGAGTTGTGCTTGTTCAACGTGTCATGTTTACGTCGATAATCATTCTGACAAGTTAGATGATCCAAAAGAAGAAGAGGATGACATGCTTGATCAGGTATAATACTCACTTTATGAAATCTGCTAACGCTAGTTGGCAAGTAGTAGTGATCGAGGTAATGTGCAATTTGTTGTATTTGGGGTCCATGCAAAAGCGAGACTCCGCCCACATTTTCCTGATTGGTTAATTGATGATCAATAACGAACAACCACTGTAATTAACTTCCCACTGAACACTGCCCACCAATTCAAACTAACAATTAATGTTTTTTTTAATATTCTCTCCATTTTTTCGGTAATACGACTTTTATTTTTCGTCAATCTGTGCACGGTGCTTTGAAATGCCGTGGAAAGGAATTCATTTGATATCCATTGAAGGCGCCCGTTGTTCGACCGAATTCTCGTCTTGCATGTCAGATCACATTATCAAAGGTGATTACTACGCCCACTTATTTATGACTATTGAATGGATTGAGGATCTGGATGGAATCAGACTAACTCTCCCTCCAATCACTCGCAATTTCTACGTCGATGGACATGTTCCTCTTCCACACTAGAATGTACATTTCATTAGTTATTGTTTTGTTTGTTACGATAAAGGCTACGGTAAAGATAGACGAGATGATGAATGATTTCAATGTTTCTGTGATGAGCCTGGTATGGGGGTCGTTTTGTGATTAGAAATGCATGGAGATAGATGGACTCCTCCTTTCTCTCATTCATTCTCTATCCATTCTCTCTTCTCACATCTTCATTCTATCTAGAAATGGAAGTTGAAGCAGATCTTCGTCCTATTCTCGGTTCTTCCCTCGTTCGTCTCGACTCTATGAGAATCAAACAGATTCAGTCAGTCTCTAATCTATTATGCACTCCTTTAATCTCTCCATCTCCTTTCCTTCCCTCACTCAATTCTGCACTAGCACTACTTTCAGTCCATCCTTTGTCTCTGGCCCATCGTGCTTCTCTTCCAGAAATCATCTAGTCTATTCAACTCTCGATCAATTGGCTATTCTCGCCAGTCAGGCTGCTAATCTCAAAGGACCTCTCACTTCCTGTGAGAAACTTGTCAACTCTGATCATGTTGTCTACCTCAAATGGAGATACGACGAGTTAGTCTAGATTATGTGTCATTATTTATCCAACTCTCAGAGAGAGATCTGTATCTATACTCCTCGGATATGCCAAAATAGGGCACAAGAATCTCTTCCTCAATGATATGGAGCAGAAAACGTATGAAGGATCGGTGAGATATAGTTTCTTCATCAGAATTTCCAAAACAACTATATATGTATTTCTTCGCTGTAAGAGTATACTTCCTATTTCAATTTTGTTAATTAGATGCTGTGCCTGCTAGACTTCTACGTTCACTATGCTGAGCAGAGACAAGGTCATGGAAAGGAGATATTCGACTACATTCTTCAGATGGAGAAGATCCAGCCTCATCAGGTACACTAGTTTCCGTCACTTACTTCATTCCTCCATTCCACAACTCTCTCTCTCTCAGATTGCTCTCGATAATCCTACTGTGACTCTACTGGCCTTTATGCATTCAAAGTACTCGCTCTCTCGTCCCATCTGGCAGAATACCAACTTCGTCGTCTTTCCTGAAATGTTCACAGCCCTCAATTCTACGAAGTGTCCCAATGGACGTTAGTTCTCTCTTTTTTCCATCCCAAATGATAATTAAATTGTTCGATTAAGAAAAGGCTCCGGATGGTTGGTGGCGTCCTTCAACTCCTCGTCGATTCGGGGGTGGATCAAACGAGACTCGCTGGTTGGATAGTGCTATCTCAGGCCATCCTTCCAAAGGACACGCAATGTCTTGTCCCGTAGATGCCGATCAAACTACGGAGGTTAGTACGTACTCGCATCGCTATCTAACTTAATTCTTGCAGGGAACACTCGCAAATCGAGCTAATCAAGCGAGGGCCCGCAAGGCACACATTCTTTCCTCAAAGCCCCTCTGGTAGCCAATAAATTAACTTCCCCTATAGCTTCATCGCTTATCTCCATTTAGTAATCTGATTTCAGTATGTTTCATTTTTCTCGCTAGCGAAAGATAAAATCTTAAATTTACGCTTACAAGACCAATTATTTCATTTATGTACGGTGAGTAGCGACAGTATAATGATGGGTGTACAAAAAAAGGAGAGCATCTCAATCTGATAAATGATCGGATGTGAAGAGACAGCTACTTCATGCAATGGGGGTTGTGGTAGACATACAAAGACAACTCGTGTCATTCAGAGGGGAACACAGCTCGATCGAATACGGTAGGAAGGAGATAAATAAATATCGTGTACTCTCTGTATGATTCGAAAATAAATAAATACTCAAATTGTATGATGCAAGCTTAGCCCTTCGAGAGTTGATTGGAGAGCCAGTCCAGTCCTTCGTAGAGTCCGTGACCTTGTGTAGCACACGTTGCTTGGATGTACCACTGCAGAAGAGCATTTTGAGAATAACATCGAGAATAGCTAACACAGCCTACGTTAGATTGGGATTCGCGATAGAAAAAGACGTCCTATTGAGTGTACGATAAGGATCGAAAAAGCGAACTGACCTGTCTTGATCTCAGATTATGCAAGCCGAGTTTATCTGTCAACTCAGCAGCACTCATAGCGTTGGGAAGATCCTGAATATGACATCAGTTTTAAACAACAAAAGAACTGAACTACTGAATTAAAGGTTCTTTTTTACTGTCCTCCGTGGAGCGACTATCCCTCTGGCGGGATGAAAAAATACCCCCCCCCCCCCTAAAGGCACTAAAGTAAAGAAGAGCCGAATTAAGATCTAACCAAACTGCTTTTCAGTTTTAAAACTATAATTAAAATGTTTTTTCTCGAATGATTCACCTGCTTATTCGCGAAAACGAGTAGAGTAGCATCACGGAGCTCGTCCTCATTCAACATCTTGTGCAGCTCCTCGCGAGATTCCTCGATACGCTCACGATCGTTCGAATCAACCTTCAATTCAGAGATGATACCGGTTCTCAACATGATCACAACGTACAACGAATATGAGTCCTTGGGTATTCTGGAAGTAGTGCCTCCACAGAGGACGGATTTTGTCCTGTCCTCCGACATCCCACACAGTGAATGAGATGTTTTTGTACTCTACAGTCTCAACATTGAATCCTGCAAGGAAGAATTGGCATAATAGGAAAGGCTACAAAAATCGATACGACAAAACTCTTCCTCACCGATAGTAGGAATAGTGGTAACTATCTCTCCCAACTTCAGCTTGTACAAGATGGTAGTCTTTCCGGCGGCATCAAGACCGACCATGAGGATTCGAACCTGTTTCTTGCCGAAAAGGCGATTAAACAGTCCGGAGATTGTTAAACCCATGTCAATTGCAGTTTAATCCCTGAAAAATATGCATTATGATCTCAAGAAGCAACAGAAAAAACACATTGTAAGCGCAAGCACTTCAAAGAAAGAGCGCCTTTAGTTGACTCAGTCAGCCCCTGAACGCATCCCCCACGTGGAATCGACACGGTGAATATACGGTAGCTAAGTTAGCGTGATTTCCAAGGGAATTCCTTTCGAGAGAAATCAGCCCATGAGTTAAATTTTTTAATTTTATTATATTATTTTTATTTTATATAAAATATGTATTTACTTATCTATTTTCTCTCGATATATCAAAATTCGATGTTAACATTGTCCCGCACTAGCATCTTGGGACTTTCGTAACATATAACACTTCCAAGTTTGAATTGATTCCACATAAAATGTAATTCACTTGTTTTCTGTACGAGTGTACCATAGAATTCCGGAATGGCATCAATGATTGATCTCTTGTAATATATCATATTAGGAAATATAATTATTTATGTGGACGAGGCAAGAGAAGGAGATACTCGCAAGATAAAATACAAGTTGCATGAGTGAATAGCACACGAGAAAAGACGGAATGAATGGATGCGAGTGATTAGGCAGTCATGGAATGCATTTGGAAGTGAATCGACTAGAGAAGATGCACGATTCTATCTGTTAGAAGTCGGAGAGAGAAAGCATCATGCATACTTCCAGAGATGTTTAATTGACCAGAAGAATAAGCTTTGAGTGGAGATAGTTCTTGCTTGAGCAGAGGAATGAGACACTTCCTACAACAGATATACAGTTGTGAATGAATACTATGTCATGAAAGGAAACCGTTCAATTCGAAGAACAACATCAGCCGAAGGAGCGACTCCCTTGTAACAAACACCTTTCCGAAGATCAATAACTATCTGATCGACACCTTCGCATTCGAATTGATAAACCTTAATTTATCTATAAATAAAATATTTCAAAATAACACTAACCTTCCCAATGGCATAGACTAGAGATTGATCGATGCCCATATTGACAATGGTAATTAATCGATCGATATCAATATCCTCCTCACAAGTTGAAGAGTGCAAATCAACGAGATCGCCTATCGTTGAAGGTCCAATTCCAGTCGAAATATATCCTTTCTCATTCTCCTTATTTTCTTTAGCCATCTCATCGAGAGTAGGACCAATTACATTCCAAATTTGTTGCCCAACCTCAAATGGTTTCGCCATACTTGAATGAAATATTAAATGTATCCCGACGAACTTACAATAATCGAGAAGTTCAATGATATACCTCAGATTTGGCAACAGCAGAGAGAGAGGCGAGCCCCATATTCTCAGCTTCCTTTACCACTTTGACATCACTTAATTCCACTTCGGTTATCTCCACCCCAAATTGTGCTGTGAAATGGCCCAATTCATCCTTTAAATTTTTTTAATAAACATTGTCCCTCAACTCTTATCATCGATTAATTAACCTTGAACAGTGCTGCAATATGTCTTCTATCGTGTCCACCAGTCAATTCACAAATTCTCTTCTTACTAATATATCGATAAAGCATAGAAGAGGCGACTGTTCTCATAGACGAATTGCGATCCTTCAAGTAATACTCGTTAATTCATAACAATCTTACACTACCTGTGTCCAATATTTCATTTTATTTGACACATTTTAACTATTTTTCACAATTACCCCTTGTCTAAGCTACATGTAATAATTAGCGAGTACTGATTACTTACTAATCAAATAATGTAATAGTGTGAAATTGAATTAATCCATTTTTTGACGGAGATGTGTTATGACGATAGTATATAGATAATGAACCTGGACTTGACATACAGCCGCTATGGCATCTCTCACTCGGAGGAACACTGTCGCACCCATTTCAATCAAGCCTCTATCCACAGTTATGATATTGAGTGGAGGGACATTGAAGGCTGTGATTCTAGTATCAATTCGATGAGCCTTATCTAGAATGATCAATCATAATTATAATCAATATAACAATGTACCTATGCATGGAAGTAGGAAATGAGTGCCTGGTCCTCTCGTCTTTTGAGCTCTTCCCAGACGGAGAATTACCAATTTCTCATTTGTGGAAACGAACTGAAAAGTATACATAAAAATGGATTAAATTCTATGAATATCAATAATGGAACAGAATTTAAATAAAAAACGAACGATAAAAAGTATGTTAACCTTCCTAGGAGGATCCTAAATAAGCAAATCAACTAAAATCAAGTTTAAATATATAAAACGTGATACCCGGAGTGAGAAAATAAGACTGAGTGGGAGAGTAATAGCGATAATGAAGAATGAAACGACAATGATAATCTTCTCGACAAATGTTCCTTCTCTCGGGGATTCTTCATTATCATCAAATCTTGGAGTATAAGTAAATAGTTGATTTATTCTTTCAGGACGAAAGAGTCTGGAATTCATTAATAGTCACAATAACATTCTCTCTGTGTGAAAGAGAAATGATACCTTGAATGAGCTTCATATCCCATTTTGTCGAGGTCTCCATATTTGGCATAAGTGAAAGCACTTTCGAAAGTACCAGGGGCAGATCCGAATTCCATATTATGAGGAGGGAATAAATCTTCTTCCTCTTCATTCCCACTGTCTTCTCTATTGAGAAGAGACGAATATCGGACACTACTCCCCATCGACTACTTCTTCTTCTTCTCTCTCAGCTGGTCTCTCTTTCTTTCTCTCCCCCCCTCCCTTTCCCTCTCTCTTCTCTTCCGTCTCCAACGGACTCTCCATCCCCCTCTCCTTCCATCCCTGCGGGGGGCCAAATAGCATAACTAAACTCAAACTTGTTCCATATAATCAAATGTTATCCTATTCGGCTCTAAATCATAAGCGTGTTCGAATGCTAATTTTTTAAATTCAAGAATTACTCGCGGAATTGTATCAACTCTCGGATATATTCGATGAACTTATAAGATAAATCCGCGAGTAACAAGTTGTAAAAATAATTGCATTGAACAAAGCTATGGAATAGAGATGCTCCACCCATTGTTCGATAGATTACGTAACACTAATTTCCAGTGGTTGTGACACTCCAGATAGTTTTCATTACTATTTATTATCAAAGATAGTTAAAAAGGTACAATTAACAAGTTCAGTGGCTAATCGATCTTCTCTTTTCCAATTGAATGTGAATTTCCTTCTGTGGTCTCATAATTAGTTCCATCTTCGTTCTCACCTGCCATTTCACTCTCTTTTTCATTGTCTTTCCTACTCTAACCTCGAATCTTCTTTCACTTGATTTGATCTTGAAATGGCGGAATATCCACGCCAAAATAGTCTTTTCCTCCATCAATGCGAATCTCAACCAAAAACATTACTTATATCCCTCTAATCTAAATACTACCTCTGTCCTATGCAGTTTCTGCTTCCAGCAGAGAACGGGACAAATGAATATGCATGACGAGTTGAATTATCAGGAAGAAATCTGAATAATTGACATAGTGTATGTGAGAAGGAGAATGGGTTTAAACCTTTCGGGACGGAATACTTCGGGATCATCCCAATGATTGGGATCACGATGAGTGAGATAGATGTTGAGAAGAAGATGAGTACCCTTTGGAACCAGCTGCAATCCATTACTCAACCTGCTCTTTACAAATAAACTCACATGGCCATTCAATTCTTGATCTTCTCCCAATTCTCTCATAATGATAGGCACAGAAGGGAAGAGACGTAGTGACTCCTCAATGCATTTACATTTTAAAAACATTTTAGATAGATAATACTTTGACGCAACACTCCAAATATTTGAGCTTTCCCAGATCGTCCACTGAAATCTCGTCTCCAACAAAAACTGCATCCACCTCTTCATGAATAAGCCTCTGAAACCGTTAAACATTAGTTACGGCCCCATTCTTCAACGTTCCAATTGGAAACTGCCGATGAGCAAATTATTCGGTGAACAATTAGCGAAATCCACTTCCAAATTTTTAACGGGTATGGAGATAACTGATGTGCTCAAATAAATCCAACTATGTAGCACAATTTTCGAAGGGAATATTAGTGGGGTCGCTCGACACTAATGTGCGTGTGTTATCATTGTCTGTTTCCGAATGGTTTCTAGCCTACAACTCACTGGTCTTGCAAGTTCAAAAACTCAAAATTTGCGCATTAATGTCTGATAAGTTTCCATTAGTTTATTGTTTAAATAGTTTTTACACACCTGTACATTGTCATCGTTTCCAATGAGATGGAGAGCCCACGTGAGGGCAGTTGCTGTCGTATCATGTCCTTCGAACATAAATGTATCTACCTCAAAATGGATGCATCACAACAAGGTAATATTTTGATGGTCAAAATTAACCTCTGGTTGAATGTCTTTCCACTCCATTGATCCTTCATTCCACATATGAAGGAGTAGATCGAGAAATGCCAGTCTACCTTCCAATCTCCATTCTCTAGCACGCATTTCCTCCAGCCTCTCATTGATTACTCTTAATTATTGATACAATAACCGAACCCATGAATATAAATATACTTCCTCGTGAATCCATGAAGAATCTCGAGGCATTGTTTGTGTCTTGTACCGTCTTTTGTCCTGAACTTCTCACAATATTTACTTATTTGCATGAACTTTTCGCATTGAAAATAACATTTGGATTTTTTCATTAACCCGGTAATTAACCATTCTCTCGAGCACGTAAGGAAATCTATGACCACAGAAAAAAAGATCAAAGCTTAATCTTCTTAGAACAAATAAATACTAGACCTCCTAGATGTAATCGTTGTGAGAAAATAATGTCTCACTGAGCCAGCTAACATTTACAATGTTCATTCGCTGATCAGCTTAGAACAAATCTTTGTTTTCAAAAGTGCCTTTGGACTCCAAACACACGTTGTTTGGCAGATTTGTTGTCTGCAGCTTGAACCTCGTGAGGGTCTGGTTGATACAAAACAATGTCCAATTTTGTACCCGATTGTACCACCTACCGATTGAATATGAATTCGCTCCAAGCAAGAGGATTCTTTGTTCTGTTTTGTACGATCTCGTTGATATCCGCAATAGCTCGCACATACTCACTATCCTGCGAAATATATAACTCGATGGCAATAACAAAACTTTCACCATACCGTTTCTTGTTGAGCATTCACAGTCTTGCCCATCGAAGTCTCACAGATTGCATCAAGTGCACAGAGTGAAATCGTATGGAGAACTTCCATCGGACTACTGTATCAATTGACAAAGTTAATTATTCCAATTGTACATACGTACTTATCAGTGATACGATTCATCTTCTGGATAAGGATACGAGCATGATGATTGAAGATGGGAAGAAAATCCTTGAGGATATCATAGTGAAATGTAGGAGTGAGCATCTTACGACGAGGACGCCACTCATTCTTTTCACTCAAAACGGATAAATTTCATAGACAACCTATCGAACCATTTAATTTAAATTTTTTGAATTGTCGCTCTTGTTGAAGAAGAAATGCTAATACTACTCTGGTGTGCTGGTCCAAGTTGGAATCAAGCTTGTACGCTAGATTTGCTTGATCCCAACATGGGAGCACGAAGGGATACTGTCAACAAAATCGTCAAACTTTTAAAGATTAGAGAGCATGGGAAATGAAGAGATTGCTGAACTTGTTCCCTACTTGGGAATTTGCTTGATTCCAACTTGACATTGAGCTCGCTAAACGAAATAGTGTACAGAACTTCAAATTGGAATAAAGTATATTCCCAATTTGGAGTCAAGTACAGAACTCTTCTCATTTCCCATACTCTCTCATCTCTCAACGATTTGATATGCAATGAGTCTTCGTGCTCCCAAGTTGAGATCAAGCAAAATTCCAAGTTGCACCCAAGCATGTACGCAACTTGAGTATGTCGTGGATTAGATACAAGGATGGTATTGGCTAGGCAGGGCTGCTCAAAATTTTAACGCGCTCCTCATTTCACATGCTCTCTCGCCGGTCAGAAAAATCGTGAGAGCATTGAGAATTAAGAAGAACGGTTAATTGTTGAGCCCCGATTTGCATAAGATGTTTAATCAATAAAACATACGTGGTAAGAAGAGATAATCCAAGCCAGGGATGAAGTAGATCGTATGCGAAGCCTTTGTTTAGATGTTCCCTCTTGGTTACTATCTTTTCCATCAACTCGGGAGAGTACAACATCAATGCAGGATTCGGTCCGAGCCAGAACAGACACATTCGAGGGGATGGGAATATCGATGCCATTCCCATCACCTTAATATTTCATCATACGTATCAACATAAACTATGCATAATACCTGATCGACAAATCCCTCAGGATCAGGCTTGACGATAGCTCCATGGCCGAGGATTGGATAGCTTCTCGATGAAGGTATACCAGAGAGCTTCCTCCGCAATGACAAGTGACAAATCAGCTTATATAATAACCATCCCACACCAAGAGAGGCGCACAGAGCAACAAACGCTCCCATGAGAAATGATTGTGACTTCTCCCGACACCCCTTCCCAACTTTGATCTACCGGCATCTCTCGACACCCCTTCCCAACTTTGATCTACCGATTTATTGATCTCTATGTACTGCTTCCTCTTCAATCAATTTGATCAATCATTTTGAATACTACAGGGGAGTTTGCTAGTCGTATCTCACGTCTACATGTCGAGAATTCGAAATTAAATTATATTTTTAGTTTCAATGACCTTTACCCATTTTTTCCATGGCTAGCGTGGCACTTCTATTGAACACGAGGAAAGTGTGCAGTTAACGAAAACGTACATGGATTTTGATCAACAAGATGATTTCCAGATTTTCATGTTACTACTAGATAATTCTGTAGCGCCATATTGAATGCCGAATCGGCACTTCTTTACTTTACCTTTACTTTGCCGAAGAAGGATGGAGGATCAGATGGAACACTAGACGGCGAAAATAAATACACATCCCATTTTATATACATCAGCAGTGCTATAATTTAACTAAATTATGCAATATCGCGAATAGATGGTATATATTCAAAATCCGGTACTAGGCCGGATGATATCCATCGGATCACAAACGGAGGAAATCATTTTGTCGGTTCTCATCCGAATTAGTACCAAAAATGCCCATTGTTAGCCAACGTGATCGGGTTTATATGTTCTAGAATGACCTAATTTTATTGTTTCGTCCGAGTATAGTGCCGCTATACTAACCGAAGCTTCCATAACGACGTTACCGAGTTAACTTCAGATTGCCCTTGTTTTGTACTGCAAGAATAATGATATATTTTATCATCACAAAACAGACATCAGAACCAAATCCCAGAATAGGGCTCAAATTACGGAGTTACGGGATATTTTAGTTATATCAACAACGGGTCACGATTTTTCTACAAATATTCGAAACCGAGGTGCAATACAAACCCAATGAACAATCAACAGCGGGCAGAGATAAGGACAAACAGGGTACCTGGTTCCCCAAAACATATGAGAGAACATTTGAAGAATGCACTTACTCTAGTGGCAAAGGTGACTGTAATGTGAGTGGGAAAAGAATCAGCATTAAAATTATAATACCTAGCTCTTACTGTTTATCCTCAGCCTCCTTGTCACTTTTTTTCGTTTCCTTCTTCTTTTTAGGCTTGAGAGCCTCATTCAACTTCGAAATAAGGACAGGATCTTCCAACTTAGCCGTAGTGCTCAGGATGTTCACATCAAGAGGAAGACCAGCGATCTTCAAGAGGCCATTGGGAAGAACGAGAACAGTAGCCTTGAACTGTGCAACGGATTCACCCTCCTTCTCGTATAGCACCTGAAGAATGTAGTCTTTCGGATATATTAAAGGTGAAACTTACTTGATACGGTCTCATAAGGCCGTGTCTCTCACACTCGACGACTCCCATCTTTGCGCGGACTTCGTCTTCGAAAGCTCTATAAAAAAGAATTGAAATGATTACGGAAAAAAATTAGGGAAAGAAGAGTGATATTCTAAATTTTCTCACAACTGGGACGAAAAATACACATTAATGCATCATACCTGAGCGTGAAAGGCATTGAACCGGCCTTCCCGATAGCGTCAGATAGGAAAACTCGAGAAGCTTTCATCTTTAGTTGATAGACAACCTCGTCAGCCTTCTTGAACACGGTAGTCCTGGTATCAAGGTCGCGAGCCTTTCCTAAACGTTATATTATCGATAAAGCAAATTACTTAATTTATTGTATTTACTGCTGACAAACCTTCTCCAGTAGTAAAGAGGACATCAATTGCGTAGACCTCGTGAACCTCAACAGTGCTCTTCTCCACTTCGCCCTTTAGCTTCTCTCCGGGGTTTTGCACAATCTGCTTCTCACCGTCGATCTTGTTTCTCTCAAGCTGATGGGAAACCATATTCTCAATAGCCTTCACACCATACTGGTCCGCAACCTGAAAAAACCCCAATGTCAATTAAGACAACCATCACGAAAAATGCAAGAAAATGACAAAAAATAACCTTTCCAATGTTCGTAGTGATATCCATGTTTTTGGTTCCTGGTCTAAGCGAGCGAATAGCGATTTCAAGTGCATCATAAGCTCCCTTGAGCAGATTTGATCTCTTCTCATCAACTTTATTGTCCTGAGAAAAATCGTTACAGATATATATGACAGAGTAATAAAAATAAAACATACGGCTGATGCTCCAACGACAACGGAGTGAGCAGCGGTTGCAATAAATCCATCTACATGAACTCCGAGATCGATTTTCACAAGCTGGCCTTTCTCTAGTTTAACTGGAGGGTCCGATCGGAGAGGTGAAAAATGACAAATGGTGTTATCGATGGAGATGCAGGTTGGCATTGCGATTCCCTGAAAGGATTGAAAATAACAAATTTTCAAAACTACAAATAACACTTCAAAGTAATTGTTATTTGACATGTAATAAGTCTGAAAAAATGAGTAAATATTTAAAATGAAAATAACAAATATTTCAATTTGATGTATGACATTTCAAATTTTACCTTCTGCAGATCTTTTTCCTTCTTGAAAATCTTGGCAGTTTTCTCCGTCAACATTTTATCACCGAAATCGCACAGATATCCAACTTCGACACCTTCCTTGATCTCAGCAATGACAGCCTAAAATGAAATAATTCATATTGAAAACGTAAATTCATAGATGCAAACCTCAGCACTTTACACAGCCCATTAACAAAAAAAAAACCCGGGACGAAAAAGAAAGAAGGTACCTTCAGGGTTGCATTAACAATATCAGCAGCCATTCCATACTTGGTGACAACCAGGTCATTAGCGAGGGTGTGATCAGGCTCATCATCGCCTGAGCTCGAGGAACTGCTCTCACTGTCTTTTCTATCGGGCATCCTTTCTGCAATCCACTCGCGGTACAGTATATTTAGATTTTGCGCAATATAATACGAAAGCGAAAACTCAGGAGAATAGGAATGACAGCACACAGGCGAGGGAGCAACGCACTGTTTCTGAATATGACCAGAAAGCAATAATTGCAGTCTTTGGACAACACCGCTATTTTCATTTCGTTGATAAATTTCGAAAAAAAAAACAAAACATAAAAAAAGGACCTATTTGTATATAAAAACAAGGGCGCGCCTATTTTTGAACAGTAACCCTGAATTTTCACATTTCCACCCGAGACATAATAAAAGCGCGCGTTTCGAATTTAACAGAATCCTGTACTGTACGTTGGAATATCGATAATCATTGTTGATATAATTAAATGCAAGAATAGATATTGATATTTTCTATATTCGTATGGGCTTATGCATATAGGTTTTGTTATCAGGATATAAGCGATGCAGTCCGGGAATTTCAAAATCGAGAGCCGGGGGGCTTTGGCACATATGAACGTCGAATCGTCCGGGAATACAAATCATTCAATCATTTCGATGTGCCCATCCGCATTTTTTATCAGCCGAGTGAAACATGAAACATCACGGTGTCATAAAGAGAGTGAAAAATAAATCAGGCGATTCTAATGAGTGATTCTACCATTGATACATAACAAATATGAGCATTATTAATGTGAAAAGCCTTATTTATCGCACCTAAATTAGATATTTAGGCAAAACTAGATAGCGGTTTGACGAATGGAATGATTCTTCGAAACCGATCCCCTCTCTTTCGCGAAGATTCGAATGATTCCTCTAGAAACGAATCGAATGGTTTGATTCTCAAAATCAAACTTCTCCGAACGAGACGGAATAAAAAATGCCTGAGAATCATTGAAGAATCAAATTGCCAACACTAGTGCTTGGTCTTTTTGAGTGAGTTCGAATCGAAGAATTCGAATGAAGACCATTCTTCAAGAAATTAATTAGTCCAGAACGAGATTATGTCTCTTGTCCCTCCGTTGTCTCTCGCTTAGCTCATTTACAAATTTCACTTTTCTGATTCATTCCATCGCTCTCCAATCCCCAACGGCAGAATTGCCGGATATTGTAGTAAGCTGCTACAGCCGAAGCTTACTACAGCTAAAGATGCTTAGTTACGGTTGTCATAGAAACCGTTGCCAAAGGAGCCATTAAAAATATCCGTGGGCTCGTCTGTCTCTCACAGAGGAAATGAAACTGAAGCCGACTTTCAGTTATTCTCTAAACAGTCGAATTCTTGCCGGTTGCATTGTTTCCGCCAGGATCGAACCAACGGCAACTAAAGAGACTCTCATTGCCGTATCAGCTTCAAACAAAGTGATAATTCAAGGTATTCTTCAGACTTCCAAACTGTTTTCCTTCCGTCAGTAAATACTGAATTTTGATGTTTAGGTGTTGAATCATCTCTGCATATATCGGATCGTGTTCGATGTCTTTCTCTTCTCCCACTCGAAGACAATCGAGATGCTATCGTAGTTGGAACAGACAGTCATCTCATCGTTTACGATGCCCATGACAATGTTACACTATTCCAAAGAGAAGTCCCTGATGGAGTCAACTGCATTGCTGTGAGCTAATATCATGCACAAAGTACGCTTCAATGTTTATTTTAGATCGGAAGTCTCGCGAAGTTTGGAACTTTGATTCTGTGCGGAGGGAATTGTGCGATTTGGGGATTCAACAGGAGTGGGGACGATGTGTTCTGGACAGTAACTGGAGATCTCGTGACTGCCATTGCACTCGGAGATATTGACGGAGATGAAGAAAACGAAGTATATATATATTTTAACATCCGGCTAATGTATTGGGTATTATGCAGACACTAACAAGAGAATGATCACACCACTTGATACAATTATCGAACGGGCTTGAAAATAAATCTAGACCATTGACCGCAAAATTATAAAAAAAATTGATGACACAAATGTTTTCGAAAAGGGAGAAAAGGGGGGGGGGATTACAGCAACGCCTTTCCACTGTGGAACACCAACACCACATTCTTCAAAGTGGACTCGGATGTACTGTATGTCCGAGAAGACCGATTTCAGAATCGACTACAAGAACAGACGGTACCTACACAGAATTCCATCTCAATACTATTTGAGTCGATAGTCAATAGTCTAAACTTTTTTCAAGTCTCTTAAAGTTTTTGTTCACGATAAGAGCTTCCCGATTCGCAAGTGGAATCGTTGTTCCCGCACACTATTTTGATTTTGGGTTCGAAATCAAAATAAATAATAGGGGGGAGTGAGCTTGATTGGCCTCGGCGGGGGATTTTACTCCATGCCCTTTTAATACCCAAAATGGTGAAATAGGCAGTTCGAAAATTTGGGCGATGAGCGATATATATTTTATTGTTATTATTTCGCTTTCAGCTGATTGTGGGCTCACAAGATTATGAAATACGATTGTTCAAGGGAGACTTGATGAGAGAAGAAATTATCGAAATTGACGTGGTTATATCGCTATGTCATATACGAGAGTAAGTTGAAGAAAGAGTACTCTGGTGTGCGAATCCAACTTGGATCTAAGTAAAAAGGGGTTTCCAACTTGGATCCAACTACAGTATCCCGGCCTCGGGAACCCAACTTTGACCCAAGCAGGAATCCAACTTGGATCCAAACAGTTCTTGCCCCGTCGCGTCTAACATACATCTATCCTATAAGGTCCTTTTTCGCAGCTCTGTTTTGACTGCCTTTGGGCACGAGTGCGATTTACTGTCTACGGTCCCAAGTAGGACCGTATTTTGGATGTGACCGGCGCGACATGGTCTAACCGTGTGGAGCCTTTGGTTACTGTATGAGATTACTGTATCTCATATTCTCTGGTGTGCGAATCCAACTTGGGTCCAAGCAAAAATCCAAGTTGCGACCAGGCCTGGGGGCAACTTGGATTTTTGCTTGGATCCAACTTGGAAATCTGCTTGGATCCAACTTGGAAAGGGGTTACGGTATCCTTCTTTTTTATTGATTGATAATATGAGATACAGTAATCTCATATAGTAACCAAAGGCCCCACACGGTTAGACCATGTTGGGCCGGTCACATCCAAAATATGTCCTACTGGGGACCGTAGACAGTCAATCGCACTCGTGCCCGAAGGCAGTCAAAACAGAGATGCGAAAAAGGACCTTATAGGCTTGGTGTGTGTTAGACGCGACGGGGCAAGAACTGCTTGGATCCAAGTTGGATTCCTGCTTGGATCCAAGTTGGGTTCCCGAGGCCGGGATACTGTACTTGGATCCAAGTTGGAAACCCCTTTTTACTTGGATCCAAGTTGGATTCGCACACCAGAGTTATCATTCAATAAAAAAGAAGGCTGCCCCTTTCCAAGTTGGATCCAAGCAGATTTCCAAGTTGGATCCAAGCAAAAATCCAAGTTGCCCCAGGCCTGGTCGCAACTTGGATTTTTGCTTGGATCCAAGTTGGATTCGCACACCAGAGTAGTATGTCAATTGATATGATTTATCTGCCAACGCCATTTTGTTTCTATCCACAACCAAATCAACCTACGGTCCTGTATCTGTATCTTATCTCTTCATTGAGATATATATATATTGTCTTGGCCCAGTGCCAGTATTCCCTTCAGATCAGGCAACGACAAGGATTTTAACTGAAAATTTGACTGTTGGTTGAGTTTGCACTTATGTGGGTTTGTGTCACTTCCGTCACTTTCATGACAGTCGGTGACATGAATATTCCATGAATGTGATTTTCCCGTGGGTTCGGAGGACGTATCATCCGATGGGGTTCTAGTCTTAGAATGAAGGTAATCGGGGACAGTCCTTGTCGTTTCTATCGTCCTTCGTCAGATCACTCCATACCCAAAACAATCAAGCATACCCATTGATTGTGAAGTTGTCTTGAAGTGGTAGTGACCTGGAGTGACCCACGCCGACGCACCGCATCACTGTCGTTACAGAGAGGGGCTGTAAATATCTTCCTAACTTTAATGGATCTTGCTCGGATTTTCAGTTTTTTTTTTAAAGAGGGAATGGCATAAATATCTGGCTAGATGAGTTCTCAATGGCAGGTGATGAGACATCAACACTAGGAATGGCGAATGAAGAAGTGAAATGAAGACTTCATTTCCCCTCTCCCCACGCGCGTTCACCGGTGTCATTCTTCAAAGAAGAAGGGTGACGCAGTGACCTCATTAATGAAGAGGGGTGAATAGGCTAACTATTCTGCCATGAAAAAAAGAGTGAAAGATGGATTTTTGATCTGATCTTTTTCCATATTTAACTAGAGACATCATCCCATCATTTCATTGATAAAAATAATCGATTAACCATGAATACCATGAAACAGAGTGATAACACAGTTCATTCGCCTCTTCATTGAAGAGTTCGCGTGACGCCGCCGTATTCAATGAAGAGGGGGGAGCAGAGGAGGAAAAGACATCTTCATTTGCTCTAACTCTCTTCATTTTGACAACCCTAATCAGCACCCCACAACACATTCGAAAATCTTACCTATGTGTTCAATTTTCGATTGAACTGAGATATAGTCTATTGGTTGTGTTCCAAAATGAGACTGCGATGTAGATAATAAGGGAGAGAAGATCAATGATGCGACAGCGCGTGCCTCGGTCAAAATCTCACCTATCTATCCATTGCAATTTAGAACTTGTGATTTGGTAAATAATCGACATTATGCTCTTCTCATCTCGCGTTTGGGCGAAGGGTCCAAGTGTGGAACTAATTTAATTAACACTGATTTGTAGAGTAAGCATTAGATATAAATTGGCCAATTCAATGGAAGCAGTTGATGAGGCAAAATTGGAATTGAGCTGCAAAAATGTCCAGTTACTTTTTGTAGTAGCCTCTATGCGTATGCCCTTGGAAACGGATCCGTTGGAGTGTACGATAACACAACTCGATTATGGAGAACTAAGTCGAAAGTGAATATCGCTTCTATCATGGTTTTTCCAACATCCGACTATCTGGCATGCGTTTGGGCTGCTGGGAAGGTGATTTTGAGCTATTTTTGACATATCGACAAAAATTGTAGATCGATATCAGACGTATTGCAAGCGGAGAAGATGTTATGAAGGAACAATTAAACGGAGAATTGAGTGGAGCGATTCTATCGAAGAGTAGTATTGAGCGTTCGCATGAATTAACAATCGTATTCAATGACGGGAAAGGTGAGACACGATCTATCTACACGCCCGCAAATATATATATATATAGTCGCCGACATAGGTGAAGGACTACTTATATATATATATATATATATATATATATATATATATATATAATCGGCTGATTTTTTGAACCAGGAAAAAAATCAAAATGAAATACGGAGATCACCGTAAAAAAATGTCGAAATTTTGCTAACAAAAAGTGTTGAAAAGCGCGCGAGCAAATTTTTAAGCCGATTTGCGAGTCCGAAGCGCTCGCAAAAGATTTTGAAAAAAATGAATAACTAGTGACGAGGGCTCGTAATAACAGCAACAATGGACTGCCACATGGTCTATTCCCGCAGCGGTCCGATCACGCTACCGTTTATCCAACCCTATTCGAGAATAAACTTTTGATATTAGTTCGAGGAATGGAGATGGAACAGCCAGAAGACGACCAGTTGGATCCTGCATTGCTGCTCCGAGAATTCGGACAGAAGAAACATAATCTACTGGTACGCAATCATTACCACAATCATGTAAGACCAGAGAAAACCTTACCAGGTAGAACTGAACAACTTTGAACAAGAAGAACGTGTTGGAATAGAGGAGGCGTCAGAATTTAGAATTCCGGTAAGTATCGTACATCGCTCCCATTACCGAACAAACGGCCTTTTCTACCTTTTCGGCCTTTTTTTCCTTTTCGCGAATTCGCGCTTAATATTCTTGTTTTATGTTTCATATTTTTTGTTCACCCCGATAACTGGACGAATACAAAAATTGGCCGGTGATATATTATTTTAAATAGGTGAAAAATGAGAGCCGTTGCTTCCTTTTTCGATGAAAATACGGCTCTACCGTAATCTCCACGTCATAACAAATTTTCTGTTCTTTTTCAGTACTGTGGCTGTAATTTTTCACCCATTTAAAATAATATTTCACCGGCCAATTTTTGTATTCGTCCAGTTATCGGGGTGGACAAAAAATATGAAACATAAAACAAGAATATTAAGCGCGAATTCGCGAAAAGGAAAAAAAAAGGCCGAAAAGGTAGAAAAGGCCGTTTGTTCGGTAATGGGAGCGATGTACGATACATTTTTTTTTAAACAAACGATTTGCGTAAGAGTTGGACAATGCTCGGCACTAGAGTGTCGAAAACAGCTATTTTTTAAAGGAGGCGTATCATGAAAAATTAGTTCATGCTCTTCAGATCAGGTTCCGATTGGAATCCAGAACGATATTAGAAAGCCGAAGTTTGAAAGTTGTACGTCCACTCTGGGACGAGATATCCTCGTCCAAAGTATCAGGAAAGGACAGGGAAACCCCCGCGAAAATTCAAATATTTTACGCAGAGCCAAAGGGGAGGAAGGGAAGGTAGATCAAGAAGGATAGATCGAAAGGTCATCGTTGTCTCGCCCATTATTGATTGACTAGGAAGGGATTTTTCTTTGTTCCCGCAGGTTCTTCCCATCGACAAAAACTGATCTACTCCTTTGCGATTTGCCAAAAGAACCTTGGCAATTTTCCAAAATCTTGCAAGGCTCGGCATATCGTTGTAAGAGTCGCAACATTTGAATTTCAAAAGTTCATGATACGCCTCCTTTAAATGGGGATAACGGTTCTCGAGGGTGGTGATAATCGTGGTAAAAAAATTCATTGAAAGGATCACGTTTTGTATTTTGGTGGTTAAAGGGGGAGGGGCACGAATCGAAATTGATGGGTTCCACAACGACGTGCCTGCACCCCAGCTGCACCTACAGTAATCAGCACTGGGCTTGACTCTGTCCTCTCCCTTAACTAGGCCGTCTAGACTCAACCAATATAATGGCACGTAGCCTGGTGGTTGTACTTTTGCCTCGCTATCTGGCACAGGCTGGTTCGACTCCCGCCGTGTGCAAACCTCACTATTGCTGCTATTTTCGATTGCCAATCCAATGAAATCAATTCGAGAATACAGTACCCCAAATCGTGCCTGCACAATCAATGAAACTTCAAAATTCCGTAGTGAGGTTCAGAGGCATTTCTAGCACTTCGGATAAACTGATCTCTGATCGGGTAAAGCATCCCTATTACTCCACATGCTCAGCTTATGTGCGAAAATATTCGTGCCCCTCCCCCAGATATCCGATTTTTGTACTCTTCCACTGTCTTTACCTATCCATTTTCCCTCACCTCTCGAACAGAATAGATAGCCGAGTGTACCATACGACTTGGTTTCAGAACGGTTGCACAGAGTTAGTTGGATGATGATGAGTCAGTTATTCATTCATTGATGACCACCCTCGCGTGGCCTCAATAACCTCGAACCCACAATTTTGGAGAAAAAACGCTGTGCCGGGCTACACACTCCATTTTGTCCGCTTCTTTCACACCAGGCTCAAAGTATGAAATCATCTTTATCGTTTCATCCTCAACTAAATTGAGCATGAGATGAGCCAAACAACTTGACGACTAATAGGAAAATCAATAATTCGATAGAACTTTTGGGAAATTGTTCCCAAGTGCTATTTTTTGTTATATCCACACCGGTGTTGGAGTGTCACCAATTGCAGGCAAATACGCAAGTGAAAACTGTGTTGCATGTAAATATTCCAGAAAGAAGGATTGAGCTAGAGGTGCGTTTTTTATTATCTTTTTTTCAAGTGGAGTTGATTATTGCGCATACTTTGACTTCCTACTTTTTTATTTAAAAAAATCCTAACAAAGATATTTTGACCTCCCCTTTACGGTTCTCGGCGAGAACTGTCAGCGATGAAGATAACGAGTTGGTTCTGAATAAATGAGACGAATGATTATTATCGTTTCTTGCTCATCTTTCGATTATCAAATCTGAGTTTAGAATTAACCATTTTTCTCTTTCGTTTTTTGTTCGCGAAATCGTGTCGTAGAAAAATGGCCTCTGTGTGGTCGTGGAGCGTGTGTCCCCTAAAGGTATTTGTTTTTTCTTCAGGTATTAGCGGACCAGAAAGTTCCAATTCGAGGAATAGTCATTCTTGCTGAAGGAATATTCGATGGGGAAAGCTTCGTCCAGTGAGTGAAAGATGTGCATGGAGTAGGATCATTTGTTATTTGCATGACATGGTCACTCATATCTCAGTTCAAACGACAATTTATGATCTGAGAGTTTTCGCGTGTATATATGACCCTGAAACGCAAACAACGATCTAGAGAGCGTGCCCTTTGATGCTACATATCGCAGGCCGCTCGCGGTTCCCTTCTTTAAAAACAACAAATGTCCCATATATCTTTCAGTAACATATTTCAATAATTAAACAAAACAGGTTGCAAGATTCGAACATAGAGAGTTATGATTCAATGATAATTCCCATATATCCTCTAAAGGACATGCATATCGAGATGCATGTTCATTCCATCCTTGGCTATCCCCAATCGTGAGTTCAAATATAATTTTATTTACATAATTTGTATGATTCAGAGATATGGTAAATCTTGTTCTTTCGAGACACAGGCTTCCTCGCTTCTCTCGTTTTGCGCTTATTAGTAGTTCCGATGATATTCCGTTTCCCGAATCAAAGGTTGAGTTGAATGATGTGGAAGTGAGTAAAGTTCAATATTAAAAAAAATGTAATACAACATTTTCAATCTGTCTGTCTTTCTCTGCCTGGAGCTATTTTGTCTGTAGATAATGCACGAATTTCACATTGCATTACAAGTAGAAATGTTAGTGTCATCTGAGCCGATCTTTCATTCCTATACGCGAGATAGCATCCTGAATCATGTAGTATTCTAATTTTTTCCCGTTTCTTTGCCCCTCTCCCCCACCATGTTTTCTCTTCATCTCTTTTTTTTGGGATTCAACTCACTTTCTTAGTCGATGTTTTTGTCTCGTTTTCTTTATCCGAACTTTTTGTAAGCCAATTGTATGAGCATAAGATGCTGGGATATTGTATAATAGATATAATATATGTATAGATTCGTCCATCTCTTCTCGCTGACTGGATACAGGGACAGATCATAGTTACTAACAGCGAACAACTTTCCCTTCCCATCGAATTGCTCGATTTTCAATTCAAGTCAGTATATTTTTTCGTTGAACAACTGTAAACTCATCAGATTCGTGCGCTGTCAGCCTTGCGATAAAGTCTATCTTATTCTACATATAGAAAGTGGAAAGGTATCCCGACGCACTCGTACACTCCCACTATGTACACTAACTTATTTTTTCCAGCTTACCATTTTCTGCGACGAATTAGAAGCGACTTCTTCAATAATTCAATCGATTGCTCTATTCTTCAGTTGGGATAAGCTATCATCACATGCAGTATTTCCAAAAGAATTCGATAGAATTAACAAAATCATTAGCGACGTGAGCGTTAAATTCAAACATAATTACATGCACACTTCCCAGATGGATCACATGTATGAAGTGCGCGATCGTTTGGGAACAGATATATCTGAAAAGCATTCTCTCTTAAAGGAAATGATTCTTCGAGCAGAAGATTCTATTGCAATTGATGAGATGTGCCATATCCATATTTTAACATGTTTACAAGTTTGTCTTGTAGGATCCTGGGTCGAAAGTATTACTCAAGACTGCGCAATGTGGAAAGAGCTGTTAGACAAGTGGGATTGGATTTTTCTCTGCTTTGAAAAGCACCCAATTCAGGACTACTTAATTGGAGCAAACAATCACGAGACATTAGTTACATCGCTCAGAGCTCTACATAAAATGATCGAAATTGCAAGTAAATTACGTGGTAAGCATAATTATTATTAAATTGAAAATCAGATTTCGTTTTGAGTTGGACTACCTTCTCAAGCTGTCGTATCTGCATGTAGAGACGCTATTGCAAACGAGAATCTCATTCTTATACCAACAATTATTGAGTTTGGAGCCATGTAAATGAAACACATTATTTATTAACATATTATTGTATATTTTTAATATAGTGAAGTTTAACACATGCTATACCCTTGGAAACGTAAATATGTAAACAATTAGCGATAAAGCCTTCAGATGAAAGACATGACAAATCAATAAATCTACAATATAGAACATGCTTTACTCCTTGTTACAGGAGGAACAGATCCTGATATAGACATTCCACCGTGAACACTCGACTTCTCTTTTTCGACTGTTATACTCAAACGAGACTTGCTCCTTTCTAACTTGTCGAATGTTGGTCTCGGAGCTGTTGGTTTGGTCGGAACTTGTTTCAGAACACTATCTGAAGGATTGCTTGAGGTAGAATCTTTCTTCTCATTTGAGTTGCCTGAAAAATAATAGTCTGTGTAGAAAATGTTCCTGCGTTAAAAAACGAATAAAGACATGATTATATTTATATATTTTAAAGAAAATTGATTTGCGTCACATTGATAATTTCGAATCTCATTCGCCCTTGCACAGAGGCGCTTCTAGAGCTATCTACTATACAGTCCGGTCAGATCCCCACCTGAACATGGGTGTCCCCGGGTGTCCCCGGGTGTCCCCCCGTGTCCCCTCGCCTTCCCACGGTTCGAACTTTGGAAAAATTGCGTCGAATTGTTGAAATTCGAACTCCTCTAGTCCTTCCGCATCGATTCATATAAACAATAAAAATAAAAATACTCTTTAGGGGGCGCAGTCCGGGAATTTCGAAATCGAGAGCCAGAGAAGGCCTGCGACCGATTAGTAAACCTCGAACGCGCGGGAATTCAAATCAGAGTTGAAAAATCTCTTTTACTTTACATCTCGAATATTTGAAGGTGCGCCTCTCCAATTTTGTGCTTGATAGTAAGTACTGATCATAGAGAACGTTCAGTTGAAAAATCAGAAAAATCGAATTGGGCAAACATAGTCAAATCATGCACCGAAATTGTCAAGATGTCGTAGTTTTTACTTTTAAATTAATGTATTGGCGATTCCAAGCATGCGCCTTTTCAGTTGAACTATGTATACACTCTATGACCTGCAGGGGTGCTTTGGTGCAAAAATCAGAAAAATCGAATTGGGCAAACCTTGTCAAAATCAGTGCCGAACTTTGCACTATGCCAAACAGTTGTAACTGAGAATTATAACCAAATCAACCACGCCGCTTTAAAATTTTATGTGATATGGAATCTGTTGATTCAGCTGTTTCAATATTAGCACGATTTGAGAGTCAAAATTCGTATTTGTGATGCTTGAGTGACGGTAAGGATTACGGTGGAACATACTTGGCCTAATAACTAAAGTTGAATCGGGAAAATCATAATTATTTTTATCAATAATTGATCATTAGGTGTAGATGTAAGTGCCTTAGCACGAGAAAATAAAAATAAGAAAGCTTGAAAATTTCCGAAATTGACCGAGCGAAATGTTATGACCCAGCGAACCGTACACTTTCGGTCGCAACACCACGATGGGCGGGGCTTGGAGGGGTGGCCTTCTACTGGTTTATATTGAAATATTTTAAATTTCTGGAAGTGCTATTATGATTCGCCATCGTCGATTACCCCACAGTAGCAAAACAGGGATTTTAGGATGAGTTTGAAATTTTACTCTGCGGTGCCTAAATACTCTTGGTTTGAAGAAACAATTCTCTGAATAAACAGGTATTTTTTGCGCTCCACCTGGACTTACCGTAGTTAAGCTAATTCACAGCCAGGAAATTCAGAGCCGGCAAATGCAACAATTCATAACTACGGTATGTCCAGGTGGAGCACACCGCTTACTTGTTTTTTCAGAGAATTGTTTCTTCAAACCAAGAGTATTTTTATTTTTGTTTTTTATATGAATCGATTCGGAAGGACTAGAGGAGTTCGAATTTCATCAAATCGACTCAATTTTTCCAAAGCTCGAGTCGTGGGAAGGCGAGGGGACACGGGGGGACACCCGGGGACACCCGGGGACACCCATGTTCAGGTGGGGATCTGACCGGACTGTAATGGCTGAGCGAGATGAGGAATGCTCGAGCGAACAGCCCTACTGGACAGGTATATTCACACTGCTTCATTAATAAAAAGTATACTGACTATTGAGTGAGGAGATTGAGGGGTTTCTTGCCGACCGTTTTCTCTCTGATCTGAATCCAACGGGTCCAGCTGGGGTATTGTGTAGGCATAAAATTGGAAGTTGGGCACATCCGGGAAGTTTGAGAATGAGACGGCTCGCATCAGATGAAGACAGCTATGATTAATTCATAATTTTTTTCAGAGAGCAGATCGACAATTTTTCATCCATTTTTACCTCCCCATTTCGTGTGGGGGAGGAAAACGAAATTCAATTGCGCGAAGAAATGATTTTCAGCTATATTTGAGAATCGAAAGAGCGCTGAGTGGTGAATAAAGGAAATGAACCCGTCTCTCAAATTGTGTCTGTGTTATTTTGGACCAAAAGACGTCTACACGAGAGACAAAAATGAAAAAAAGACATAGCTGAATTAGTGTTCCGAAATAAGAGCTGTTTCACTTGCGAAAACCTATCATCTACTCTATCGGCTGAACGTTAAAACTTACAACTAATACTGTTGGTCGACTAATACCGATATGTATTTTAAATGAATTATCGTACCAGAGATATTATGGGTCGATGTGAATTGAATGATGAGAGAAGTGATCCTCTATCCACAGACCATGTCTCCAACCATCCTTCCTCATCAGCTAAAACAATTCTTTTATTACGCAAAGGATGAAAATAACCAGAGAATGCCACTGATCCATCAGCAGTGATGGCCACACATGAAATAGGAGCTCTTGCGTTCAGTGTATGAAGAGTATTTCCAGTCGATACTTCCCACAGAATTACCTGATCATTTTTATGTTAACGGAGAGCTCAAAGCAGAAGTCCGCGCAAAGTGAAAAATTATAAGATTGACAAGGTGAACTCTCCTAATTTCACGTGCTCACTTATTTTTAGGGACACTTGATATGCAGACACGCCGCTATAACTTGGGACACATATGACCTAGACTTGATAGGCAGACACGCCGCTATAACTTGGGACACATATGACCTACACTTGATAGGCAGACACGCCGCTATAACTTGGGACACATATGACCTAGACTTGATAGGCAGACACGCCGCTATAACTTGGGACACATATGACCTAGACTTGATAGGCAGACACGCCGCTCTAACTTGGGACACATATGACCTACACTTGATATGCAGACACGCCGCTATAACTTGGGACACATATGACCTAGACTTGATAGGCAGACACGCCGCTATAACTTGGGACACATATGACCTAGACTTGATAGGCAGACACGCCGCTCTAACTTGGGACACATATGACCTACACTTGATATGCAGACACGCCGCTATAACTTGGGACACATATGACCTAGACTTGATAGGCAGACACGCCGCTATAACTTGGGACACATATGACCTACACTTGATATGCAGACACGCCGCTATAACTTGGGACACATATGACCTAGACTTGATAGGCAGACACGCCGCTATAACTTGGGACACATATGACCTACAAACCTGTGTGATTTTTAAGACCTAATGCGGTGCATTGTTAGATTAAAATTTAAGCTTTACTCATTTTTTAAAGATGGAATAACGCGAACGACACGAACCGAATGTGTTATATGATGAATGATAGGATGTTCCCTCCTCATTTCGCACTCTAGTAGGCTTGGACAAACGAAGTTATTGTGTTAGTTATAGTGAGAGGTCACATAACGCTCTCGCAACATTTGAGAGAGCATATGAGGAGGGGTTGCGAGCCCGCAATGCCCCCTCCCCCGCTACCACTCGCTACGAGAAGCGAAAGCACTCTATTCCTTTTGCACGCTCTCTCGTCGCCCTTGTCTTCATATAAAGAGGCGTAGCGAGGAATGGCGGGCTCGAGCCCATGACTCACTTCGCCTCGTTATACGAGGAATTGCTAGACAATCGAAGAACTCCATCTTTAAACGTTAGAGTATATTTGAAGGCGAACCTTTTTATCGACCGCTCCACTGACAACGGTTCTCTCGTCGGCTGCTATCGCACAAGATGTCACCTTTCCCTCATGGCCGACCAACACCTGTTCACCACACTTTTTAATAGTGATGCAAATTTATATAAAATATGCACAAATTTAAACATTCGCACGTTCGTACAAACAAGCCCACTCATTCCTCGTCTCACCTATGCGAAGTTCCGTTTTGTGCGGATTTGCAACACTAATAGAAAGTGCAAATTGAAATCTGAACTATTACTATCGATATTTACCTGAGTTAAATGCCCTTGGTGGTTCCAAATCTTGAGAGAATCATCAGCACTTCCAGTAAGGATGAGCGATCCCTGAAAAAAAAGAGTATGTTTTGGAAGAGGACGGGAATGAATATTATTGCAGCTCGAGCATTATTCGCAAGCGCTCGTCGATCGAGTGGCCCCTCACATTACGCTCGTGAGAGCATTGGATAACATGTTCATTTTTATTGTTCCTTTCGCGTCTCATTATGATCTCTCATGATCGATTTTTATGAAACACTCTAGAGCACGGATTAACGGAGGGAAGTGCATCAACCGCGTGAGCGACCACGCGAAATGGGGAAGGGAGATCACGCTCTCCTCATTTAGCACGCTCACTCGCTCGTTTCCTGATCAGGGCTGGGATTTTTTGAATTTTTTTTTCAAAAATTTTTTGATCAAAAAATTCAAAAAATTAGCTCAAAAAATTTTTGTATTCAAAAATTTTTTGAGCAATGCTTTTCGTGGGTTCGATAATTAGGAAATGCTGGAAAATCAAATTTTTACACATATTTTTCGATAAATTATCGATATCGCTATCATACATGATCAAAAACACATGTTTAAAATTATGTTCAAAGCTCAGATATCAAGAGCAAATGGACTTGCACATTTTTGGGAGACACCATTCTGAAAAAATATGTGATTTCAGAAAATTTGGCTCAAAATGGCCTTTTTTGTTATATTTTTTTTCTTTTCTTAACCAATTTCAGAGCAAAATCGTTGAAAAATTGTTTGAAAACGGACGAAAATCTAGTGTTATTTTTTTTTGATTTTTTGAAAAAATTTCAAAAATTTTTTTGTTTTTTGAATTTTTTGAAATGGTCAAAAAATTCAAAAAATTCAAAAAATCAAAATCAAAAAATCCCAGCCCTGTTCCTGATACACAAGGGGACTTGGCAAGCAGCCAATTGGCTATATCTCTGTTCAAACAAAAAAAAACATATAAGAGTTTCGAAAGTATGATCGGGTAAAAGCGATCTCACATCGGGAACTTATCTAGCCAGATATTGATGATCAGTGATGCCTAACACCTTTAGCTTCACTAATGGAGATAAAGAAATCTTCACTGACATGAGTAGCCATTGCGAAAGTCGTGATGTTCTCTGTATGATGAAGTCTCGATTGAATATTCAATGCATTGTTGTCGATGTTCCATACTCGCAGTCTGAGGAGGATACAGTACATCAATGCAAATCATATTATAAAGCATACTCCTTCGGGGTAACTGCAGTGTGTGACACAAAAGACACACTGTTGGATCCCGAAACATTGACTATTTTGAGAGGAGCGATTACACCATCAATACGTTGCTAAAAAAGGATAAGTATAATGATGACTAAAGAGAGAGCAGTTACTATGTCTGCATCTTCGTCTTCCTCAAATGCTTCCCAAACTCGCATAAATCCGCCTTTGTCCACAGAGACGACTCGTTTTCCTATCATCCATATAGCTTGTTTGATGGACTCGTTATGCAGCTACAAAACACGGTAAATATTTGGAATGTTAAAAGGTAAAGGAAACAAACCGATACGCTTCGTAGTACTCGCCCGTGACTTGTTTCAATTAGAATAATATTTCCAGTTGAATTTCCACTAAGCACAATTGTCGAATCTAATGAGAATGCCAGGGCAGTTATGTCCACTCGTTTTGTATGCACACTCTGCAATTATTAAATATTTACACTTATATATCCCAGTCAATTGTTTTTACCGTGCACACACATTGTGCAATGTCCAGATCCCACAGCGCAACTATTCCTGCAAATGTTCCACATGCTGCAAGCTGAAAGAATTGAACATAATTGAACTGATTATAATAATAATTGGTGTAACCTTATCATCATGGGAGAGTGCAACTGCAGTGACATGTCCTTCTGCTTCCATTAATTGATCAACTCCATCATGTATTCTCTCTCGAATATTCCATACGTGAACTGCTCCACCGCATCCCGAGATCAAGAAAAAGTTGTCTCTTGTAATCTGTAATCGTATCACACATTATCTGCAAACCAAAGAGAACTTCACGATCAGGTCCAATTTAGACAAAAATTAGGTTCTCGTTTCAGGCATCCTCTGTGACATTCTCTGTTTTTCACATTGTGCATAGTTTTATTTTTCAAAGAGGAAGAGTCAATAATGGTGGTAATAAAAAGAATAATAATAATAATAGATTATCATAGTCGTGCGGCGGAGAGCAAGCTGCATAAACCATCAACCACAGACAAAAAATATCGATTCTCTCTAACTTTGTGTTTTGGCGTCATCGGGGGGTTTCAGCGGTGGGCATTCTGGGTTTTGTCATCGAGCCTCAATTGGCTTCAGATAACGTCAAAAAATCGTTCCGACCCTTGTCTGATTCTTACGCGAACGGTCTCACGTGAGAGACAAAACACGCACTGCGGGGTGGTGTAGGTTTGGCCCACAACTGAATCAAATGTTTGCACCTTAGAACAATGCGTGTCTTATTTTTTCCGCTTTCATAAATTAAAAAAAAACCTGTAGACTTGTTACGGGAGACAATACTTCCGTATCCCATATGAGAACTATTTGTCCTGTATGAATGTCATAACAGAATATTCTTGATTTGGTCGCAGCAAATAGTTGGCAGTCATCGTGAGCAGCGACTAGTGAATTGACCTACGAAATTATTGTTATGTCAACGTAATAAAAGGACATAACTTTTCCCTCATGACCAGTCATATCATGTAATTCCTGCCCAGATACAGTTCCGAATACTCGCAGGGTCTCATCTTCACAAGCAACTGCCACAAATGCATCGTTTCTACAAACTTATAAGTAATTTTAAAATAAAAATGATGAATACGATGTGATTGCGACAGATGTTACTGGTGCCATTAGTCCACCCATTCGTCCAATTATTTCTCCTTTCTTTATGTTCCACATTTGAACAGAAAAATCTCCGGATCCTATAACAACCAATATATCACACATTATTTTGTTTTACATACCTGTGATAAGATATAGATCATTACTTGTAAGTTGAATGGACACAACTGTTCCCGTGTGATCAGGGAATGTCTTCAACACATTCCCACTCTCGAGATCGATGATCTTCAAATTTATAATTTTATAAAAGCTATATGCAGATTTGGAATATTATGAGTCCACTGCTAGGCAAGCTAAACTTCATTTTACCTCATGTAACTATCATCACAAGGAGGAGTTAGTTCAAAATGTTCGACAGTTTCTTGTATCTGGTTGTCATTGCTCGTGAATATCGTGATAGTACTCAGCGAAATCGAGAATCGACGGGATAGGAAGGGGGTTGATAAAATCCAGGGTCAAGAGGGAATGGGATGGGAGAATAGGGAAGAGGAGCATCCTAAGAACTCGAAAAATATAAGACCATTAAGTTTAGCTTACATTTGGCTACTATTGGATGTATCGTCGTTACCTTTAGAAAAAAATCAGAAATGAATCCATTAAAACACGCTATCTTTCTTTCTTTCTGATATTCTCCATTTTCAGCCTCCATTTCCCGCCCGGATCCGAATTACTCGCCACAAAATTCTAACTCTAATGCTGATCATGAAAAGCGTACACATTTTCACGCAAAGCTTCCGTTGGCACCAGACGACGTCACGTCGACATATCTGACCGTGCCAGCCGTACTCGATTTTTGAGCAAGCAATGTGATACAAAATGTGAAAACGTATAATTTGCTCGATTTTGGCTTTTTGAGACACTATCTGATAGAACTGAGCGATTTCACCCATCAGCCGTACAGTGAAAAATATTAAATTCTGAAAAAAATGCCCTAGGGGTAACTTTTTCACGTAGAATTCAAAAATCGATCTAAAAAGCCGTATCTCGAACGCCAAATTTAGTATGAGCAGCTCCAACCGGCCAGGGGTGACATACGATCTTTCGAATGCGCATAAAACCCTATAATATGATGGTAATTCTTGTAGATCCCGATGAAATAAGCAATTTTGCAGAAGAAAATGAACGGTTAGCTAATCTGGAAAAAAAAGTTATGTCCATGGTTGAGGTGAAAAATAATTATCGTGGAAAAAATGCCTTACGGGGGAATTTTAAGTATAAGTTTTTCGAATTCCTCGTAAAATTTCACATATGTGTGATTTTTCTCAGAATTTTATGTTTTCTGATAAGTGGTTTCCTGATCGGTCAAAGAGTACGGAATCATGATTTTTCACCACCTCTAAGTTTTTTCTTCGCGAAATCGTTGTTGCTTTAAGAGGCCGTTTGCGAGAGAGTCGGACAAGAGTCGGCACAGCTCAAAAATCTCGATTCTCTGAAACTGTGTGTTTCGGGGTTCTCGAGGGTGGTGATGACGATGGGCATAGTAATTTTTCATATTGAGCCTCCGTTGGCTCCAGACGACGTCACGTCGAAAATTGATTTTCTAGGATTACTCAGTTGTCAGAAGAGCTAAAATTAAGCGAGTTTGGCTCCCCAGGTGGAATTCGATGCCGATCACGGCTGGCTACTTTATTTTTTGTGATTTACAAAAATAATTTTGTAATTTGAAAGTTTTCGCAGAGTTAATTGTAAACAGGGAGAGTACCCTAGATCGGACCGGAATGATGCAAGGATTCCAAATATGTTTTAAAATTGATATAAAAGTGTGCAAATAAGGTTTTACACAAATGATAGTCTACTGTCTTGTAAGTAAATTTGACGATCCTTCCACTTGTTGACTTCCGAACTTTCATCGATCCGTCTCTCCTTCCTGGGGGAGGCAAGAGAGCATGGGGAATAGAGAGAGCACAGAGAGAAGGAAGAGGTCAAGGTAGAGAGACTCGGGTAGATCAAGAGATCGGAAGTCAACAAGTGGAAGGATCGTCAAATTTACTTACAAGACAGTAGACTATCTTTTGTGTAAAACCTTATTTGCACACTTTTATATCAATTTTAAAACATATTTGGAATCCTTGCATCATTCCGGTCCGATCTAGGGTACTCTCCCTGTTTACAATTAACTCTGCGAAAACTTTCAAATTACAAAATTATTTTTGAAAATCACAAAAAATAAAGTAGCCAGCCGTGATCGGCATCGAATTCCACCTGGGGAGCCAAACTCGCTTAATTTTTACTCTTCTGACAACTGAGTAATCCTAGAAAATCAATTTTCGACGTGACGTCGTCTGGAGCCAGCGGAGGCTCAATATGAAAAATGACTATGCCCATCGTCATCACCACCCTCGAGAACCCCGAAACACACAGTTTCAGAGAATCGAGATTTTTGAGCTGTGCCGAACCCTTCCAGATTTGTCCGATTCTCTCGCAAACGGCCTCTTAACATGTCTCGTCTACTCTCGTCTTTTTTTCTTCTTTCAAAACATTACACGCGAGGAAAAGGGATCTCAAAAATCATAAAAAAAAATTATATGCAAATAATTTGAAACATGAAATTACAATAATTCGGAAACGATATGAATCTCATTTTAAGCCCAAATATGATTCGATATTTTTTGGAAATAGGTTTATTAGCGTCGTTATATTCTAGAAAAGTATTTTTTACAAACAAATAAATCGAGTCGAAAAGGGTTCATGTTAAAGCAACAACGATTTCGCGAAGAAAAAACTTAGAGGTGGTGAAAAATCACTCTTTGACCGATCAGGAAACCACTTACCAGAAAACTTAAAATTCTGAGAAAAATCACACATATGTGAAATTTTACGAGGAATTCGAAGAACTTACTTAAAATCCCCCCGTAAGTAGAGCGTCGAAAACAAACAACTAGTTGAAATATTCCGAACCAACTAGTTGAAATGGAACAGTCAAATCAATTTCAACTAGTTGAAAACAAGTTAATTTCAACTAGTTGAAATGGAAATCAACTAGTTGAAATGAGGGAATCGACTATTCGAATCCCTCATTCCTCGCCATTGCTGGTCGGTTGAGTGGTAGATCTCACTATCGCTCAACCATTTCTCACGAATCACACCGCTTTTAGGCCAATCGATTAGTCAGAATGAGTTCATTTCAACTAGTTGAATTGATTTCAACTAGTTGAAAACATGTTATTTCAACTAGTTGATTCATTTCAACTAGTCGAAAACAATTCAATTTCAACTAATTGAAATTTGAAAAACATTTGTTTTCGAGACTCTACCCGTAAGGCATTTTTTCCACGACAATTATTTTTCACCTCAACCATGGACATAACTTTTTTTCCAGATTAGCTAACCGTTCATTTTCTTCTGCAAAATTGCTTATTTCATCGAGATCTACAAGAATTACCATCATATTATAGGGTTTTATGCGCATTCGAAAGATCGTATGTCACCCCTGGCCGGTTGGAGCTGCTCATACTAAATTTGGCGTTCGAGATACGGCTTTTTAGATCGATTTTTGAATTCTACGTGAAAAGTTACCCATAGGGCATTTTTTCAGAATTTAATATTTTTCACTGTACGGTGGTAGGTGAGTTCTCTCAGATAGGTAGTGTCTCTTATATTCATATCTTCCTCACTTTTGCTGAAGAATCAGACGATCCTGTTGCGAGAAACGTGTTATCGCTACTCAATACTGAACACACTATTTTTGCTGAATGTGGGCGGAGTATTTTCGAAGGTGCATCCTGAACATTTTATTATTTACTAAAAATGGCGCTGTATTTTCATACCGAGTTTCTGAACCAGACGCGGACAGTTTTATCAACAGAAGTACTTGTAAAAAATTCTCCTTCGCTACTTTCACATATAGACGTTACTGCGCCAGTGTGACCTGATAGTTTGAAGGATACTCAATAAAAAAGAGTATGCGACCTCGAAATGTAGCCAGCACGAATTGACTTGCGACATGAACCATGTAAATCTCTCCTATGGCACTCTCATTCCCAGTCACTAGAATATGCTGGTGATTGAATGTCGGTACTAACACCAGTCTGGGGTTCTTCCATTCCTGGAAAAAATTTGTTTTCAATTATTAAAATTTTTGAGTTGACCTTGAAGTCGAACGATAAAACTAGGCTCATTTTTGGAGGAGAGACCCAACAAGATAGTGGGACGAGCAAACAATTAGGACCGTATCCATCCACATATCCCATCGCATCTTCCACCATTGAATTGAGGAACGAAGAATTCTCAGCTGAAATTTAGTTACATTCGTTCTAGATATTCGTCTACGAATATTTCTCTTGTATATTTACAGAGAAAAATATATTTTATTTCCAGTTATATTTCCAGGCTCGCCATTCGAAGGGGGCCGTGTTCAACCCCCACCGAGGCCAACAAAGGCTTGCTCCCCCCCCCCCCTCCCGGGGGTAGGCATATTGGTAGCAATCCTGGTCGCGAAAGGTATCTAAAGCATCGGACCTCGGGGTATTGTAGTCCGGATAACAACTGGCCTACCAGTGGGTCCCACCTAGCGTTATCTTACGGGCTTTCTCCTGTTATTCCGCATTCTATCGCACCGAATACAATGCGAACACACGAAATACTTTTTTTCCAAACCGTCCTCTAGATCGAAATCCACAAAAATAAGACGATTCTTCTGGATCATATTTTTTCATCGGGATAGCTTTTAAGTACAGCATATGAGTCCGATTATCTAAGAATCGGACAAGTTTCGGTACATCGAAAAAAAAGAAGACAATTTCACAGTTGATAATGTTTGGGACACTAACAATATCGACATATCGACATGGAATTATCGAATGAGACTACTAGCAATCGATAGAGGATCCAATTCTAAAAACGTTAGTGAAAGTCATTTTTGCTAAAGAGCTTCAGGGTCCGAGAAAATCGATAATTAATTTTTTGCGTGGTTTTCTCAGCGCGGCGCATCGAGGATATGAGCGCCTTTGAGAGGCTCTCTCACCAAGCATCGGTGGTTCAGTGGTAGAGTGTTCGACTAGTAAGCAGGTGGTTGATAGTTTGACTCCAACCCGTCGCCAAACTTTTTTGCACATTTTTATCTTTCGTTTTTTTTCTACCTGTGCCACTTTTACAAAATTTTGTAAGAATATTTCTTGTTGTACCTTTTTTCCTCGTCTTCTGTTTCATGAAAATTACAATATTTTTTCATAGATATTTTTTTTTAATTTTATGTTTTGATCTGCCCAAATAGTCTGCATGAAGAATACAATTTTGCAAGAAGAATGAGAAGAAAACCACTCGCGAGTCAAATCCACTCGCCGAGTGAAATTAATTTGCCCCATTCATTCTCCCCTCGCCAATGCAAAGTGACCGGTCTCTCGATTCAATGGAGAGATAAAATTCAATCAATTCTCGATTTGAATTCTACAAAAACACTCGCGAGTGGATTTCTCATTCTCACTCGGCGAGTGGATTTGACTCGCGAGTGGTTTTCTTCTCATTCTTCTTGCAAAATTGTATTCTTCATGCAGACTATTTGGGCAGATCAAAACATAAAATTAAAAAAAAAATATCTATGAAAAAATATTGTAATTTTCATGAAACAGAAGACGAGGAAAAAAGGTACAACAAGAAATATTCTTACAAAATTTTGTAAAAGTGGCACAGGTAGAAAAAAACGAAAGATAAAAATGTGCAAAAAAGTTTGGTGACGGGTTGGAGTCGAACTATCAACCACCTGCTTACTAGTCGAACACTCTACCACTGAACCACCGATGCTTGGTGAGAGAGCCTCTCAAAGGCGCTCATATCCTCGATGCGCCGCGCTGAGAAAACCACGCAAAAAATTAATTATCGATTTTCTCGGACCCTGAAGCTCTTTAGCAAAAATGACTTTCACTAACGTTTTTAGAATTGGATCTTCTATCGATTGCTAGTAGTCTCATTCGATAACTCCATATCGATATTCCAACCTTCCCTGTAAGTCGAATGCGCTAGCTTGCATAATATTGCGAAATATCTGTTTCCGGAAATATTCGTTTTTTAACTTGTATAGTTCAAGAACTAGGTAGCAGAGATGGATCCTACAATAGATATATGTTCCGAATCCTCAGAATGTGTCGAATATGGTGACGCTATATCAGTGATATCTATACTTGATCTCGAGATCCCATCGCTGCTCCTAGACTAGATCTCTATAGAGCAACTAGATTTTTTAAAGAAGGAGAGGCACGAATCGCTCGGATATGCAAAGTTAGGCGGAGCGCTCTCCTCATTTTGCATGCTCTCCAGCTCGTTGCCTGAGCTTCAGGGTGACTTGGCAATCAGCCAATCGAGTATATCTCGGTTTAAACGAAAATTGAAAACGTGAGAGTTTCGAAAGCTTTTTGGGGTGCTCATGCCACACCGTCTGACATCGAGAACTCAGTCAGCCAGATATTCGTGTCACCCCTTCTTTAACATGAATGTGTAAAGCGAAGTATGATTAGCAATCTCTGAAAGTTTGTACTGCGAATTTTGCTAAATTTATACCTAACGAGTGAATGCAAAGGTGTTGAAAGTGAGGGAGCCATTTTTTTATCCGTCCTCTTATCAGGAAGGAGAAAAAAAACAAAATAAAAATATCTCGAGCTTCTCTATTTAAAGAAGGCGTCCCACGAACGGCGCGGGCGACTATGCAAAATGGGGAATGAGATGGAGCGCACTCCTCATTTCGCACGCTCTCTCGCTCGTTGCCTGCGCTTCAAGGTCACTTGGAACGCAGCCAAATGCTCATATCTCAGGTCAAACGAATATTGAAAACATGGGAGTTTCGAAAGTGTTATCGGGTATACACGACCCACCATCTCACATCGAGAACTCAGTTAGTCAGATATTCGTGGGTAATTCAATAAAACTTAAACCTCGTGTAAATCTAAGCCTTCCAATAACTTCTGCAGCTGTTTGTTCAACATCACGAATGATTGTATCAATAGCAGGAAGAAGGACCTTCGAAAGATTCATAATAATATAAACCGTAAATGAATGGAATACCTGTTCGGCAAGAACTTGAATGTCATGATGAAGTACTTGTAGAAGAGTGTCTTCATACATAGTAAGCAAGTGTCCGATTCCACAACTTCTTATCGTCATATCAATATAATAAAATGCACAAAGAGCACATTCTTTAAGAGAGTCCATATCTCCTTAAAGGGGGATAGGCATCAATATTTTCGTGCATAAACTGGCAACGTGGAATGATAGAGAATGGCTACCCGATCAGAGATCACTTTATCCGAAGTTCTAGAAATGCCTCTAAAATAAAGCTCACTATAGAATTTTAAAGTTCATTGATGTTTCAGGCAAGATTCGGGGTACTGTATTCTCGTATTGATTTTATTGGATTGGGAGTCGAAAATAGCGGCAATAGTGAGGATTGCGCTCGGCGGGAGTCGAACCAACGGGTGTTGGATAGCTAGGCAAAAGCACAACCGCTAGGCTACGAGCCATGGTGATCTCCTTGCCCAGAGTCACTATGATACGTGTGCATAGCTTGGGCAGTTTACAGTAGGATCGCAGCGTTTCAGGCTCTTCGTGGTGGGACCCACCAACTTTGATTGATGCCTATCCCCGTTTAAAAAAGTTAAATAAAGGAAAAATTGCTTCCGGAATCAAAACGATTTTACAGCCGTCAGAAAACTATTTAGAACGTTTGGTCGTATACACATGTACTAGAGTTGTCTATGCGGAATTCATTCCGCAATTTCCGCAATATTTTCATTCTCATTCTCGATTCCGCATCTCGGCTATACCGGTTCATTCTATTGAGAGGAGGGTTATTCCGCATTCCGTATAGACAACTCTAATAGACACCTCTGTTCCCGGCCATAGGTACATGTCATTCCTCGATTTCATTCTTTCCGCAACGCGGTCTTCCCTCTCAATTTGAATGCGGAACTCTTCGAAATTGCGGAATTTCCGCAATTCTCTTTCTTCCGCAACCGCGAGAAGCTGATCGGTGGGGGAATTTAATGAAAAATGAAATGAGTTTCACGGATTAGACAACGCCCTAATCTCATTTTCACTGTCAATCCAGATTGCGGAAATTCCGCAATAGAATGAACCGGTATAGCCGAGATGCGGAATCGAGAATGAAAATGAAAATATTGCGGAAATTGCGGAATGAATTCCGCATAGACAACTCTAGTGTCTATCATGATCCCTTCCTCCCTTGCTACATGATCCCTTGCTGACCAGACTTCTAGGACATGTTTTCCTTTCGTAATCAGAGTTACTACGACCGTGCAGACCCGAGGGATAACGTCTGTCTCAGAAAGGTGTACCTCTGCTATTGATTTGGGTCGGCTGAAACGATTGTGACATTGCGGCCTGTGCAACGATTCAATACTATTTATCACTGATGAGATCTCAGAGTCTTCATTAGGGTTGGCAATACGGTCTAAACGAATCGCTATAGGGGAAAGGTCACGTAGCGAATCGCTACGAGAGAGGAAGAGGGTAGCGAATCGCTAAAACCGTTAAAACCGCTACGTCTCTTCCCTAACTCCGCCCCCTTTTCTCTCCCTCCCTCTGCTCTCTCCAACCCGGCGCGTCTAGAACGCCCTCTCTAAAGATATAGCGACCGCAACGCGTAGGTGCTCGCGAGACGTAGCGGTTTTAATGGTTTTAGCGATTCGCTACGTGACCTCTACCCCGTAACGATTCGTTAAACCGTTATCGTTTAGCCAACCCTAGTCTTCATGTTAATGTCAGAGAAATTTGAAGCGGATCTGTTTTCAGAACTGGGAAGGTAGCGAATCGGTGCAACGTAGCTAGATACGTCCGTTACATCGTTGATATCTCCCCCTCCCCCCTCGCTCATTTTCTGCAACGTTACAACCCGTCTTCCCCTCTATTGAAACGATGCTACCCAAGGGCTAGAAATCAATAGCAACGTTTCAAAAATCGTAGTAGATACCAACGGCGTTATTGATGCAATGAACTTGCCTGTATGAAGTAAATAAAACCATAGTTGTCGAATGATTCTCAAATCTGCTCCAGTTCCATCTCTTCTTAAGCTTCGTGTCATCGGAGTGTACCTATTTCCAAAATAACTTCTTCTTTTTTTTAAACAATCGTTCTGTTCTTACTTCAAAGAACCTTGTGAGATCGAAATGTCATTATTGTTTTTAGGATCGCAATATAGAAAGCCTATGAGACCCTTGCATATAGTGAGCTTGTCTCCATTATATCTGAATTTTAATATCACTTTAACTTTTTATATTGCTAACCTTAAGCGCAGAACGGCCAAGAAAGTTATTGAGGATGGTCTGTACACTTTTTTCTCATCGATAACTTCGCTCGAGAGAAGGCTACCTCAAATTTCGAGCAAATAAACTTTAAATTTCGGATTTGCTTACCAAAAGAGTCAATAATTTCATCAAAGAGCAGAGGAGGGAAGGCAATTACACTACCAATTGAGTTTAGAGTCGATTCGTCACAATAATTGAAAGACATAAACATAATGAATTTTGCTTGGATAATACCTGCTGATCAAATCATATAGTTCACATCTGGTGAGACCATTTCTTGAGTGTAGGAGGCATTTCCCTATCATCGAAATACATCCTTTGCCGTGTTTCTCTTCGATTCTGTAATACATATTGACATAAATGGATGGTGATCTAGTAAAAACCTTTGCAATCGTCCGATGAGTCCATTGGTCACAGGCTTTTCATTGTCCTGTATCAACTCATCCACAAGAGACTGACCCAATGTAAATGATCTTCCCTCAGTGGATAGCTTGAACAAGGTAGATATGTATTTGAATTAAATTGATTTAATGAACCTGTTGTTTGATTGTTCCACAATGTTCGGTTGTTAGTTTTCTTGTTTCTGGAAGCCTTTTCTTTAATATTTCAATAATGTCGTTTTCTGAAGGAGTTTCCAAGTTTAGAGTTGAAGTGGTTACAAATATGTGTGGAATAGATGCAACGTTCAATCCTGTTCCTATTATGATTATATTACCCAGAACCTGAACAAATATGTTTCGTATCATAAGTATTCATATTACACGACCTTTCGACTTTTCTTCTCAGTAGGGCACAAAAGTCTACCCATCTTCATAGAATGAATATCGTCAATGAAGACATATATTGGCCGTGTGATCTTTTCGATTAATTCTCCAAACACATTTAGCAGTTTAGAAAGATGAAAATGAGGTAGTAAAGGGGTTGGATCGATTCCTGCTTCTCGACAGATTGATATGCATCTCAATCTTCTACTTCAATTTTAGTAACCCTTCAGTAACTCACATTTGATGCCATATTTCATGCGCGTACATACAAGAATAAGTCAGATTAACGAATCTGATAACACGAATAGCCTCTCCATTCTTCTTGTTAACACTATCCCAAAGTCTGCATAGTAATCTTGTTTTCCCACATTCAGTAGGTCCTTGAATAAGATACATCCCAGGAGAAGTCTGAATTTATATATGATTATGATTTTATTAAATACTTAACTTGTCCAAGCAGTTTATCTGCTCTTGATTCCATTTTTTTGGAATGAATCCAGATGCCTTCATTTTTTTGTCTTGCAAAGTTAATATGAGTTTGTTGTTCTTCATCATTTAATGTGATGTACGTCATAGTAATTGGTCGTTTTGACGCAAAGGGAAGTACTAGTTCCTTTATCTTTTCCGTGATCTTAATCAATTACGCATCTTTATAACGAATTTTATTATTACCTGTTTTGTACAGTTATCTTTATACTTCTCAACACCCTTTGACTTGAAGAAAGTTACTCCATCCTCTGGCAGTGAAAAAGAAATACAAGGAAGATTTTCACTAATTTCGTTCTTGAGATCGATCATTTTTTTCGCTGCTTTCTCATCCGCGTCAGCGAAAGGAACTTGCAATGATTCTTAAAAACATATATTAATACATATTATAGATAAAAATGCAAGCATGCATATCCCACTTGCTACACCCATTTAAAGGAGGCGTATCATGAACTTTTGAAATTCAAATGTTGCGACTCTTACAACGATATGCCGAGCCTTGCAAGATTTTGGAAAATTGCCAAGGTTCTTTTGGCAAATCGCAAAGGAGTAGATCAGTTTTTGTCGATGGGAAGAACCTGCGGGAACAAAGAAAAATCCCTTCCTAGTCAATCAATAATGGGCGAGACAACGATGACCTTTCGATCTATCCTTCTTGATCTACCTTCCCTTCCTCCCCTTTGGCTCTGCGTAAAATATTTGAATTTTCGCGGGGGTTTCCCTGTCCTTTCCTGATACTTTGGACGAGGATATCTCGTCCCAGAGTGGACGTACAACTTTCAAACTTCGGCTTTCTAATATCGTTCTGGATTCCAATCGGAACCTGATCTGAAGAGCATGAACTAATTTTTCATGATACGCCTCCTTTAAAGGAGGCGTATCATGAAAAATTAGTTCATGCTCTTCAGATCATGATCCGATTGGAATCCAGAACGACTTTAGAAGGCCGAAGTTTGAAAGTTGTTCGTCCACTCTGGGACGAGATATCCCCGTCCAAAGTATCAGGAAAGAACAGGCAAAACTCCGGGAAAAATTCAAATATTTTACGCAGCTCCAATTGGGAGGAAGGGAAGGTAGATCAAGAAGGAAATGTGGAAAGGTCATCGTTGTCTCGCCCATTATTGATTGACTAGGAAGGGATTTTTGTTTGTTCCCCAGGTTCTTTCCATCGACAAAATCTGATCTACTCCTTGGCAATTTGCTAAAAGAGCCTTGGCAATTTTCCAAAATGCAAGACTCGGCATATCGTTGTAAGAGTCGCTACATTTGAATTTCAAAAGTTCATGATACACCTCCTTTAAAGTCACAAGGTGCATTCTCAGCGAAATCTCTCGATGGCTTGCTTGCTCTGGATAATACCGTCCGCAATCAATCGAGACCTGGCCCAAATTTTCAAAACATTACCAAGCACAGATCGAAATTGAATTTAAATCAAGGAAATAGGCCGATTGCTGTGTGAAAGTTCTGATGGGATAGTATTTTTTGAATGTATATTTTTGAGGAATTTTTGAGAGAAAATCAGATTTGCATCATACTTCCCCAGCTTGTGACTTTTGTTGACTTTTTTAAGTGAGGGGCAACGCATGTCTAGTACTATCGATCATTCGGACTACCGATAGTCCGGACACTGGAAAGTTTGGAGTGAACTTTCTCGGATTCGTGTTTTTGATTCGATTGGCCAACCTTAGTTCTCATTCATAAGTTATAATATATATACCGAATCGTCTGAGAAGGCAACATATTCGAGAGTAATTTGTCTGTCTTTTTAATCCTTGAATAAGCAAATGAATAGGTGAGTTGAACAAGTTTCTCTGTCGCTCTGGATTCGACTGGTTGATAACTCCTTCGTCGAAAGCCTGTTTCAATAATTTTTCTTCAATAAATGTTTAAATCGGACCTCCTGCGCACCAAGATGAATCATTCTTAGAAGTTTTTCTCGATTTTCCTCAGTTATTGATTTAGAAGATAGCCGATAACACTCGGGTTGAGCTGTGCGGTCAACTATGTAATGGTCGTTCAGAAGTTTTACATCTGAAATTCAAATTGGTCTTATGTTTCAGAATAAAGTGAACCTTGACTCTGTTCAAATAAAGCCGTAGTTATTTGCTGTAGTTCTTCTTTCTTAAGAAACAAAGGAAGATCAGAATCTCCATAGACATCTCCAACTAGGCACTGTATATTATATTATTCATGAGTGCATAAACCTTCAACTTACAAATACAATGGTGTTAGAGTCTTCTGCACATTTAAGAATTCTTTCTACAGATTTATTGTCAAGTTTATGATGAGGATCCGGTGATATAAGATAATCTGATACTTCAACATCAATCCCATATTGATATGCTGTTGATTGAATATCGGGAATTATATCCGACCATATTATTCCGACTTCAATCAAAAACTCTGAATGTTATCTTCTGAATGATGTTCCTATGACTTATTTTAACCAGGAACGCTGTTATATGCAATTATTATTCTGGCCTCAGAAAGATGCGAGATTGTATGATTTCCTTCCACCTGTGTCGATATTGTCGTTTTTCCTTTCTCACTGAACATCGTCATTCCACATTCTTCATTCTTTTCTGAAATACTAGTTTTTTCCTGGTTCTATTTCGATCTCATGCCACTCATTTCATAATTCATTGAAATCTCATTTCTAGAACACCCATTTGAATTGACACCGAATTTCCACGAAAAGTAAGTCTCAAAAGTTCTATGGAAGGGCAATGTTCCTATATTGCGCATTAATTCACGGCTGAGGAGGCTCTCCATTATTACGCAGTGTTTGTGGAACCGCGAAATGAGTCGAAGACGGAAGCAGCTGTTGTAAGAAAGAGAAGAGGGGAGAAAGGAGGGGAAGGAGGGTTGAGATAAAGTAGAGGAAGGAGGATAGATAGTGGGTTCTTCAACGGAGGATGATGCCTCCTCTCATTGCTCCTATCCTACAATTCTTCCTAACTATATACTACTTCTTTTATTTTCTGGCAAAGTGAGTTTAGTTTGATCAGGATTACTTTAAAATAAAATAGTTCTAACAAATGACAAGGCGGGGCGAAATGACAGTTTAAACGAAAAATGGTGACTAGGGATTTATGAAAGTGTGATCGGGAATCAAACCTCGAGAACTCAGGTAGCTAGATACTCATGGTACTCCTTCTTTAAAGTATAAATGTGAAATGTGTGAAAATGTAAACGCTATCTATCTATCTTTTAAAAGGATATTGCAATTGCGGGACTTTTTTGCTGTTTTTGGACGCAGTATGGCATTCATAACGCTCATTAAAATTTTGCATTGAATTGGTGTCGACCAAATATATAACAAAAAAATTAAGAGGAAAGCCGGAATGGAAATGTCCCAATGAGAAACATGGAGGAGATTCTTGGAACGTCAAGAAAGTTTGCTGTGATGGAGATGTTACTTTCCCGATAATATCGTCTACAGAGAAAGGAATATTCGGAAAGATCAATGACATAGCATCAATGATTCGTCAGTATTCGATACAATTTGTTCATTGGATCAAACAAATTCCTCATTCGATTGCGAGGAACGTTGAACGACTTGGATCCATCATGAAGAGAATGAGTGCATCAATCATCTCACTATGCGGATCCGCTTGGAAAATAATCTCCACGTTCTTCTCCACTCTTTTCTCATTCATTCTCTTTCGAAGAGCCCCATCTAAGAGTATGCCTACTTCGGAAGTAACCTATTCATCTCAACAAGAGAAGGACATGCACATTCCTTCACTGTCCCTTCCCTCCACACCTGTTCCATACTCTTCATCTTCTTCTATTCTATCTTCTCCCCCTCCTCCCCTTCCCTCTTCTTCCCCTCCTTCTCATCCACCCCCTCCTCCTCCCCCTCCTCCCTCTTCACGATCGACCAGAGTTCCCTCTTCTCATAAAGAGGAAGTTAATGACAATGAGATTTGTATGATGAAGAAGGAGGAAGAAACTCCTTCGAAGGGAGGCGCTTTTTATACCACTCGTGTATTTGAATCTAATCAAGAGAATGGACGAAGAACCAAGAAAGATTTGTATGTGAATGGAGAAGTAATAAAAGGAGGAATTCCGGTGTTTCCTCCTTCAATAATGGCAGAGATAGCGGGATCAGGAGGAGAAACATCTAATCAAGTTAATAGAAGTGAAATTAATCGAACACCAAATCGGACAGTGAAGGAAAGACTTCGAGACGCGAGTGTCACTCCTACTCATACTTCAACCTTTGAATATCCCAATGAAATATCTCATACCAGCAGTAATGTAATGGAACTTACAAAGAATAATTGGCGAGTTGATGCTCCTAAAGGATGGGAAAAAAGTTACGGAGATAGAGAGATAAGATCGAAATCTGTCGGACCACCGAGAGTATCTAGAATGGAAGACTCACTTAATAACGAGGCACAGTTTATATTCAGGTATTTGTAATTAAATGGTGAATGAAAATGCAAGTATGAACTACAGAGCACACGGAACCGATGAAGATGGCAGGGACAATTACTCTATGGGGAGAAGAGAATGGAATTCAACTAATATGATGGAGAGAATGGAAGATAAAATGAACAAGTAAGGAGGAATAAATGAAAGCGAAGAGACATGAATGATGATTGTAGACAAATGGAATGGAGAGCGACTACTCCATCCATGTGGTCGTGTACTACATCGAGAATATCCTCACCTTCATTCAATACAAGGTCAATTTAAATTGAGTATTTGTCTAGGAGAGAAAGAGTTAGAAAACTCCGTTGAAGGAGTACCGTTGAGAGAGAAAGACGAGCAAATAGAATTGAGGAAATGAGGGAAAAAAGAGAAAAGGGAGGCGAGAGGCTGAAATGAATAATACTGAAAAAGACGGGTAGAGATAAGGTGAAAATGCGTAAATGGCATGGCAACGAAGAATTATTGAAGAAAGAGAGAGAGAGAGAGTAAAGAGTTGGTTAAAGAAAATGAGATCTTACCTATCTTATTGAGGCAGAGAATTACTCAGTATATAACTTGAGAAAGTAGCCATGATCAGATTATATAGATAGTGAGGATTTGGTCAAAATGTCACTTCTAACTATGATCATTCTCGGGTATTTCCCCCTCGGGCATTCTATCTCGTTCCTTTTGATTTTGGAAGTATAGTGGTCTTCGTAGCGAAAGTGCAAAGTAATAATAATAAAATACGATGTGATAATGATGTCATAACAGAGATGATGAATACGGAGTGCGAAAGAGAGGAAGAGTGGGAGAAAGTGCTCGAAGATGGCCACCTCCTACTAATGCACAAGGAGCTGAGATTGGAAAAGATGTTTTCGTCGATGGTGATGGAATAATCACTACAGCATCTACTAGTAAGCTTATTCTCACACTTATCTTCGGAGTGATGAAAAGATGAATTATCTCTTAGAAATAAATAATCGAAATAAGGAAAATTTTGATGAAAGTGGAACAATACGATTTTTTGTGATGCTACGAAAAAATTAAAATAATACATAGTAATGAGATGATAGGGGAGTGAGTCGATTATGGTTGAGAGAATGGAGATATAGTATAAGGAACATGTAAAGAGAATAAAAAGAAGAATCATGGACAAGGATCTCGTTTAGAGTTCATTGAATGAGGGAGAGAATAGGAAGTGGCAGGGAAAAGAAGGAATGAGATGGGCATTGAGTACAGATAGAGAGGATGTTGAAATTGAGAGAGAAGTGAGAAAGAGAAGATTGAAGAGGGAAGGAGACAGGAAAGAAGATGGGATGGATGGATGGGTATTCAAGGATGAATTGATGAACAACTCATTCAAGGAATCGTCCAGAAGAAAAATGAAGAAAGTTGGCGATGGTTAGATGATAATGGTCGTGTTATTGATGAACAGAAAGAATTCTCTCTTATGGGAGATACTGATCAGGTAATCGGTATAATAATAAACAATCATGGATCTCAACCATAATGAATGTATAACTATAGGTGAAAAGGGACGGACCATATCAAGTGAATCAGTACTCGCAGCATTATTTCGTCGATCGGAATGGAACCATTAAATTCGAAAATACACATAGGCAGTATGATAAGGATTACGTTATAGAGGTCACAAATTCAAATAAAAATAATGATTAACAAATTATTTCAGAGTGTCTGCAAAAACTACTGATCGGATATATGTACGCGTATATACTCTTTTCACATTTAATTTGCTTTCATCTGATATGCGATAAATTACATATTCAATTTGACACTTCCATTCTTTTGAAGCAGATGAAACACACCGTTTCGACGTTACGTCGTCTGGAGCCAACGGTGAAAAAATGAATATGACGATCATCATCAGCTCCATCGAAAAGTCCCACGCCACACAGTTTCAGAGAATCGAAATTTCTGAGCCCTGGCAGATACCTCAAAATTTGCCCGAATCCTACGAGAAGGATCTCATATAACATATTTAATTTCGGAACACTGTAGCAGGATCTGAAAAGATCCATGCACAGATCTTGTTTCAGAAATAGATTTTTAAAATGTCTGCAATTAACCTATGCAATGCGTGAAATGTGGACTTAACAGATCGTAATAGTCAACCTGTGTCATGCACTAATAAATTGAACTGAATGTTTGAAGCTTATTCATATTTGTAAACACCCTATTCAAAATAATTTATTGAGGGTGAAAACAAATTCAAACGAGAAATTTTGATTGGCGCGGCTTCTCAGAACTTTCCCCGGCTCTCATAAATTAAATACTTTTTTATATGTTCCTAAGCAGCAATTTTGTTAATATATATATATATATATATTTCCTCTACTTATTCATCAGCGAAATTCCAGGTTTAGGTAAACTAAATATCTATACTGTAATAGTCAACCTGTGATTCGCGCTTTGGAAATCTTTTTTTTTTTAATTTATTTTTTCTCGGCAAAAAAATAACTACAGCGTTAAAGGTGGTGTCCCACGAATATCTGACTAACTGAGTTGTCGATGTGAAATTGTGGGTCGTGGCCACCCGATAACACTTTCGAAACTCCCATGTCTTCAATTTTCATTTTAACTGAGATATGAGCATTTGGCTGCGTTCCAAGTGACCTTGCGCGCGCAGGCAACGAGCGAGAGAGCGTGCGAAATGAAGAGAGCGCGCTCTCTCACTCCTCACTTTGCATAATCGCCCGCGCGATTCGTGGGACGCCTTCTTTAAGAAACTTATGCACCAATCAAGAGAATATATTATTAATATGGTCATATTTTTTTATGAAGCATTTGCACTGTCCTCGCGCGCTACTGAAAAATGAGATGGTGCGGCATCCCTTCTCCAATAACGATTAGTTTTTTCAATAAGAAAATGCTAATGTGAATCAATCTTAACAAATCTTCTTCGTCCATATTCCTTCTATAATATAATCAATTTTATCTCACTGAAGACTTTATTTTTCGTAGTATAAACAAGTTTGAAATGGCGCGCGTTTATAGTGTTTCTCGTGCGTCGCGCTCTCTTTACGCGTCTTTCTCTCACGTGATCTATATTTACATTATTTCTCTTTTTTACACTATTGTAATTACATTAATCATGCTCCTTACTTAATAGCAACATATGCCACTTAAATTGCACTGTTCCGGATGGAGTAGTATTTTCGTGTACCCCCTCGATTGAATACTTTTGTATACCTTCTCAATTTAATATTTTCTTGAATCCTCTCTATTGAACAGCGTAGCAGTTATTTTTTTTATTTTTTGTTGACAGTGTTTATCTTAGATGTCTTCTCCAAGTTCCGGCAAACGTCGAATGGACACGGACGTACTCAAATTGTCAGTTATTATTTATTGTCTCTTTTCTAGCTCACACATTTTGTATTTTTGTGGTTCAAGACAAGAAGAAATAAATTACTACCGAATACTTCTCGCATACATCATTTCATTTACAGAATAGAGAGCAAACACGAAGTAATTATCACAGGAGGACTCAATGAGTTCAATGTCAAATTCTACGGTCCGAAAGGAAGTAAGTGAATAAGTGAAAGTAGGAAGACTGATACTCAATAGGTTGTAACGATTATTCAGTCCCCTAGTGTAGCCGATACAATGGGAAAATGGAAAGGGGTACCCGCTAATTGCGATTGACACACACCCACTTTATTTATATCTTATATGGCCTTTTTTAACTCTCGAAGCCGTCGAATGAAGCAGAAATATGTAAAATTCCATCGATTGCCGTCTTCTACCAATATCACCATTACATTATATTTATTTATATTCCCGTTACCGTGAATATTCCAGCTGCTTACGAGGGAGGAGTATGGAGAGTGAGGGTAGAGCTTCCCGAGAAGTACCCATTCAAGTCCCCATCCATCGGATTCTTAAATAAGATTTACCATCCTAATATTGATGAGGCGTCGGGAACTGTGTGCCTTGATGTCATAAATCAGGTAAAATTATTAAGTGACGGAACATGAATAGATATCTTTTAGAGAAGGTACAAAGCACATAGAATACAGATGTGATTTGAAATAAGTATAATTATTCCATGGAACTGAGAAAAATATTGTTGAAAATATTATTTTCAGTCATGGTCAGCTCTGTACGATCTTACGAATATCTTCGAATCGTTCCTTCCTCAACTACTCACTTATCCCAATCCGACTGATCCTCTTAATGGAGATGCTGCTGCTCTTATTCTACATCGACCAGAAGAATTCAGGAAGAAATGCATGGGTACGTTCACAACACTCAGCACGGTGAAGCGACTTATAAGAGAGGTAAAACGCCCGAACGTCGGTATTCTACTATATCGCCCATCGCCCCAATAACACGACCTAGAGATGGCGATATATTTCACAATAAAATCATCCGAAAAACATCAGCGAGATTCTTACAATTAGGCAAAATTGCGCACACAATAAATTTGAAGAGATGTCAAGCAATACCACATTATAACGCGTTATGGCTTTTCACTGCTGAGTTTGGTTAAAAATTTGTACCCGGGGAAAAATAACACACTTTCCGTATTTAGTGGTGAACGTAAAGCGCAGCTCAGAATGTTTTTCTCAGTCAAATGTCGGGTCGTCGGGGCCACGCCCATTAACGAACAAACATCCTTTCCTTCATTTTGCATTTTCTTCTTTTATCGAATTCGCCCTATATATTATTGTTTAATACTTCTTATTTTTGCCCACCCCAACAAACTAGACCAATTCAATCATTGGCCGATGAGATGTTATTTTAATGGATGGAAAAATGAAAAAAAAATGAAATCGCTAGCTCTATCGTACATCGCTCCCATTACCGAACAAATGGCCTTTTCTACCTTTTTTTACCTTTTCGCGAATTTGCGTTTAATGTTCTTGTTTCATATTTTTTCTCCACCACAATAACTGGACGAATACGAAAATTGGCCGGTTAAATATTATTTTAAATGGGTGAAAAATGAGAGCCGTTCCTCCTATTTTTTGCTTAAAATGCGGCTCTGCCAAAATGATGGCAATTTATTACGCATTCCGGAGTCAAAAACCGGTGATTTTTAAGAAAATTTCAGATTGTGAGGTCTCAGAACTCGAGTTCAAATGTGGTGAAATAGCCTCCTATCATTATATTAAATGTAAAAATAAGGGATAACATAAATCTAGCCAAGTTGAGCACTTCAAAATTGATAGCGAAAATTTTAATGGAGTTGGAGCACATCTTAGGTCAGACTTATGATTTCTATATTAAAACTCGATCCTATCAATTTATTTTTAAATGTTGGCAACTTTTCTGCATTCACCACTTATTGAGGCTGCACGTACTATTGAATCTACATGGTTATGATTTCTTTCTCTGGTTCTCCGATCACTGGTACACAATTTAACATGAACTCGTTCTTATCGCTATTCCTTCATTTTTAAGCTATTTCGGATTTTGGAAACTCGCTGGGGATGGATCTTGTATCACATGCATGCCATTTTAGAGAAAGTTCGGAACATTTCTTTTATGAATGTCCTCCTCTCGCATGACTATTTGCAACTACCGGATTTTATAGAACACAAATAGAGGTGGCTAGGCTTCCATTTGTGCATTCGATTCACAGATTCACTGTCTAAAATGTCCCAGTGCATTGCTAATCATCAAACAAATGTGCAATCGAGGAGCCTATTTGCACAGTACAGTTCTTGCAAGTGCATGGAAACTTTCTTCATATTTTTTTGTCTTTACTTTTGAGTTTATAAATCATGATAAACGTTCATGAGAAATAATGTGAAACAAAAAAATAAATTGCAACTAGAATAATTTTAAAGGGACCCGGCACACTTCAGACATTGAATTTCAGATGAAAGTACTCCTCTTTCCGATGAAAATGGTAAAAAAATAAAAATTTAAAAAATTTTTTTAAAGAAGTTATGAATTTTCAAAGTTCAAAATCCGGAGCCGGCTTTTAGGCTGGGGTCCGGCCCTTGGCGAAACCCGGCTGGGCTGTTTCCGAAATCTCGCCATTTTGAGTGCACGCACCTGTCGCACCACCATTTTTATTTTGCTTGATACTGTATTTTTATCGATTTTTTCAGTCTATTACTTTAGTTTTATATACGGAACAAATATATACCGGAAAAAAACATTCCCGGATACAGTGAAGTGTAGAAGACGAAAATAACCATAGAAACTCCGATGAGCAAGTCTAAAACTTACCAATCGATTTCACCTACCCTAATAGGTTATATTCATGTAATACTATTTAAATCTATAAACAACAATATTATTTTATCAAACGATCAGTCTCCTTTCCGATCCGTTTCACAGCTTCAAACAACTGCGTCACAACCAACCTTGAGTCTTTGTTCAACAAGATTTATATTACGAATGGTTAAAACAAGTGTGAAAGCAAAAAATATACAACACAATAATGGTGCCTTAGGCAATCAAGATGCAAGCTCCTCCGGCAGCTTTAATCTTCTGTTCGGCGGAGAGGGAGAAGAACTTGGCCATCACAATAACGAGCAGTCGAGGATCTAAAAATAGATATCAGTAAATGTAACCAATGGAACCAGTAAATACTATTCAACAATTTTAGTTTAATTTTACATAACAACGGTCAATGAAATTTAGCAGATTAGCCAGTCGAATGGAATCAACTTCTCGCAATGAAAAGGCAAATATAAAATAAATTCCCACCTGTATCCGTTAACGACACAGTCGTTAACGGAGGTGTCGGCGACCTTGTCGATGTTGATCGTGGAGCAGTGCTCACGGTTCTTGCGGAGATGGCAGCTCCTCATACTGAATAAAATAACTATATAACAAAGCCAGCATTAAGCAGCCTCCTTAATGTGTGAAAAACACCAGAAAAAAGTATCGGAACAGCCGTGGTTGCAACAAATCAACGTGATTTAGGCTTTTACCTGTGCAATTTTTGAAGTTGGAACCTATCATTGATTTAAAATAAGAAAAAAGTTACTTCAAATAACCGCTCACCATTCTACGCCCTTGAGGCTCAGCCGTCCCCCGTAATGGCGACCTGAATTCAATGGTTTAGATCAGTCAAATAACTGGAAATTCTTTCATTTTTCCTTTCTAATCAAACTTACATCATCATCCTGGAGGACGAGTGCGGCGTAGACGGAAGCCTGCTCCTCGATGGTCGGCATCTTGTTCTATATATTACTCGTATTTAATAGTAAATAAATAGGCACGGATGCTTTAAGTACAACGCGAACAACGTTAAGGAGGGGTTGCGGTGAAACACGAAATAAACACGCGAAACGTCCAAAAATAAGGTAAAAATCGATAAAACCGCGATGAAGTGCAGTGGAAAGAAGAAAAAAACCGCCGTTGTAGTTTGTAGTCTCCCTCCCCCTACCGAACCCCAGCTATACTCCATTTAGCGCAAGTTGTAAAAACCCCAGTACGCGTGGAACGATTTATTAATTACTGTATTTTGCAAAGTTTATATTTATTTTAAATTAAATTTTAAATTATTTTTATTTTTACTAATCATTTTCAGCAGGCATTTAGTATCATTTGAAGCTTTATTGTCTAACATGACCAGGTCCCTTTAACAGAGACTATCTGAGAGAATTTAGTTAGGCTCCACAGGGGCCGTACAATGATTTTGGACCCTATGCTGAAAAATTGGCACTAGGGGTACTTTTTTACGTAGAGTTCGAAAATCGACCTTAGAAAGCCGTATCTCCGACCCCTGGTACCCTATGGGTCCTGGTACCGTGCCAGGCTGTAGGAGCAACTTTGCGAATGGGGCTTCAAACCTATCCATGTGATAGCGCATTTTGTAGATCTCGTCGAAAGAAACATTTTTTGTGAAGAAAGTGAAAAAAAATATTTTCATTGAAGAGAGTTATGGCCTCTGAAAGTTTTGAAACGTCTGCCCTGAAAAATTTTTGCCCGTGCCGTGCAAATTAAACTTTTTCATTCGATTCCCCATGCATTTTTACCCCGGCGTACGTTTTTTCACGGAAAAATATTGGGACCGTAGTTGTTTCGCAAGGCGCCGAAACGGCGCAACCACGATTTTTCAAAATTTCGGTATTGCGAAATCGAATCCCATCACTGTTTTCTAGGGCGATTATCATGAATTATCATGTATTTGGCCCATATAAATGCATATTAGCTTAAAACTGTGTAAATAAATTTTTAAAAAAACATAAATTTTATTGATTGAGTTATATCTGCGAATCTTGGAGAAAATACATCGAAACAGGATGAATACATGAAATTACAATTGAATTCAATTAAAATGAACCAGGTAGAATAGTTTTTTTTTGTTTTTTCTTATGAATTCCGAATACTCATCAGCCAAAGTCATCAGTCCCTCTTCTTCATCCTCACATCCTGGTTCCATCTCCCACTCTCCAACATCATCTCTCTCTTCGATCTTCCATTCTATCGCATCCCCATCCTCATCCATTTCGATATCGACCGATCGCTTTCCTCGAACGACAACCTTCTTCTTGACCGGAGTTGCAACCAGACGAGTTATGTAACGCTTGATCTGCTCTTTGGTCAGTCGCTCGTCAATCGGGATGGCAGGATCCGAAACCATTCTGAGATACGCCTCTTCTGCATCAGCTCTTTTTTCCAATTTTAGTCTTCTCCAGGAAAATTTCTTGGATGAACTGTTTTGTTTTCTCGGGCAAGGGCGAGTTCTTCTTTGTTCCTCGAAGCGCCCAACCCATGGGAAGTGGAGGAATGGAATGGTCGAAAATTTTCTCAATGAAATCTTGCAGCGGGATGAGGGATTCACTTGTACAGTATTCTCGAGACATTTCTTGTAATAGTTCAGAGATAAATCGATCGAGGTCATTTTCCATGGGTGACTCTGCTGCTTTCCGAAGTCGAGATGGTTCAGCAAATCTCCATGGCGAACATAGGATGCACCACACCAACAAGTAAAGAGAAGACCATCTCTTCCTTCTGTGGGGGTGGCTGCATCAGAATCCACAGCCGACTCATCAATCTCAACTTCCTGAACTCCTCTTGAAGCAATATTCTTCGGATCATAATGCCAAAATGTGGCTCTCTGTCCTTGACGAATCTTTATTGGATCCCACGCCGCTGAATCTTCGTTAGGGAGAAAGCCTCCTGTGATCTTGTATGGGAGAGTATTGGAATGAAGGTCATCTTTGAAGAGTATTCCTTCACCAATCCCTCTATACTTCCAGGCTCTCACGCCATCATCTTCATATTCGAAATGACTATAATCAGTAATTCGATCAATCTTCGACGGTGTTTGGGGAGTGGGGCTGTCGAAAAGATCAAAGAGGTAGAAGGACAATCCTTTGAGCAGTGGGGTGGCTTCCAGTAGGGTAATCAGATCATTCTGATTCTCCATATCCATTCCAGAATTGATCAAACGACGCATCTTGGAAATGACACGAATCGCACTAAGAACAATTTCATATATAAAGAGAAAACAAACAAGAACGCTCTGATTAACTGAAAAACCAATGCAAAAACATACCTCTATGTCAGTTGTAATATTTTGCTCCGGAAGAGCAGGATACGAAGAGGCCGATTTGAATAGCGCAAAGAGAAGGAGCAGAATCATTGAAGAATCTGAGGAATCTGAAGAACCTATCTGAGGATTACACTCCCCCCCCCCCCACTGGGCGGCATGAGGTCATTCCTATGAGAGAGAGGGTCATCTGAGAGAGGGCCTATGAGAGAGAGGGTCAGCGCCGTTTCGGCGCCTTGCGAAACAACTACGGTCCCAATATTTTTCCGTGAAAAAACGTACGCCGGGGTAAAAATGCATGGGGAATCGAATGAAAAAGTTTAATTTGCACGGCACGGGCAAAAATTTTTCAGGGTAGACGTTTTAAAACTTTCAGAGGCCATAACTCTCTTCAATGAAAATATTTTTTTTCACTTTCTTCACAAAAAATGTTTGTCTCGACGAGATCTACAAAATGCGCTATCACATGGATAGGTTTGAAGCCCCAGTCGCAAAGTTGCTCCTACAGCCTGGCACGGTACCAGGACCCATAGGGTACCGGGGGTCGCAGATACGGCTTTCTAAGGTCGATTTTCGAACTCTACGTAAAAAAGTACCCCTAGGGCCAATTTTTCAGCATAGGGTCCAAAAACTTTGTACGGCCCTTACTAAATTCTCTCAGATAGTCTCTGTTAAGAATAGAAATACGTAAATTCAGAATGGGCGAATTAACGTTTCAAGGCCTAGCGAATTTGGGCGTCTTAGGGCGGGTACCTAACCTTCGTTGTTTAAGTGCAAAATTATGATAAGAACTCGAAATAAAAATTATAACTAAACAATTTAATGTAGAAAACAAACATCGAAAATAGGGTATTTTTTTATGGAAATGCGTGGTGTGGTCACGGTTGCGTGGATTCGAAATTCTCAGAAAATGGGCGGAGTCTGCAGTCCCTAATTATATTTTTTCAGAAAAAAAATGTAGGGAGGGCAGCGTATGTTCCCGATGCGAAACGCGATACAGTATGCTAGCAACTTTTTTCGAGCGAATCGAATATTGATTTTATTTTTTAGTTGTCTTCAAATTATCGATTTATTGACTTCTTTTGAGTTTACCTACTATTCTTTCGCTCTCAAATAACTTATACGACTCGCACATATCTTAAAAAATCACTAACTCGACTCTTATTTCGTTTTTATCAGTAAATATGGACACCTTCCACTTTTTGCCTTTTTGAAATGTCTCGATTTCATCTTCTCGCCGCTATATTAGGTCTTCCCACCTAACCAAACCACTTCTATTTTATCGTCCAAGTCTTTCTCACTCCCCTGGTAACACAGGATCGCCGAATTTCGCGTGCGGAAGTACTGAAAACTTTACTTGAATGTCGTGATTCTGGTCAAATTTTGCATTTTTTCCAGTTTTCATCTTCCCGTGACTATACTAGGGCTTCCCACCTAACCAAACCGCTTCTAGTTTATCGCCTATACCTTCCTCACTCACCCGGTGACTCTCAATCCCGGAAAGTCTCGTGCGGAAGTACCGAAAACTTTAGTTTTATGTCGTGATTGTGGCGTACAGCGCACTTTCCCGAGATTTTGACCCTCCCATCGCTATATTAGGTCTTCCCACCTTACTAAACCACTTCTAATTTATTGCCCATGCCTATTACATCCCCCTGGAAATCCTCTATGCCCGAATTTCTCGTGCGGAAGTACCGAAACCCTGACTGGAATGCTGGTACTCTGACCGACTGAGCGTTTTTGTCCCCGTATCTGCCCTCCCGTTGCTATACTTGGCCTTCCCACCGAAACAAACCACTCTGATATTGTTGCACATACCCTATCCCTTCTTCTTATCGGTAGTTGTTGCAAAAATTCTCGTTCGGAGATGCCGAAACTGTGGGTTGTTTGCCGAGTACCCCTTTTTTGATCACGTACAAACTCGATTTTCCCTAGTAGTGAATGATTCAAAAGCAATCGGATGTACTTTGTAGGTGCTCAGAATGTATTTACGATCATAAAAGATATATTTTATAAGCTAATACAAAAATATATTAATTAAAAAATGCGAGATCATAAATCTGACCTAGCGCAACCTCCAGGGGAGTACGGTAGGTGAGCATTTTCAGTGTTATTTTTGTAATCATAAATATTATTGTTTTTGATCATTTTTTCAAATTTTAATTTTTATAATATGATCCGGCACTATCGAATGCATAGATCGAGCATAACTGGTTATTTATTTAATGCCTTTAAAAATTAGCCGCTGCCCTCCCTAAAAAAATGAAAAAAATAATTTTTTTCTAGGCACCGCAGAGTAAAATTTCAAATTCGTCCTAAAATTCCTGTTTTGCTACTGTGGGGTAATCGACGATGGCGAATCATAATAGCACTTCCAGAATTTTAAAATATTTCACTATAAACGAGTAGAAGGCCATACTTCCAAGCCCCGCCTATCGTGGTGTTGCGACTGAAAGTGTGCGGTTCGGTGGAGCAGCACTTATCATCGGGTCAATTACTGCGAAATTCAAATGCATTTCCATTTGTTTTCTGTTGCTAGAATGTATAGCGGTACACATAACAATCAATAATTGACAAATATAAACACGATTTCCTTCGTTGATCATTAATTATGAGACCAAGTATGATGTACCGTAATCTTTACCGTATCCATGGTACGTCGAATTCGATCGAAACAGCCCCCACCGTCAAATAATTCTCATAATCCATTCCCCGAATCATCAGATTCAACATATCATAGTCGGTTGCAATGAACTGCTTCGTTTCGTCGAGATTCATGTCAAAATACAATTTGAAATAGGGCTATGTTCAGAATGCTTTTGACAAAAAGGGGCAAGCTCGATTTCTCTTTTTTTTTTGGTTTACCGCACTCTTAGAACTTGTAAATGATAATACGCAAAGAACTGAAGAGGCGCACAGCTTGAATCGTTCGCAAATGAATTTAAAATGCAAAACCAGTCAAAATTGAGAACTTAATGGCGTGATTGTGTGAAAGGGTCAAGCTCATTTTTTTTATTTTTTGTTGCTATTACTGCTACATATTGAACTCTTAATTTTAAAACGCGGTCTGCGTAAGAGCGGGGGAGGGGGTGGCACAGTAGCTCAAAATGGTCTCCGGGGGTTCATACTTGGTGGTTAGACTCCCTAGGGGTGGGATACACTTCAGCCAAAATTTTGACCCCAAAAGTTGGTCTTTGATCTTTGATCTCGAAAAATTTCATCTTCATTTTACCCCCTCATGTTATATACCATTCGAAAGAGCATCAAAAGTTAGGTAATATGCCAAATTTTTGTAGTCCTATCACTTTTCGTTTTCGAGAAAATCGATAAAATGTCGATTTTTCGTGTTTTTATTTTTTTCAAGATTTTTTTCACGATGTTCCAATCGTTGCCATGCCCTGAAAAGTTGGCATTATATGTAACAATATACAAGGAATCCAATAAAGAATATGCCGACTCGATACGACATGCCAGACCATGACTTTTCTCGAAAAACCTAGCACGCAATCGTCGAAATCGTGAACGCGGTTTCGAATCCCGCCCACTGCAAAATCTTTTGCCGGATTTTATTTTTTGATATTCGTAAGATCGTACAGAGCTGACCATGACTGAAAATAATATTTTCAACAATAACAGCAATAATTGTGAAAATAAAATCCGGCAAAAGATTTTGCAGTGGGCGGGATTCGAACCCGCGTTCACAATTTCGACGATTGCGTGCTATGTTTTTCGAGAAAAAGTCATGGTCTGGCATGTCGTATCGAGTCGGCATATTTTTTATTGGATTCCTTGTATATTGTTACATATAATTCCACCTTTTCAGGGCGTGGCAACGATTGGAACATCGTGAAAAAAATTCTTGAAAAAAATAAAAACACGAAAAATCGACATTTTATCGATTTTCTCGAAAACGGAAAGTGATAGGACTACAAAAATTTGGCATCTTACATAACTTTTAATACTCTTTCGAATGGTATATAACATGAGGGGTAAAATTAAGATGAAATTTTCCGAGATCAAAGATCAACTTTTGGGGTCAAAATTTTGGCTGAAGTGTATCCCACCCCTAGGGAGTCTAACCACCAAGAATGAACCCCCGGAGACCATTTTGAGCTACTGTGCCACTTCCCCACCGAATCCCGACGTTCTTAGATACGCAGACCGCGTTTTAAACATAAAAGTGGAGTGGCGCACCTTCTAGTATTCGATAAATCGTAAAAAAAAGAATTTTCAACGCTGTTTTGAATTCCCGGGCGTTCGAGGTATACTAATCGGTCTCAGGCCTTCTCCGGCTCTCGATTTCGAAATTCCCGGACTGCGCCCACTAAAAAAATATCAATTTCAAACTTACTTTGGATTCCACTTATAACTCTCAAAAATCAATATACTGATAAGATGAAGTGATTATATGTATATTTCATCACATTTGAACTCGAAATTGAAAAGTTCTGAGACCTCGAAATCTGAAATTTTCTTAAAAATCACCAGTTTTTGACAGTTTTTGACTCCTGAAAGCTCAGGCCACGGGTATAGCCCTTCGGTCGAATTTTTCCCGAAGTAACTCGAGTGTGGAGATTCTAAAAATGAAATAAAAAAATAGTGAACAGGGGGGGTCCCCGAGCCAGGGTGATTTTTTTCGATTTTGAAAACGGTTTTTCTAATTTCCGAAATCGAAAAAGTTGTCAAACCTCTTCCCTGTGAATCTAGAGTTGTTCAAAATATTTTTCCGCGTTTTTTTTTTAAAAAATCGCAGGTCCTTAGCTATTCTGGAAGCTGAGATATGATGTAGCCGGGTCTAGAACCGGGAAATACCTATAAGACGATTCTGGGACAAAAGCTGCCATGAAAGTTTCATTGAGATAGCTCAAACTTTGGGCTCCTAGTTCCTCAGGGGAGTCGTTTTCATGCAATCTCTCAGAAGACGCGTGATATATTAACATTCATTATAGATTACGTTTCTCGATTTGCAACCGAAGAGGTTCTCGCACGAACATTCGTTAATGAAGGACAATTTCCTTCTGACAAAAATATTACCAGCGGAGAAGAGTCTGACTCAACAATTAGCGATTTCTCAGAAGATGAATTGGAAGGAATGGAACTATGACCTCTCATTAGTATATTTATACTTGGAATTTATAGTTCCCGACAGGATTAGACAGGATATATTGATCATCCGATATTGTCTGTTTCTCCTTCGATTTGTGTACATTAATCATGTATCTTTCAGCCTTTTGTTTATCCCGTTTCCTTTCATAACCTTTCTTTCTAATCATTTTTTTTCCACTCAGTGCAGTTTTGTTTCTCTAATAGGACAAAATCAATTGATTTCGGTAGAGTTTCACGTATAAAAAAACACAGTTTTCCTTTCGTATATTTCGATATGGTATTATCATAGCTGCCGCGTAAACAGTAAACAGACCGACAATTTTTTTTCATGTTGCCTTGCATTTTCGCCTTCGTCAATATTGATGTTTTTTTTTCAAAAATCTACATCGTGTGTAGATATATTGTGTCGTTTCACTTCCAATTCGTTTTCCTCTTCCCGATTTCCTTCTGTAATACTCAAATTACCCGGTCACAATTTCAAAAATTTATTCTTGTTTGTATATAAAGTGCCCTTGTATGTCAATAATATTTTCTAGGCCAGTGATGAGTGAATAAATTTTCCACGATTGTATTAGATAGTGCTCCGTTGACTGTGTGATGAGCGCTATTAACATTTTGGCGGGTTGGACGAATGCTATGGTGTTAGACTTTGAAATTCAACGAGTTATGCAACTAGGAACTAGTTCCTTTCATTTCGAATGAACTAGTTCAATCGTTGTTTATCAGTTCCTTTGAGCACTGAAAGGAACTAGTTCCTTTTGAGTAGTCTCGAAAACAAATATTTTTCAAATTACAAATAGTTGAAATTGAATTGTTTTCGACTAGTTGAAATAAATCAACTAGTTGAAATAACATGTTTTCAACTAGTTGAAATCAATTCAACTAGTTGAAATGAACTCATTCTGACTAATCGATTGTCCAAACAGTAGAGTTCCCTCATTGGAAACGATTCCGGAATTCCAATAGTGAGAACAAAGGATTCACTCTCTCTCATTCCTTTCCAATAAGAGACCTTGTCCGGTGGGGCGATTTCCAATAGCTTATTGGAATTCCAATAAGAAATACCCAATCATTCTGAGAAAGGGAACAATAAGAGAGCGGTTCAATATTTCCAATAGCTTATTGGAATTCCAATAACAAGTCATTTCCAATAAGCAACCTCTCTCATTATCGGCCGCTATTGGAAATGGGAGGGAGAGAATGATCATTTCCAATAACGAAAACTTTCCAATAAGGGAACTCTACCAAACAGCTGTGTGATTCGTGAGAAATGGTTGATCGAGAGTGAGATCTACCACTCAACCATCGAGAGTGAGATCTACCAGCAATGGCGAGGAATGAGGGATTCGAATAGTCGTTTCCCTCATTTCAACTAGTTGATTTCCATTTCAACTAGTTGAAATTAACTTGTTTTCAACTAGTTGAAATTGATTTGAATGTTTCATTTCAACTAGTTGATTCGGAATATTTCAACTAGTTGTTTGTTTTCGACACTCTACTTTTGAGAGTGAGCGAGTTGAGCGAGCGGCAGATTTGGAGTGAGAAAGCGAGCCGAATGAAAATGAAGGAACTAGTTGTTTTGCTAGGGAACTAGTTTCTTCGCCACAAAACAACTTGTAAAATTGAGGAATGAAGGAACTAGTTCTTTATCTTTCAAACTCTACTCCTCCCTACCTCTCTCTTCCAGACAATCAATACGCTAACCAGCACATTGAGTTTGCTGAGCATTTGAAACGCACGATATCCCCGAAATAGTCTCCCTCGAAATTACTATTTTGAAAGGCTCTTCTCAAATGAAAATTTATTATGATACGACGTGTAATATAGGTAGGAAGTGTAATATAGTCACACAAATACATGATTTGAGAAGAGGAATAGAAGAGATTCCACAAGTCGCTGCTGAGAAAGAGATGATTCTCACTTGTCCTTCTTGCTATCGCCTGCTCCGTTCTAAAATATTGTTATATCATCAAGGAGGAGTTATTCACCACCCGCTACGAAGAGGGAGAGGCTAGCGACCCGTTTTTACTGCTACGTGATCGTTATATCGTTATAGTTTTTTTGTTGTTGTTATTCTTAGAAGAATCAGTTCTTTTTTTTCTAAACTCAACTTAATCTGCGTGTCCAGGTCCCTTTTAATATTTCGAAATTATAAAAGCGCTATGTTTTTAAAACGCGTTCTCTGTAAGAACGCAGGTGGAAGTGTACAAAAATTTCAAAATCATCGCCCGGTGTTCAAACTTCACCAACATGACCCCTAGGGACGACATTCACGATTTTTGAACTTTGATCCCTTAAATTTTGATCTTTGATCTTTGATCTCTCGAAAAATATATTTCAGATATCCCTATCATGTGATAGCTCATTCGAAAGAGCATAAAAAGTTATGTAAAAATTTAAAATTTCAAGCATTTTCGTCAAAATTGGTTCCGATTATGACAAAAAGTAGGATGATTTTTGCCAAATTTCACGAAAATCGAGGTGGCTTCCCACTATGCTATGATTTCCACGTCGCCATTTCGAGATATTTTAAGCATTTTATGATATGAAAAAATATAAGAAGCTTTGCGGGGCATATTTTCACGGACATTGTGTTCAAATTTTGATCCAACCGTGGCCAACTATGCCTATTTTCACGAAATCGCCCACACCAAGTAGGCTCAGAATGTTTCGACAACACTTGTTTGTGCTTCTAACGTTGTTTTTCTGTCATTATGAACCATTTTACGATTTTTCGTCAACATTTTGACCATATATTTTGACATGACTCACCTCGACTTTTTTCACATAAGGGTCCCCCCTTATGTGAAAAATCAGGTTGGGGTCATGTTGGAATTGGCCATAATAACACGTATGACTGCACTAAAAGTAACATAAAACCTTTTTTTAAGCATCCTAAAATAATTTTTGTTGGGTCGGAGGTTCTATTTCAACATGACCCCCAACCTTATTTATCACATAAGGGGGGACCCTTATGTGAAAAAAATCGAGGTGAGTCCTGTCAAAATATATGGTCAAAATGTTGATGAAAAATCGTAAAATGGTTCATGATGACGTAAAAACAACATTAGAGGCACAAACAAGTGTTGTCGAAACATTCTGAGCCTACTTGGTGTGGGCGATTTCGTGAAAATAGGCATAGTTGGCCACGGTTGGATCAAAATTTGAACACAATGTCCGTGAATCCCCCGAAAAGCTTCTTATATTTTTTATATCATAAAATGCTTAAAATATCTCGAAATGGCGACGTGGAAATCATAGCATAGTGGGAAGCCACCTCGATTTTCGTGAAAATTGGCAAAAATCGTCATACTTTTAGTCATAACTTTAACCAATTTTGACGAAAATGCTTGAAATTTTAAATTTTTACATAACTTTTTATGCTCTTTCGAATGAGCTATCACATGATAGGGATATCTGAAATTTATTTTTCGAGAGATCAACGATCAAAGATCAAAATTTTTGTGATCAAAGTTCAAAAATCGTAATTACCGTTCCTAGCGATCATTTTGGTGAAGTTTGATCCCCGGGCGATGATTTTGAAATTTTTGTACACTTTCCTATCCAAATCACTGCGTTCTTACAGAGAACGCGTTTTAAGTCGACACCGCAGCAACAAGAACAACAAAAATTGGAAAGTTTGAAATTTTGACCTGAGGTCCTTAATGTCCAACGCATATTTGAATTCCGGACTATACGTGAGCGCGGCGCATACCTGGGAAAACCGGGACGCGGCCACAGGGTCTATAGAGGGTGTGAACTAGACCTGCCGGGTTACAAAGAGCGAAGGGAAGACAAGAGAAAGGGGACGCGACAAGGAGCTCCCTCGCTCATTGTCAGTGTCAGAAATGTTCCCGGGCGATTTGACGTTTATCTCGGTATAACCGCCGTTCGCCGATTTGCGATTTTGAAATTCGGGGCCAAAATTCCCTAAAGGTATGAATAATTTACCTCGAGGGAACTGCTTACATCTCGCGCGAAATGTTTATAATAAATTACGTGCAAATCTCAAAATGCGGATACTCGCTTGAAGTATTTCGGTGGCAGTTTTGAAAGAGATTTGAAGTCAGCACAGCCGAATGAGAATGTCATCAATGGTCATCAATGACGGGATGTGTCCTAGGACGGTTCCCACGAATCTAAGGCTAAAAACCGCATTTTCAAATAATATTTTTAAGCCTCGATTTTGGAGGCACATATGAAAAAGGTAGATGACAAAATCCTTCGAAAGCGGGGTATGTTTATGAATCGTAGGTTACATGCCTTGTTGACGGAAACCTCGAATGCTGGCTATATTTTCAAATTCAAGGTATTTTTCGACTAGCTTTTTCATGTATGTTTTTTAATGTGTTCAGAAAACAAACATTGAAAAAAAAGTATTGATGAACTGACTTCATAATTGGCCAGAAGATCAGCGACTCTATTGTATTCTTTCTGCAGGTTCTCACACTGCTTCTTCAGAGTGTCTCTGTCAGTCTGTAACTCCGTAATACACAGTGATATTTTCTTTTCTTTCTAACCTGAGTCTTCTTCAATTCTTTTCCCAATTCCTCCGTTTGTCTATTGAGATCTTTCAATTCTCCATCTCCTCCAGCATCCATAAGTGTCTTCGCTGCCTTGGTTGCACTTTCAGCCTGTTTCATTGCTGCTTCAGAAGCTGCTTCCATCTTAACAAATTACTTTTTTCCTCGTCAACACCGAAACTTTCTACTCAATTTTACAATTTTCATACAATAAATTTAATTCGCGAGAAAATCTGACTTGTCAAAGTAATTAGAAATGCATAATGTTCATAATATTTCATCAAAATACCCTGAAAGAGGGATTCCTAAATTAATTTGGAAGGAAAACAGAAGTAAAATACAACGGATTTTAATGATAGCAAAAGAAAATGCAACAAGAAACTTGACACCGCTCATTTAGAATCCTAGGCTTAGAATGATGCCAGTTAGCTATGCAAGACTCCCTCTTTATCCTCCATAAATTGATGATGTGTGAAATTTGACCACGCGCATTTGTCACCGACCACTCGCTATGATTCGACGAGAAAGAATGAGAGGGGTCTTTTCGCGAAAATTATTTCTCATTCTCGTTTATCGAACCCTAGTTTACACACAAACGTCATCTAACGAAATGTGACTAAATATGTACTACGTACTACGTAATTCGATTAAAAAAGAAGCGTGATAGGGTGTTTGAGAAAAGTACTAGTAATACAGGGATCTCTCTCACCACTACCATAAACTGTGAATACTCCGTTCGAATCTTTCCTTTGCGAAGAACATTGTAAAATTATTCGGCGCACGAGAGATATACTTGTTTTAGCTTAGTATTGAAAATGAATAAATACCTGTGCTGCTCTTGAGAGGAGTCCCGTGATTCTCTTAATGACAAGGAACAGAAGCAGAGCGAATCCAGAGATGTAGAAATTTCGTTGAGCACGGAACAAACGCATGTGGATGACCTAAACATTCCACCTCACTATTCCTTTGTCTTTTTCAGTTTCACTCTTCTACTAACCGCATCAGCATCAGCAGCGTGTCTGGCAGTACCATCGAGGGCCGAATCCACGTGTGAATACTTCCCAACCTCACGAACCGCATCTGTATTACCCATCTATCAATTGGTAACACACAACAAACAGATCAAAAGTAATATAAATGTTTTTTTCAGTATCACAATTAGGGTTCTACGACGTCGTCTGGAGTAGACCGAAATTAATCAGATTCCAAAAGCGATAACAAAAAATCGTCAAATTACTTGAACTTTTCAGAGGGACCTTTTGGACATATGGTGAGAATTTTACACAGATGAATAAATTTTAAAATTCCTCGAATTGTTAACTGCGACAGTTTTCCATTTCTGAAACATCTGCATGGATAGCTATATCACGAAAGAAGAAATGTTCAAATTGATTGTCGCATTGAAGATTGAAAGATTGACAGAAGAAGAATAAAGTTGTTACGTCATAAAAATATGTTCATAATGAAGACTTTTTACACGGCCCTCCAGGGCCATACGCTCGTCCGCTTCCCTTTCCACTAGAAGACCGACTTGGCAGCGTGCCAAGAAATACCGCGCCCCTTTTTTACAGTCAGTTCGTGATAACTTTTTATTTTCCGTACAAGAAACTGGATACTGTAATTTTTCAAAAAAAATACTATACGTCTCTTCTATCGCTTCTTATCTCTAGGCTGAGTATCACAAATGAGCCACGCAGCGATTTTTGAATAATATTAACTCGCGGTAATTAGTTTGCGGCGGACTGCTGACTCAGCCCAGCCGGTTTTGGAAGCGGAGGAGTGGAGGGTCGTGTTTTTAACTATTGTGGCGTGATGAGAAACGATTTCGAAGATCCATTTGATAAAATTCATTTTTTGCACAAGCTGTCGCACATAGATACTAGTTTTAAAACTCCGACGCCTACGGCAATTGTCGGGTGTTAGCAGTGATGAGCGACCCTTCCAACTTTGGGGTGTACCCCTGCGATCGGACACCCTTTTAGACCAAGTTCCACCGAAAAAACATCGATTCTTCACTTTTGTACCCCCGGGAAACCCCCTCTTATACCCCCGCAAAACCTGGAGTTAGCGGTTCACGCTCAACACTGGGTGTTAGGAAAGAAATATTTATATGAACGACCCACGAAAGGGTCCGAGGCGACTCGCTCAAAGATATGCAGGCAGGTGGTGTATACTCGAGTGCATTGCCAAATCACAGAAATGTTCACATTTTTTCGAAGCACCCCGGCTACACCACTCGAGTTTTGTCAGTTTTACGACGTTGCTCATTATTATATTTTACGTTTACCCAGTTAAATCGGTAGATTTTATCGTGTTGTGTCCCATTCAAGAAAGATTTAAAAGCTGGGAAGCGAATTCGCGGGTATTATGTGTACATATAATTTTGTGGAGAAATTCACTTGGCATGGTGCCAAAGCCATTCCAAACAGACTCTCACGCGGAAAAAAAACGGTATTAGGCCGTCACAGCGTGACAAAGCGAATCGCCCTTTTGTTCTATCGGACCTTTCCGTGCGACCACTACACTTAGGGAGGGCTGAGTATGTTCCCGATGCGAAACGCGATACAGTATGCTAGCAACGTTTTTCGAACGAATCGAATATTGATTATATTTTTTAGTCGTCTTCAAATTATCGATTTATTGACTTCTCTTGAGTTTAATTACTATTCTTTCGCGATCAAATAACTTATACGACTCGCACATAGCTTATAAATCACTTACCCGGCACTTATTTCGTTATTATCAGTAAATATGGACACCTTCCACTTTTTGTCTTTCTTAAATGTCTCGATTGCACCTTCTCGTCGCTATATTAGGTCTTCCCACCTAACCAAACCACTCCTATTTTATCGGCCAAGTCTTTCTCACTCCCTTTGTAGCTCAGGATCCCCGAATTTCTCGTGCGGAAGTACCGAAAACTTTACTTGAATGTCGTGACTCTGGACAGATTTTGTATTTTTTCCCGTTTTCATCTTCCTGTGACTATACTAGGTCTTCCCACCTAACCAAACCGCTTCTAGTTTATCGCCCATACCTTCCTCACTCACCCGGTGACACTCAATCCCTGAAACTCTCGTGCGGAAGTAGGGACCACCATCCCATTTTTTTAATTATGCACGCGTGCGATGTTGATTTATGCAAAGGGGAGGAAAAGGCCGCGGGTTCTGATTTCACAGGCGTTTAGTACACCATGTGGCCTAACTTTGCTGAGAAAATTAGCAAATTCTGTAGGCGTCCACGCTTTTTACAAGCCAAAATATCTCAAAACTGACGTCACGAAATGTAAATGCATTGTTAGAACCGCTCTAATTTCGTTTAAAGGAAAGGGCCGCGACTTTTGACACTTCCCAGTGATAGACTAATGTTATGGGCATATCATATCCGAAAATTAGACAATTCTGTAGGGGTCCACGAAATTTGCATAGTGTCAAAGTTTGAGCATGGAAGTGATCTTTGATCTTTTATAAAACACGTGAACGCCTACAGAATTGGCTAATTTTTGGATATGGTATGCCCATAACCATAGTCTATCACTGGAAAGTGTCAGAAGTCGCGGCCCTCTCCATGATCTCAATCTAGAGCGCTTTGAAGTTTGTAGTCTCTCGTTTTCGAAAAACAGATTTTAGTAAATTGTAATTATCTTGAAACCCGTTGACTTAAAGTAGGTTTTCCCTTCACAAAAAATGATTCTATACAACTGTTTAGTATACTGATATAGTAAATGGGCCATGATTCTATGATTTGCATAATCGATGGTGGCCCCTAGTGCGGAAGTACCGAAAACTTGACTTGTCTGTCGCGATTTTGCCGTGCAGCGCACTTTCCTGAGATTTTCACCCTCCCATCGCTATACCAGATCTTCCCACCTAACCAAACCGTTTCCAATTTATCGACCATGTCTATAACCTTTCCCTGGAAATCCACTATCCCCGATATTCTCGTTCGGAAGCACCGAAACCTTTACTGGAATGCTGGTACTCTGACCGACTAAACGTTTTTGTCCCCGTTTTTTTTATACTGGGCCTTCCCACCGAAACAAACCACTCTGATATTGTTGCACATACGCTATTCCTTCTTCTTATCGGTAGTTATTGCAAAAATTCTCGTTCGGAGATGCCGAAACTGTGGGTTGTTTGGCGCGTACCCCATTTTTGACCGCGCACAAACTCGATTTTCCCTAGTAGTGAATGATTCAAAAGCAATCGGATGTACTTTGTAGGTGCTCAGAATGTATTCATAAAAGTATATAAAACTCGAGGGGAGTACGGTAGGTGGCATTTTTGGTGTTTATTTTGGTAATTACAATTATTATTGTTTTCGATCATTTTTTCAAATTTTTATAATATGATCCGGCAGTATCGAATGCGTAGGTCGAGCATAACTGATTATTTATTTGTTGTCTTTAAAAATTAGCCGCTGCCCTCCCTAACTACACTACTTCTATCTCTAAAATAAAATATTACTATCGTAACTAATTTACCAGCAAATAGAATGAAGAGGATAAGGGCGGCAGCAATAGAATATACTTGACCGAATGAAGAGATGGTAGCGACAACACTCGATTTGAACAACTTACTCCATCTGAAATCATCTCAATCTATATTTCCCAATATAAAAAATAGCTCTATATAGAGCTATGAGTATGTTCATAATCTAAAACAGTATCAGAACATGTTTTCGTAATCCAAAAGACTTTAAGCGTTTTCAAGAATTGAAGAAGCGTCAACTTTTTGCATTAACGTTGCATTCCAGCTTTTTTTCAATTTTTAAAACGCTGAAGGTCCCCATGATTACGAAAACCTGTTTTCATACTGTTTTATATGCAGTATTTTTTTTAGTAAATAGTCTGACGCATCAGGTATTAAATAAAGAATATAAAGAAATATAATACTGACGTAGTAGGTCTGATCCAGGGAAGGAGAAGGATGAGAGTAAGAGCGATCTCTCCGTATAGGATTCCCGCGACGAATGTCCATTGAAGGGTCATCCTTTAACAAGACATTAATATCGTCCTTTTTCATGTGATAAGCGAAGGATAGAAAGATAACGAAATATAAAAGAGAGCGCCACGAACAACTGTTATGAAAGCGAAGAGAAATGCGATCGAGAAAAAGAGAAAGAGATAAGTAGAGCGAGAAAATCGATTGAGTTGGAACTCGGGATACATATATTAGCTATCTATCGACTTAGATAGAAAAGTATTTCATCGATATAGAACGACTTCTAAATTACTACTGCATAATCGATCGATATCTTTATTCATTTTTTCGTTACCTGCACGCACACACACAAATTAAATAGTGAAACCATTATGATCATAAAGCACAACGATCAGATGATAATAGAAGTAAGAACAGAGTAATATAAAATTATCATTCATAAATAGACTAAGACATGATGACTGCGCATAAGAAAACCATGCGTCGACATCAACAGAATGGGTCATTACAAAGAGCGAGAGACGTCAGCAAGAGTGAGATGGGAGAGAGTGAGAGAGAGAGAGAAAGTGTGAGAGAGCAACTTGGGAAATAGGAAAGCGAAACAAGAATTCTATTACAACGGCGTAATAATCGGTAATAATCGAGGGGAAAAATGCAACAAATAAAGATTAACCGACAAAACGAATAAAGATTGTGGAAGAAGATGTATTAAAACGCGGGTTACGTAAGAGAGGGAGAGAAAGGGAGGTTAGGGGGGGGGGGGGTAGACTTTAGCCCATTTTGACCCCAAAAGGTGAACTCACGGCGGTTAAAATCCGACATTCACTGAGAGTGCCACCCCCGCCTCCCTCTCACTCTATTGGACAGTGACATACCCGCACGCGACGCGACCGACTGAAATAGGCCACTCGCGCTCCCTCTCCTGAGATCCCATGCGGATAGTACCATACTGTAGCGCGCGAAATCATAATTATATTTTGGAGCGCCGTTATTTATTAAAGAATCTCTCAACATGTAAAAGTAGAGATGCAAAAGTCTACTATGAGGATGAGAATGGGATCATTTTTACCGCGCTTTAACTTGTTGGTAACATTATAACTTTGGGAACTTGGGGAAAGTAAGGAAGTGTCAATAATTTCAAGGATTGGAATGAGTGGCACTTGTACGCCATGTACAAAATATCTTAAGATATCTATCAAGTACGCCATGTAGGCCACGCTACCGGTGAAGGGGCTATAGTGGTATAACACGGGTTTCCTGTAAGAGTGTAGGAAAAAGAGCTCTCATTTCCACTAGGAAAAACTTTTGGTCTCCGATTTCAATGAAAGTTGGTTGGTGAGTACCGTTAGGGGTCAGGACAAGGTCCATCTACTTGGTTTGGTCAATTATCGATTTTTTGGACTCCAAACTTTGAATGACCATAACTCGCTTCATTTTCATCGCTCAGCGTACAAATTTCTCACACGTATTCGTCTCTGAATTCTCTACAAAAAAGTCAAATTTCTCACACGTATTCGTCTCTGAATTCTCTACAAAAACACAATGGAAAAATTTGATCTTCGGTCTCAAAAATCGATAAAACACATTTTTAAACCATAAAAGTAGGTTTTTCTCGAAAGAGACCCCAAAACACACTCGATATTATTTTCGCAATCGATTCTACGGACCCGTTTCAGGGTCACACTCGTTTGGCATATATCTGGCCCCCGTACCCCGAATTAGTACAGGGGCTACGGGACATAGCCGAATTTTTGAGGGAAAACACGTTTTCCCTCATAACCCGCTTGATCCTATCAAAAAGTCAACGAAGTGAAAAATGTAGTTTTCGATGATACAAAAAAATTTTAGAGAAAAAACTTCGTACGAGTGACTGTTTTCGAGATATTTTGGAAATACCACTGTGGACGGTGAATATTCGCTTTTTTGTCGACTGGAATCTGATTTTCGCGGTCCCTCCGCGTTGATTAAATTTTTTTTTTGTATTTCTTCTTAGTTTGTTCAAATTATATCAGATTGATATGTTGGTCCCTCACAATCCCTCTAACACAAAGGGGAAGGAAGGGGAAATCGCTCGCTCGTAGTCGCTCGCTCCCCCCCTTACCTTCACTAATGTTGCGAGGGATAGTGGGATTGTGAGGGACCAGCTACGAAATATGTGAAAATTTTAATTACTAAACAAGTAAATACAATAAAGGCCATCTAATCAACGCGGAGGAACCGCGAAAATACTATTCCAGTCGCAAAAGAAGCGAATTTTCGACTCTCACACTCTCACGTGGTTTTTCACAAATATTTTAAAAACCATCGCTCCTACGAAGTTTTTTCACTAGAACTTTCTTTTTCGTCTCCTCGAGAGCTACATTTTTCTTTTCATGATTTTTTTGATAGGATCACGTTCAAGCGGGTTATGAGGGAAAACGTGTTTTCCCTCAAAAATTCGGCTATGTCCCGTAGCCCCTGTACTAATTCGGGGTCCGGAGGCCAGATATATGCCAAACGATTTACAGGGTGACCCTGAAACGGGTCCGTAGAATCGATTGCGAAAATAATATCGAGTGTGTTTTGGGGTCTCTTTCGAGAAAAACCTACTTTTATGGTTTAAAAATGTGTTTTATCGATTTTTGAGACCGAAGATCAAATTTTTCCATTGTGTGCGACTAAGACTTTTTTGTAGAGAATTCAGAGACGAATACGTGTGAGAAATTTGTACGCTGAGCGATGAAAATGAAGCGAGTTATGGTCATTCAAAGTTTGGAGTCCAAAAAATCGATAAAATCGATAATTGACCAAACCAAGTAGATGGACCTTGTCCTGACCCCTAACGGTACCCACCAACCAACTTTCATTGAAATCGGAGACCAAAAGTTTTTCCTAGTGGACGGCATTGCTACACTCTTACAGGAAACCCGTGATAATACGTTTAGGAGAATGTAATAATACCTTAACCGATGAAGTAAATAAGTATCGAAATATAACAAACAGTGATTGTTGTACCATATTTATCTATTCCGTTAAAAATGTTACCACATCAGTTGGGAAAAGAGAGGATAAAAAGGATGAACTGAGATTGTAGTCTATGGAGATGCGTACTTCTTGGTCCAATCCTTAGCAGTTCGAATGGCAGTTGCCTCATCAGTCTTCCACAATTCAGCCACATCCGTAGCTAGAGGATCCTGAATAAAGGGTCATTTTAAATTTCGCTCCATCGCATTTTCCATTTCACAATTCACTCAATAGCACGGTTATTGCCTAAAATTGCACATACTTCAATTATTGGGTACAACCAAAAAATCATCGTGGTAAGCATTTTTTTAATTTTTGGATTCTACAGTGAATGAGATGAAAATTTGAAAATTGAATCCCGCAGATTGTCGGCTAGTGGATTATCTATCGATCAATGACATTCACTAGCTATAGGCAAAGTTGAAATAAAATAAGACATTTTTCATCGAAAAGTTGCTTCAACATTACTTACAAGATTAGATAGAGAGAGTAAGAGTAATGAATAGAATAGAATAGAATTCACTAGCCGACATTCTGGTTTCGACTTTCATTCGGGTTTATCCGTGACACCGCATTTCGTAGTGTACACCCTGTGATTTCCGAAAGCCGTGCGAATGGCGCGAAATGTTTCGACACTGTGTTGACTTAATATCAATAGCATTTTCAATAGCGACTTAATATCAATATATACGCGAATAGAATTCATTCTCGACTAATCTCAGGGAAATCATTCGCGAATAAGAATTATTCGATCTAACAACACTACTGTTTAATATTGACGCGAGGGAGTGTGGGAAATTGAGATACCGCTGCCTCTCCTCTCCCTTTCCTCTGCCCTGTCTGAGCCCATCAAATCCCCGTGGCTTATAACAGGGAAGAGCAGAAGATGGGATCAGACAGGGATTCTCAATAGTATTGATTAGGGGCATTCAAACCGGGAAATAAATAATGAGTGCCGGGGAGAGGTATGTGCCACTAGTGGTTAACATCGAAATGAGGCAATTCAAATATCAGTTGTAATTTTGTTTTTCCTAATTAAATCACAAATTGAGAGATGTGCCTCTCCGTTTTCTGCTGAAATTACAAGTACACATCATTGCTGGGTTATCTTTCCGCTTGATCATCTGAGTGCGGAGCTCCCAATAAGAAATCTTCGAAACGTTGCGGAGCCCCCTCGTTGTATTAAAAGTTTTTCGCGGAGCCCCCTAACAGAAAAATTTCGAAAATTGCGGAGCCCCCGACCAACTAGCGGGATTTAGCTCACCAGTGGTACACATAGTTTCTAATGCAACATAAGAATTAGAAAAAAAATTCGTGGCGGCGAACACGTTCAAATCAAGCCTCGAAAAATGGTTGATTTTGAATTAAATATATAGAGTGCGATTTTTTCGATGGCCTCCTCATTTCTATTTTTTATACGTTCAGTGAACTAGAAATAATGCTTCAGCAAAAAAAATAGACAATTCGGTGGGGGCGAACCTTATCAAAAAGAGAAGTGCAATCAAGGCTCTATTCGTTTTGTTTGCGAATTACAACCAGTTTCTTCCACATTTCATGTATCACATATGATAACTAGACACTTTGAAGGCCTTTTAAGGTAGATTTCTTATCAATCAGCTACACATTGATTAATTGAGGTGCCGCTACAGTATGCCAAAAATAAATAAGTTACATGTACGTTCGATACGACAAGAAACTTGTCAATTATTGGTCAAGTAAAATTGCCCCATCTAATAGAGCCAAAAATAAAAGAAGGAAAAGCATTCGAAAATATTCGCATCTGACATGTTAAAATAAAGTGACACAGCTAACCGCACACTCGCTGGCACTGCACCACGAGGGGCGGGGCTAAGAATGGGTGCCTGTATCTCGCTTAAATAAACTTGTTTTAAAATTCTGGATGTGCTATCGTGATTCTGCATGATAGCCTCATAACCGAAAAATAGGAATTTTAAATAGAGTTTGAAATTTTACGTGAATGTCCCTAACTATAGATAGAAAGGAAGAGTTTAGTTACTATTGCTATTGAACCTGCTACCAGCGGGAACTATATTTTTATTGAATGGATACACACCTCCGGATTCGGAGCTGACAAAAGAGCTTGAATAGACAGGAGGACCGTACGAATTTGAAGAGCCGGTGACCATTTATCTGAAACAAGTTTTTTTAAAGACCTTAAGAACCCAATTAGTGCCCGAGTTGGACAAAAAATAGAAGAAATTGATATATAAACAACAACCTTTTAGAATATCTAAACAGATTCTGCCGAGCTTGTCAATATTGGGATGGTAAATCTTCGTCATGAAGCGAACCTTTAACAATAATGTAAGGCTTTTGCATAAATCCAGTATCTAGCAAACCCATATAAATATGCAATATAATTATTACCTTGGGAGCAGCCATGGGATACTCCTCGGGCAAAAAAAGCTCCAGCTTGAAATTTCCTCCAGCGAAGGGAGAATCTTGAGGTCCAGTGATAGATACATGGAAATAGCGAGCATTTGCCTCGTCCGGACTAGCGCTGATTCCCGGTACAGGATCCTGATTGATAAGTAAATATTACCCGAGCTATTAATGCAATTATCAATCAAATACCTGCATGAGTCTCTGAGTCTCTTTTATAATACGACGAGGAAGGGCTGATGCATTTGCCATTGCAACTAGAACGATATACAATCCTAGCATTCACAAGAAATCAACAAAAGGTATTCCGTATTCGAATGAACGAATTTTGCAAAAACACACACTTTCGGGTAGAATTATTTATCGAATAATTTGTCATATAAACAACACACAAACAATTATTAGTGCATATTCTATGAAACGCCAAAACAATACCATATTATTTCTATAACATATAATTTACTGAGGCACATATACACTGAGAAACAAATGCTTGAACACAATTATGTTAAATCTATAATTCTTCCTTCACGTACTTAGGCATAAGCTCTTCGATTTTCTTGATAAACTCAGTCTTCTCAGTGCATCCCTAGATGACTCCATTATTATTAAGAATATATTAGGTTGATGCAAAAGTTTTTGTACAACACTAATGTGCATATTACAGAGTATTGTTTGATCCGTTTCAAAATCCCTTTTGGCATTTTTTAGGGTGATCCCCAGACATTACAATTACGTTGTAGGACTGAGTTAAAATTACTTGAGGCATGAGAAAATAAAATCGTTTGTAATGGATAGTGAAATAAGCGATTTTGAAGGGTTTTTCCGAGGATCTAGCATTTTCAAAAGAGGTGAATTCGCACAAAATCGAAGTTCAGATATTATTGGGAAAGGGTTGTTGATTTATACTACCAAATTGGATTATTTTTTTAAACGCTCAGTAGTGCAGAAATTCAAGATAAATACCATTTTCGACCATTGAAAGTAAGTTCCAAAGTTTAAAAAAGTCTAGCCCTTGAATGCAAAGCCAAACATTCCGCAAAATAATATGGTAAACTCATCAATGCAGGTACTATATATTCCTGTATTGCTAATACATCTATACCTTTCGGCTTGATTTTAGCACGTCTGAAACTGAAATGAGGTGTTATTCACCACTCTCGATTTCGAATTCGGTAACTGCTGCTAGATGGGTTTTCGTGCTAATCTTATGACACTATTTTTAAAAGTATACTCAGTGAATGTACTTCACACAGGAGGTTCAAAATTGAGCCTATCACTCCTTGAAAATAAATGGCATCTTAAATAAAAGTGTGCGTTTTTATCGCGCTATATATCTTTGCCGAATCGCTGTGCCCGCCTTCCTGTTCTGACACCTTCGATGTGAAGTGCGCCCGATAGAGTACCCAACCCTATTTCAAATCTTGAAGACTTGGGGTTTGTATCTTGATTGGGTAGAACAAGAGAGCCTTGATTCGTAGAACAAAATTTTGTACAGAAACTTTTGCATCAACCTGATAAAAAAAGACGAGAGATCCTGCTGATAAAAATAGTGTTACCTTGCAAATCTCTCCCCAATCATTGAGAATATTCTTAAGTTCCTTCACTCTCAACTTCTTTAAATCGATAGTTTTCCAGTCGAGAGGCTTGTCTGACGTATAAGAAAATTAATATAATAATTTAAATTTAAAAAAATATTTTTTTTAAAGAGCTAACCGTATTTGAGCTCGCAGATTTGAGCATCCATAGTCTTCAGCTTTTCACAAACCTGTAAACAATTCATACATTCTATGAATAATATTTATAAAAAAAATAATATTTAAATATATATATATATATACTTTCTATGTTTAGTGCCCGACTTTCTATGATTAGTGATGTGAGTACGTTTGCGGCAAGTGAACGTTTCAAATTTAAAACTTCTACTAATAAACTGGCGCGAAATTCTAATATGTATATACATTGATGTGTATATTTTTGAATTTGAATGTTCGAGAGGAGTTCAATATGACTAACGAAGTAAATAGCAAAAGTAATGGATTGGAAAAGAAAAGGTAGAGTAGAACACACCTTTGCAGGTGGCATGCTCCATGAAAGAGGCTTCGTAACGTCGTTCATGATAGAAGTGGCAGATTCAGGGAGAGCTCCGATATAAAAACACTAAAATAAAGTTAATTTAAATCAGTCAAAAAATCATTTTAATGAAGAGTTCAATGCCTCCAACGAACCAGTTTGTGATCCTTCTGCTTGGCACTGGCGCAGTGATCTCTGATCACTTTTCCAATAGCGTCAGGTTTGCTCTTCTCTGAATCCGCTACCTTGGCCATCGCATCTCCTAACACTTTCGAACACACTGGAAAAAAATGATTGCATTACTTATTCTCAGTTTTCCTGATCAGAAAGGGCGTTATATTGTCATCATTACTTAAGGGGAAGTAGTGATGACACCATATCGCATAAAATTAAGTTAATTTTTTAAAGCTAAATGCCTCAACTTAAGCTCTAAGCTTAACTCGTCTTAGCTTAAGCCCTGATCACTTTTACGAATTGATTATTTAGTCTATTAAGTTTTACGGGGGAACATACAGCATATCTTATGATAATTCGCACTCTTTCACTACCCACATCAAATCTATCATCTCTCGAGCGAAAGCTCGATGTGCTTACATCACTCGCACCTTCTCCTCTCGTAGTCCTAAACTTTATGCGCGTCTTTTCGCAATGTATGTTAGGCCAATACTTGAATACGGAAGTGAAATATGGTCGCCATCAGAAGTGGAACAGATCATATTAATCGAATCAGTTCTGAGACAATACACCAAACGCGTATATTTCAAGTGCAGGATACCCCCCCCCCCCACAGACTACGGCTCCCGACTGGAAATAATCGGCCTCTCTACCCTGGAACAACGACGACTAAATAGAGACCTGTGTTGTGCTTAATAAATTGTACATAGAGACTTAGAGTTAACAGAGAGTAGTTTCTTTATTCGCCCCTCAAGAACCACACCATCCCGACGTAATAGTTTCCAATTATAGAAGCACCGTTTCAATAGAGTAACTCTGGACAACTTTTTGTGTAATAGAACTGTGAATATATGGAACTCCCTTCCCAATAATGTAATCACTTCTAGGAACAGTGCTTCTTTTCGTAAACGCATTACCTGATTGCTTGTATACTATGCCTACTTTAACTAGCCATCCTAGAACAAATTTTCCTTGTTACCTACGTTGCAACATCGTATCTCATGTATCTCGGTTCCCCCTGTACTCTAAACTGTTTATTTGCGTTAATTACATGATAAACTATTATTATTATACTTCCTGTCATGTGCTTTTAAAAAATGGGTTAGCTCACCTTCACAAGAATCTTCCTGTTTTGCGTGAGTAACAGTGATAATATAAACGATTGAAAGTAAAAGGAACGACTTCATCTGCAACAAATCTGACACTAATACGCCAAGAATGAGTTAGATAGCGAGTTTTATTTTTAAAAAATAAGAAAAATTAAGGGGACACGTATGAGGAGAAGAGCTGACGTATACTAAAAAGAAAATAGCAATGTGCAAATCGCACCGACGCACAAGTGTGCCATGCACCACACACCATGCACCGTACACGATATGCTTAGATTATGAGTTACGGTATTTTTTTAGGTTTCTCTATTTTTTGCGTTTTTTCACAATTTTTTTTTTTTACTTTTAAGTATTTCAATTTGTTCTGACGAACATTATCATACATTTGATGTCACATCTGTCACAAAAAAAACATTCGAAGAACGCAAGAATCAAATGACCTTTCATCTCCTTGGATATATTTAAAATATCCAATATTGGGAAAAACGTTATATTGGGAATCCATTGGGGCCAAATTTTGGGGGGACTATTCTGACCATTGAACCTCTCTCAAACATTTGGGATCAGATTGGGTGGGGGGGGGGGGCTGAAACGTCACATTTGTTTGTAAGATTTTTTGAAAAGGTGATGGAGATACGTCGGGGCTTGTAAAATAAAAGGGCTCACACCATTACTCAGTGCTGTAAACATTGCTCGAGAGTACACGTAAGGTTTTTACTTTTCACAGTCATTTCGTGGTGGTCATATAAGTCTTCTACTCAACCTCCTTCTATCATTATCCCTCTACATCCACTTGTTCCCTTCTCCTCTTTCAGTAAGCCTCTTCTTCCTCTGAGCTCTCTCCTTACTAACTCCTCATTACCCCCCCCCCTTCTCATTCTTCTCTATCATTTCCCTCCCTTCCATCACCCGCTAAATATAAATTGAATTCTTCCAATTGGTTCTACTGTCCCATTATACCCTATTTTCTTGTCATAACTATTCTCTTCCATGGGTTTGATAAATATTTCGCGAGATTGCAAATACTCCATATTTCAGGGAAATAATAGAGATGGAGGATTCCTTTCTTTCTTCTTCATCTCCACTCGATTCTGCCCTTCTCTTCGTAGTTGCAGCATTCACTCTAAACGTCATAGTAGTTATTCTAGCCTTTTGCTACTTCGATCCATCTTCAATTGCATCATTTTCATCTAGATTGACCATCCCAAGCAAACTATCCACTTCCTATGCTTGCGAAGCTCAAGTATTCTTCGTATAAGAGGACCTATATATTTATCGACATCCTATTTTTTTGTTTATCGGATCAAAGAATGTATTTATTTATTCGATTAATTTACAGTCACGTTTCCTTATAAATTAATTTACATAATGCGATACAAGTAGCACAAGTAATTTGGAATAGAAAACTTCCCTGAGAGAAGTCGAAGAGAAGGCAAATTAGCTGAATGTCGTATCGGAAACGAAAGAGAGATTGAATAAGCGGTAGATTCAGGAATGAATGGAGAAACGACTGAAGAGAGGGAAGAAGATAAGGAGGAGGAATCCGAGACCAGGCACCAAAGCAACAACTGTCATCTGAAATGAAAGAGAATCTCATCATAGCTTACGACCCTAATCGTTTCCTAAAGGGCCTAGTATCACTTACAGAATAAATGAGAATTTTAGAAACAATCAATAAAAATCTAGTGAGTAAAACGTTCCGAAATATGCGCTAAACATCGCATTGTCCAAGATGAGCCGTTGAATGTTACGATACGACGAGAGATATCATAAAATTTAATCAAAATACCCATAAAATAAATAGAATTTAAAACGCGTTCTCTGTAAGAACGCAGTGATTTGGATAGGAAAGTGTACAAAAATATAAAAATCATTGCCCGGGGCTCAAACTTCACTGACATGACCCCTAGGGACGGTATTTGCGATTTTTGAACTTTGATTAGTCAAAAAATTTTTTACTTTGATGACGGCAGTCTGCAATTTTTGTGGGCATCGGGCTGTAAATTTTTCTTCGGAGGATGCCTGCCCACGTATGGATTGAGAGAGGCATTTTCGTGAAAATAAGTGTGTAAATAAATATCTTACAGATGGCCAATGATTTAGACGTGTTGAATCTCTCCCCTTCAATCTTTCTTCTCTTATCTCTCTTCTTCCATCCCTTCCAATTGTATCCATTCGAACCATCTCCAATCCTTCCTCATTCCTTTTTCTTTCTCTTCCAATCCGAAGTGATTCCAGTTCAACTAAAATTTAGAAGGATCTCTAGCATATGTATATAAAGATAAACAAAGACTCTGAGTGTATAAATGATGTGTGCATATATGTGAATATGATTGATTACCTTCTAATGCCAATTTCTCCCTAATTATTTCTTCCAATTGTCTCTTCGTATCTTCCATTCCGATCTCATCAGAAAGAGGTGCAGATTCTCCAAATTCCGCATCGCCTTCAAATTGTGCATCTCCTCATCAAACATTTATTCGAAATCATAAGGTAGCATAGCATGGTTAAATACAAGGGAACTTTTTTTAAAGGTTGTTGGAAAATTATTTCCTTACTTTCAAAAAAACTAAACTTTATATATATATATACAGCCTTCTTACCAATAATGGATTCGATGGGTGCATGGGGAACAGGAGGAATAGCCTCAGTTTCATCCTCTTCATCACTCGTTTCCCCACTTTCCTTCAGCATCAGGCCTGAAACATAAATGGTAAAATAATTAAACTAGACAAGATTGAACGGTAGGAATATGTTCTTTGGAGCATGCATACTTGAGCGGGGGGAGCTCCTTGAAGCGTCTCCTCCCTAACTCTGCCCCCATCCCCTCTCTCCAACTCGGAAGGATTTTAGCCTACTGTAATTAGCTAGGCATAATTTTCTTTGGACTCACTTGTTACAGAATGGAGTGAGGATAATAGTTGTCTGTCGACAGGAGCAGACGAAGCGAGATATACAAGAGCACTTCTAATCTTATCGTCCCCACTTTCTTCCCTTCGCTCACCTGCAATACATATTATCACTACCACTTCAATATATGACACAGTAGTATTTCAAGTTCCATTTAAAACGCGGTCTGCGTAAGAACGTCGGAGGGGGTGGCACAGTAGCTCAAAATGGTCCCTGGGGGTTCATACTTTGGGGATAGACTCCCTAGGGGTGGGATACACTTCAGCCAAAAATTTGACCCCAAAAGTTGATCTTTGATCTTTGAGATCGAAAAAATTCATCTTCGTTTTTACCCCTCATGTTATATACCATTCGATAGAGCATCAAAAGTTATGTAAAAATCCGAGTTTTCGTTAATCTAGATTTTTCCGTTTTCGAAAAAATCGATAAAATGTGAAAAAAGTGCAAATTTTCACTATTCAAGAATTTTTAAAGACACTTTCCTACAATTAGTCAGTCTTGCCATTTCGATATTATAGGTAAAAATGCATGCTGAATTTATAATAAAAGTTTCATAATTGTTGCACATGCCCAAATTAGTCAAACGGTCAAAAAACTAGTACCCGATCCTCGACGCAGGTTCGAATCCCGCCGACGAATAATCTTTTGCCGAATTTTATTTCGACCCAAAATGATGTTTTTTCGACGTGAATTAACTTCTACAATGTTAATGAGTTATATAGGCGATGTTTTGCCACTTTGCAAGGAAAATAGTTGTCATTCCTCTCAACGACTTTTTTCACATAAGGGTCCCCCCTTAGGTGAAAAATGAGGTTCGAAATCATGACGAAATTGAACCTCAGAAGCGAGATACGGTAAGTAGCACTGTCAGAAAATATAATTAGTGTTTCTGAAATCGCCATCAGGCTTGATATTTGGGTCAATTTCGTCATGATTTCGAACCTCATTTTTCACCTAAGGGGGGACCCTTATGTGAAAAAAGTCGTTGAGAGGAATGACAACTATTTTCCTTGCAAAGTGGCAAAACATCGCCTATATAACTCATTAACATTGTAAAAGTTAATTCACGTCGAAAAAACATCATTTTGGGTCGAAATAAAATTCGGCAAAAGATTATTCGTCGGCGGGATTCGAACCTGCGTCGAGGATCGGGTACTAGTTTTTTGACCGTTTGACTAATTTGGGCATGTGCAACAATTATGAAACTTTTATTATAAATTCAGCATGCATTTTTACCTATAATATCGAAATGGCAAGACTGACTAATTGTAGGAAAGTGTCTTTAAAAATTCTTGAATAGTGAAAATTTGCACTTTTTTCACATTTTATCGATTTTTTCGAAAACTGAAAAAGCTAGGATAACGAAAACTCGGATTTTTACATAACTTTTGATGCTCTATCGAATGGTATATAACATGAAGGGTTAAAATGAAGATGAAATTTTTCGATCTCAAAGATCAAAGATCAACTTTTGGGGTCAAATTTTTGGCTGAAGTGTATCCCACCCCTAGGGAGTCTACCCCCAAAGTGTGAACCCCCAGGGACCATTTTGAGCTACTGTGCCACATTCCCTCCAGATCCCGACGTTCTTATGGAGACTGCGTTTTAATCGCACAATCTTTTTCCTTTTCTTTCCATATAAGTGGGCTTGGAATGGTGACAAGTTTAAAATTGCGGGGGTTTAGAATAACGCAACAATCTCGAAAAACTTGAAATTGAATGACACATTCATCTAAAATCCTGTTTCATTTATTAATCAAACGAACTAACTGCTTATAAAGTATCTATCTCTCTCCTTTTGTCTCATCTCAGCTTCTATTGCTCTATTCTCAGCCTCTGTAGCTCGACCTTCAGCCTCTGTAGCCAACTTTTTGTGATTCGTCATCACAATCATTTGTTTCTCCACGGCATCCATTGAAGATGCAAGAGACACTTCAAGTTCATCAACCTGTCATCAAATATCTTATTAAAATTATAAGAGTGATTATCTGAGTCAGTGATAATAATACATGCACTAGTCAAAACATCAAAAACCTTTAAAATGGGTGAGAATATAATACTGACTAGGGATGGCCAAAACTGTCCATTGGGCTGTCTGAGACAGTCGACTGTCTCAAAATTTGGGACAGTGAACTGTCTCGGACAGTCGACTGTCCCAACTTCAAAATGACGATCCATATAATTCTTGTGAAACATATTTTTCATTTTGATAATTTTGACTTTTTACCATTCAATATCGACAGCACAGGACCTTCAAGAATGTTAGAGACATGATGTAAAGCTCGTGAGATGAATTTCGTGAATATTTAAGTGCTTCTAAACGCTCTAAATACTTTGGGACAGTCGACTGTCCGAAAGCGAGAGATCATTTTCTCTCGGACTCATTCCTGTCTCTAAACTCGCGAGCAGAGCGGTTCGCTCAGACAGTTTTGGCCATCCCTAATACTGACCCAGTCAACCCCATCTCATTTTGTGATCCCCATAGAATACTGTCATTTACAGAAAGCTACCGTAATCCTTCAAATTATTGAATCACGATTGAATCTATTGGCATATAAATTACATTACATGATCAGTGATTACCGCAATACCAAAAACGAAGTACGCTAACTTAGGAATGATCTCAACTAGAGTAGACCGTTCGAATAAACTAAACACAATTTGAAATGATGCAAAATGACTCTCTCTCTCTCAATAGCAATCAACTCGTTCCGAGACGGATACGAAATTGCATTTGTTCGAGTTTCGTATCCGAATGCAATTTCAGATTCCCAGATGTTTTTTTGTTCAGATATAATGAAGTGGACGTTTGCGGGGCCCGGAGTATTTGAGAGATTTTTGGGAACATCGCAGAAAGTTATCATGTGCTACTATGGTTGTACGCTCGGTACCCCAGTGGTTAGCGACAATAAATAGCGCGCGCGAGCGAGAGTGGAGACAAATAGGTCGGTATTCCGTACATTTATCAGCAATAGCGATACCGAACATGTAGGTGCTACTAGGAATAAGAGACTGTGCACCCCCACCGCCTAGCGGGGATACTTTCCCCTGGGCGAGACATACACAGTACAGAAAGCGAACTAGTCGTTAACAAATATCTGAAGGCAAAGTTGAGTTGTACTAGGTTTTACAATTAGAGTAATCTGATTTATTGATTACTGTCAAGGATATTTTACTTGACTCACCAGTGTTCGAAAAGTCATGTCAAAAGCATTTTGCCGTCGGGCACCTCGACCTGTTTTTCGGGCACCTCGACCTATTTTTTCGGGCACCTCGACCCTAAAAAAATTGAAAATAATTTTGGCCGCCTATATACTTTACTAGCATTGTGTAATAATGAATACGTTCATCTAAAACCTATCGGATCATATCGGATCATATGCCACATTCGTTATATTGGCTTGTATCGATTTTGACATGTGATCTGACATGACCAATTTTTGTGAAACTTTGAATGTACGTAGTTTATTTATTTTTGAATTTTATACCATGCGGCAGATTGAATCGAACGTCTGGCAGTCTCTACTTTTTTTTGAAAAAAAAAATTAACCATATAGTCAAGAAATGGCTGAGAAAGGCACCTCGACTCACTTGACATGTGCAATTTTAGCGCCAACGAAAAATTAAAAGGTTTTGATTACGGTAGTTTTCGCAACGGAGAGATGCTAGAGCACTTGAAATTCAACTTTTCGGGTACTATTTCGGGCACCTCACCTAATTTTTTCCCGACCTCGTCGGGCACCTCATGTCAGTTTTGACATACTTTTCGAACACTGTGACTCACATTCAGATAGCCCCTTATAAGCACTCCAAATAATACCTTCTTCCTGAGATGATTACATTCTTCTTCTGTGGTTATCATGCCCCTCTCCACATCTGCCAATCGCATTGCAGACTCATTCTTTTCTTCGAGGGCTCTATATTATAATATTACATAGTTGTACCATGGTCATACAATCAGCTTACCTATTCACGTTCTCCCTTGCAGTCAGCTCAAGTTGACATCTTTCTTCAACCAATCTATCCAATTCATGCTTCAACTGTTCAAAATTGAAGGAATATTATTTACATCTCACACGCACATGGTTGATTAAAATGGTTACAAGTTTTTTCAAGTGGCTAAGGAAAATTTCAAAAGGGTCACTGGAAAACAAGTTAGTTGTAGCCTTTTAAGGGTTGTTTTATATATTTGTCTTTCCTTAAAATTTTCAATTCAGGAATAAATTACCTTGTCCGGGGAAGAGTTCTTAGCATGTATGGACAGTGCAGCTTCAAGGCTTTCAATACGAGCCAGTAATCGATCTTCATTGACTCCTATGACTCATATGGTTTACAACAAAAAAATAAACATGCTTCTAACCAGCTTTCCATGCAGTTTCGCTCGCCACCTCGGTTGCCACAAGAACTTCTTCTAGTTGACGAATTTTATCTTCTCTAGCTTTCTCCCTCAATATAAACCATATTATTTTATATGTTATTAAGGTAATGTGTACCTGTATAATGCTTCCTTCAGGTATTGTTGTAGCTGGAAAAGCTGATGAGAGCCGATCAAAGAATATCTGAAGTTTATAACCGTGGTTGAGATTTATGAAAACATTTCACAGATTTTAATGGTACTATGGACTACCTGCGTATGACACGAAATATCGTAATATATATATATATATTTTTCTTTTTGTAGACAGCGTTCAGCAACCCCACTAACACGTGTAAAATTGGCGACTATCTCCGCTATAGGACACCTGTCGGACCAATAAAGCACCCCCCCCCCCAATGCATTGCCCTTTGACAGCATCACTTTTTTTTCACTTTTTTACCCCCACAGATTCCGAGGAAAGTGGGTGCACCTCAGCACTGGTTGTGAACAAACTTGAGTATCAAATACAAGTTGTTTATTTCAGCAAAAGTTGTGAAAACTGCATAAGGGTCTTTTTTTAATTTTTAGTGTACTATCTATTTACTATCTCCAGTCCAAAAAATTAGCTTGATTCCTTGACTTGCTAGAAAGAAAAAGTGAACCAATGCTTTCCAGCGCTACTGTGCTTTAGCGCAAGTACGATTCTTATTCTCCGTGGGTAAAAGTTTGTTAAAGCTTTTAAAGGAGATCGCAAGTTCTCATGCTGTCTCATCTGTTGCCGTGATTGTGACATACCCATCATTTCATTCAATCTTTTTAATATGTCGTCTTTGTTTGTAACAAAGCGCACCCCCCCCCCTCCCTAATTCCCTGGCATCTGCGATCTCGAAGGCTCCACCACTTCTCTACATATAGTGCTGTACCTGCATGGCATAGCGGCAAATATTTTTAAATTTAATATTACCCATAGTAGGCGTCATTATCTTGTTTGACACTCGTATTCGTAGCTGTTGACAGAGATGGAGGTTCAGCCTTCAAAAATTACGTATTCCTGTTCCAAACTTATTCAGAACAATACCTCGTTTCCGTCGTAGTCGAAGAGTCGTACAATAGCAAATATACATCCATGAGCGACTCAACAGAGATAATATTGCTCTCTATTTTTTTAAAAGGCATACCTTTATTGCTGTTTTCTACGATCTCGACACCGAATTGTAAGATATCACCAGAATAGACCTGCTTAGGTTCTGACTGCAAATAGATTTCAGAGATTGAGATTGGAAGATAAGATGTGAAAACCTCTTCTCCAGTAGACGCCAGTCGATCATTATTAACGAATGTGCCATTGCTGCTTTTTGTGTCCTTGAGATAGAATGATCCATCGTCATAATATAAAACGGCGTGATTACGAGAGAGTACCTAAAAAAGGGGCTACATACTTATAAACAATAATTATCAGCATTACACAAAAACGGTCCAACCTTACAATCGAAGATAGCATTATCAGGGCACGGTTTCAATCTAGCCACTGCTCTTCCAATTTTCAAAGGATCATCTTCGTGGCCTACTTTGACCTTGCGTTCCTCGAATGAATGAGACTGTGCACATGGAGATAATATTGCGTAGGCACCTCGCATCTGAAATGCAACATCTTTTCACGGTAGTTTCCCTACAGTCAATCGCACTTTTACAGAACGCGGCGCCAGGTGAGCAAGATAAGCACTAAGTCTAAGGATCCCTATGAGAAGCCTAAGCATCATTACCATAGAGCAGAGCTTCTCTGAAACGCAAAGAGGACTATTCTGGGGAGAATGCGGAAGGGTTTCCGGCAACCATCTGGAAAGGCAGCCGAAAACCCGCCGACAAACTCGTCCAAACCGATGCGCGCGTGATTGCTTGCACGTTGGTGCACACTTATCTTCAAGCCACGCCCCCTTTTTTCTCTCAATGGAAATTTGTTTTATTTTTGCTTTTCGTCATATTTCATTTGATTTCTTAAGAAAACTTCTTTATCTACACAAAACAATCATCATTTCATCACATGATGGGAGCATAAAGCACGAACATTAGCACAGTGGGAATAATTCAACATTTGACAAGAAAATCACAGAACAATTATTTCCAACAGGCAGTATAATAAAGACAGATAACAATCAATGACACAGGTTCTGTATTTAAAAAAATTCTACGACACATCAATTTCATGTCTAATTTATTCTACTGTAAAGGGGAAATCAAGGAGATCTCAATCTCTTCTTTCTTCATTCACATATACGGTGTGTTCTTCCTCTTGTACGTACTCGTCTCGATCATTGAAGACGCAGTTCGATAACCACCCAAGATTTCTTATCTTTCCTTGACGAAAAGTTTCCCTGAAAAGAAGGGCTTAGTCAGTTCTAGTATTAGTCAGATAATACTTGTAGAGCAAATCGTCTATGTGAAAATTAAATATTGAGGAATGAGCTGTTTGAACCGCCGTAATTCATTGAAAACGACTCATCGCAAAGAGTGAGGCTTTAAAAGCGCGTTTCACTAGGGAGTAAACAAGTGCGGTTATTCATAAGTCATTTTCGCCAAACTAGTAGAAACAATCTCAAACTTCACTCACATCGCTTCTCCGAGTAATTCCTTAAAGGTTGCAACATGAGACATCCGTTAAAACTTCATGTGAAAGAGGGAAAGAGAGCCCTGAGATAAGAATTGAATGAGCCGTTAGAAGAAAGACTCACGAGAACATGTTGAGAAGGAGCCATGAATTCCATATTGCCAGTTATTGCTTGGATGCTCTACTAATTGCACGAAATTCACTGTCATAGCAGTAATCGTCGTCTGGAAGATAGGGATTATACTTGCCCCCCCCCTCTTATTTGCCCTTACCTGATCATTAAAATTACAAGATGAACAGATGGTAACCACTCAAGATTCGTGGCACATTCGTGACAACGATAGTTATGTGCAGCTAGTCCTTTCTCTCGATAGATATTCATATTCGAGGAGAGAACAAGACTAGTAGCGAGGAAAGGAGCACACATTCGACCAACGGAAGATGTACACTTATCGTGAGTACTAAGGCCACAACTTAAAATAAGATCAACAATCATTTATTGTTATAAATGACTCTTATGCAGTCGTATTCAGTACTGCAAAAGTATAAAGTACGCTTTAACTCACATTTTCATCTCCTCCATATATGTTTATATTTCGAAATAGTCATTAACACATTGGATTCACTTCCTCGAATAGATTGAATGACGAATCAATGACCACTTGCACGAACAATCTAAATAGGAATATTGAATCAATCGATTGAAAAAGCATTTCAACTTATTCTTTCTCTCCATCTTCATCGAAAATTGTCAGTCCCTCCAATCCCCATTGAACTAATTTATCCAGATATCCCTTTCGAATAGTGCTTTCTTCCTTCAATGATCATACACAGTAATCAATACTTGATTGTAAATCCATACCTTTTCATCCGAATCACTCAGTAGACAGAGTTTCTCTTTGCATAAGTTAATTGCGATGCCAATTTCTTCTTTTCTATAACGAAAAAGGCACAATTCCACTTGATTGTTTATAGGCTGTCTAAAATGTGCTAAAACTCTGGGAATTATGTCAACTAGATATCTAACAATTACATTTACTAACCTTTCAACCGTCACTACCCACGTTCGGTTCTCTTGGGCCACTTCAGGGGGTCAGCGATTAGTTACCCTGAGATATGCTTAACGATTTAGCACAAATATTAAAAAGATAACCATGTAATTACTAGTAATATAAATAACAAGAAGTAAAACAGTGAAGCAAACGAGAAGCCAGCACGCGACGCGTGGGTTACGCGTCGCGGCTCATACTCTTCCGCAAACTCGTCCGACAAGTTTTCGGAAGGGTTTCTGGAATACTTTCCGGAAACCTTTCCAAATACTTTTCGGAATACTTCTCTGTTGGTTTCGGAGTTGTCTGTATTGAAAAAATTGACAGGCACGACTGCAGGTTCACCCTAAAACTTACAGTATATTTTCAGTAAACGTCGTTTTTTTTACACTATATTAAATTATTGAACTTTGCTACTCGCTAGCTAATATTTACCTTTTTTTAATCAAAAAATCTTCTGAAAGAGAGTTTCGCAACTGTATATATCCTTATAACGCGTCATATTTGAAAAAAATCGACTTATACGGATTTGAGTTCCCGCATTTCCTCGTTTATCACACTCAATTACTTTTCCCCGGTCTACTTTCCGGACTTGCGGTACCTACGCAACGCCTCATTGCAATGCCTCATATGCTCATCTCTTCGAAGATCTTCCTGTAATGGAACCGAACAGTTTATCGTTTCTTCTTCTTCTCCGTATTGCTAACTCACACGCCGATTGATTTGTGTCTATCTATGAATGTTAACTTCATTTTCTCGGTCTTTTAACAAATTATTATTTTTTTAGTATTCGATTATCATCTTACATATGTAATACAATTGCAGCGATTATGATTCAATTTTAATCTATGCAAATTTTCTATTTTGACAAAAAATATTAAAATCTCAGATTTTCAGTGATGAGTTGTCCTCAAGAGCCCATTCGTATGAAAATCAACCTTGCAACGGGTTCTTCACGATTAAACGGGTCCACTGAATTTGACGAGGAAGGACTTTCCCCGAGTTCGTTAGGTGCATTGGATGACCAGGTATGCTCGATATCTTAATATTTCTAGATCATTTTTTTCGTTCGCATTTTCTGAAATAACAACATGTTGACACTGATATCACGTTAGTTCAAAGGCAGCATTTGGTGTGGCGCCAGATCCGTCAAAAAGTTTTTGCTTACTACACAACACTACGCCGACTTGTCCTAATCCTGCCGCCTTTTCCCAAGTCCCAGAGGGGCAGATTTCCCTGGGGATGGGAAGAGCTATAGTGGGGTTGTGAAACAAGCCCGCGTGGTGTAGTGGTAAGAGTTTTCTGTTGTGGATCCGAAGGCCGGGGGTTCGACCCCCGGCCAGGGGAAGTGTCTATTGCCGCCTGCCACACCTATTGCAAAATTTGCCTGTGACTGAATTGATGTGATATGTGTTACTGATATTCAAATTTGAGGGTAATAGCGGAAATGGAAAGTCCTCTCGATCTTGCTCTTCTAGTCGTCCCGTGAGTAACGAAAGGTATGAAAACTATAATTTCGCCTTATTATTTTCATTTAATATTTGTTACAATAATGGTCATGCGTTCTCTTGTTTTTTTCAGTGCACAGTCGAAAGAGGAAAGTCGACCAGGAAGTTCAGCCGAAATGGGAGAAGGGCTTTTAAAGTTTACACTCCCTACCACAAAAAGTCGAAAGCGGAAACACGTTAAGTGAGCAACTTAAATTACTATGGTAGTCTAGGCATTTATAACGTATCTGTTGTTATAAGGGGCTCCTTCGATGTGGAAGCAGATGACGGGCAAACTGCTATACTTCGTCAACAAGAGAAAGAAAGACTGGCTGAAAGGGAAAAGAGAAAAGTTGGCCAGGTTAGATTTGCTAATCTATTTCTCTTCCATAAGCTTGAGTCTTAAGCGAAAATAAAACCATATTGTTTTTCTTATTTTATTTTTGCATTTGATGTGAGTAGGGACTGCAGCATTCCTCTTGAAAAAAATACGATTTAAAAATCATCAAATCGATTGATATATATTATCCGTGTATTATTATAGCTACAAATTGATGGAAAAAGTAAATCTATCAAAGTTGATCAGTTCAAAGGTTAACCTAAATTTGAGTGGAGTTAATGCGCATCTTATGCAGGTCTTATAGTATTTATAATAATTTATCTACGCCCGTGGTGCAACGAGATCGAAAGTTGCATTGATAAGGTGGAGTCGTAGAAATGGAGTAGAAAAGTAGGGACATGCAAACCGGAAAGTAAAAAACGAGAGCCGGGGAGAGGTCTGTGCCAGGAAATGAACGTCGAACTGCCCGGGAATTCAAATCAACTCAGTAAAATTGTTTATTCGTTACTAAACCACTATATAAGGATGCGCCTCTCTAATTTTCAGTTTTCCACGGAGCTTCAATAATAATATATCATTTTTTTAAAACAAAAAATATCTGTGGTCGCAAACATGTTTAATTTTGCCTTCAAATTTTTGAAAAAAAACGTTTTTATTGTAGAACTGATCAAATATTGGATGCGCCTTCGCAATTTGATTATGTTTTTGTTTTTGAGACTATTAACGTGCACTATGCTAAAAATGAAAAAAATCTGTGGTCGCAAACCTTATAAAAAACAGCGTCAAACATTCCGTGAAACCAAGGATCATGTGTTGTTGTTTACGAACTACGATTGTTTTTGTTTTTATTTCGTGCACCTGACATGCTAATCACTCACTGCAGAAAACATTGCAATGTGTAATTCTCAACTTCAGCTACATAACTACCTAATTAGGTACAGCTACCGTATACCAGAATTCGAAAAATGATGAGTGCGCTCGCTGAGAACTGAAAAATCCTTTTATATGTATCAATAATTGTTCAAGTGAAATTGCTCTATTTAATAGAGAAAAAAATAAAGGAAGGAAACGCGTTTGAAAATATTCGCATCTGACATGTTAAAATGAACTGACACAGCTAACCGCACACTCGCTACACCACGGTGGGCGGGGCTAAGAATGGGTGCCTGTATCTCGCTTAAATAAAATAATTTTAAAATTCTGGAAGTGCTATCGTGATTCTGCATGTCCGATAGCCCCGTAACCGAAAAATAGGAATTTTAAATAGAGTTTGAAATTTTACGTGAATGTCCCTAGTAGAAAAGGTCGTCCAGATCCACATATATCAGAAAACAATTACACTTTGAATGTGGGTTGCTTGCGTAGTTTCTCACACAGTTTTCGATCCCTGCAAATCAATGTATGTATATCAATCTGAATCTGTGTTTACTATACATATCGCGGTTTGTTATATATAGTTGAATGTATATAATTGATTGAAATATTGGAAAGAATGGACAGGTTCCCGAGGTTCTAATGATGCTGTCACTTCGTTAAATTCAGAGCTGTTTAAAAACAATCCGTGATTTCAATTTTCCTTAGATTTTTTTTCAGACATTTCTCAGATGTACAACTATGCTTAGAGACTAGACGCGCGCAGGTTCTAAAAACATGTTGTGTTTTTATCAAGTCAATTGATTCAGAACGCAACGCATGAAAAGCTCTGCAGAAAGTTAAAGTGGGAGGAGTCCCTGCGCTGGAACTGAATCTGCCCATATTCCATTTTGAACCGCGCGTTGTTTCCTGGATCAGGGCCGAGCCAGACCGGTTTTCCAGGTTTTAAGGGTTCTTTCTGATTTTACTGCCTTTTTTAATGCGCGAACAATACTAACTCGACCATTCTCTATCCAATGAGCCAGAAAATGGGTAAAACTTGTTACTAATAGACCTTACATGAGAAAGCGTAGCTTTTGGGAGAGGGCCACGGATGACATTTTTGCAACCAATCCCAATATTTTTTGGAAATGTTCTCATACCAAATGCTGCTATTTGGCCAAATATGAAGGGTTCTAGTACACTTTCCGAAAAGTTACAGACGTCGCCCAAAAAAGTCAAAATTTTCCACAAAAATAAATATATGATTTTTTTTACTTGTTCCGTATTATTTTTGCACGTAGAATCCGAAAAAGTTACTTAGAAAGGCATGCGGCATCGTTAAAATGTCGAAAACGACAATTTTCTTCGATTTTTATTTTTCCTGAAATTTTTTTGTACATTTTTAAACTCAAAATTCGGATTCTACGTGTAAAAATACCCCCAGTGGTAGAGGGTAGAATCCGAATACCCCCTGTGGTATTTTTTTTAAATTTTGAAAATACGCGCCCGGACAGCGTGACTTCAAGTAGAAGGCCAACCTCACCTTTGTTCACGAAATGGTCCTGTTTGGGGTCATATCGAAAAAGGGCCTCCGACCCATGACGAAACATTTTAGGGTGCCCAAAAATTAATTTAAGTTAGTTAAAGTCGTTTAAGTTCAACATTATATGTAATTGTTTCCATTTTCGACATGACCCCAACCACGTATTTTCACATAAGGGGGGACCCTTATGTGAAAAATGTCGAGGCGAGTCATACCCACCAATATGGTCAAAACAGTGACCAAAAATCGTAATAAGGTTATAATAACGGAAAAAACATCATTGGAGACATAAACAACTGTTGGGCAAAAATTCTGAGCCCTCTAGGTGAGGACCATTTCGTGCAAAAAGGTGAGGTTGGCCTTCTACTTGAAGTCACGCTGTCCGGGCGCGTATTTTCAAAATTTAAAAAAAACCACAGGGGGTATTTTTTACACGTATAATCAGAATTTTGAGTTTAAAAATGTACACAGGTGAAAAAATTTTTTAGGAAAAATACAAATCGAAGAAAATTGTCGTTTTCGACATTTTAACGATACCGCATGCCTTTCTAATTGTAAGTAACTTTTTCGGATTCTACGTGCAAAAATACTACGAAACAAGTAAAATCATTTATTTATTTTTGTTGAAAATTTCGACTTTTTTTGGGCGAGGTTTGTAACTTTTCGGAAAGTGCACTAGAATCCTTCATATTTGGCCAAATATCAGCATTTGGTATGAGAATATTTCCAAAAATATTGGGATTTGTTGCAAAAATGTCATCCGTGGGGTAGGTACGTTCTCTCATGGAAGGTCTCTTAAAGTTACCTAACAAGGGTTTGGTATAACTTTAAATTAGGTATAATGTTTTCTCTATTTTAGGACGATCACATCACAAATGTCTTAAATGTTTCTCGCCCTGGGCTGTTCGATATAGTTGAAATCGATGATGTTGTGAGTTTATTCAATAAAATACAATTGTCATACTTTGGTTGGAATTCAGGAATCCTCCGAATGCACACCATCGACTTCTAAGGTGGAGAAGAAAGAAGAATACGAAGTTATTGATATTTCATCAGAAGAAGAGGATAACTGGGGAGGAACACCAAGGCGAATAGATCCTCCCAAAAGTTATTTAGGTTATGGAGGTATATTTATAGCTTTTTCAATATACATTTTTTCATCTGTTTGTATCAAGCGCTTCTGATTGTGAGATATCGAATTACTTTCGGTAGACTTATTGTTACTTCTATCACACATCGCTTTAGAATGTCTTTCTCGCGGACACGATTTTAATTAGTTGTTGATGTGCAAGGTGGCCGTAATTTTGGGAATTAGGGTGGGTAGCAATAAAAAAAGAGCGACGCGGGATAGAACCAGCGACAGTCCTCTTACCGACTGAGCTATGCTTGAGTTGGGGAGGGTCTTATCTCTTTCCAGATAGATTTTGAAAAGGAACTAGGAACTAGTCCCCTGGATGTTTCAAGTACTCATCGGGTTGCCCATTCTCACGGGCAGATTTTTTTCGATGCCTCGAGATGAGTGAAAACACACAGGGCTTAACCAATGATTCAGTTTTGGTTAATAGTGAACAAGATCAAAGTAGAGCTTGGGATGTTGAATAAAAGGGTAGAATCTAATGTATGGTTTGTGGTTGTGATATTCTGAATATGAGTGATAATTATTATGGTCTTATCAGACTATCGTCGTCGTGGATATGTGAGTACAAAAGAAAGAAAACAACAAGAAGAAGCTCAATCTATCGAAAGAAGAAGATTAAAAGGGAAGAACTACGACTATTCTGAAAAGGATCAGATACTCAACAGAGATGGTTAGTTTTATTCTGAAAATGAAAGCATGACCTTAGCAGAAAGTGGATAATGACGTCACATGTAAAAAAGGGGGAAATGAATCCAATCGATTCGGGAGTATTTTACAGTTAGTTGGGTTGTCGAATTTTAAGAAATTTTACTCGTTTGATATTTTTCGCACAAATATTGACCTCCCTATGTTTAAAATCTATCGAATTTCGACATAGGGTGCCTTAGAACCGAAAATCGATAATGAAATTTACATGGTTTTTGCGCTTTCGCGACTGCCCTGCCATTCTCAATGTGATTGACGAGTCGATTGATGGAGTGAGGCTAATGAATATAATTTCTAGTCAATCAGCAAAGAGATAAGGAGTTAGAGGATCTCTAGTTCAGACCGCATGTGGTGGTCCCAGCATTTAGAACGACTCACTGTCTGAGACACGGCGCTGTCCGAACTCTTGTCGGACAATGATGTTCTCAGACGACAGAATTGACACAAATTGCTAAGCGTAATTTGCATGTTAGACGGTCTTCTCGTGAATCCTGGTCATTCATCGTCAGAAGAGGATATATATGTGGCACCCCATCTCACTCACATTCTCCATGCTCATCAATTGAATGGAGTCATATTCATGTGAATATATACCATATTTTATATTACTAGGCCTACATTCTGTCATCTTTTATGAATGTATTGAATATTGAGGTACGAAAATGTGGTAGTGTCGACGGAGGAATACAAGAGAGATAAGAGTGGGGGCGGATTCGGATGTATTCTTGCCCATTCCATGGGATTGGGAAAAACTCTCCAGGTATGACTAATTAGGGATGGGAGGGAGCATATTAATTCACCTATATCTTTGTTTAGGTTATCACGTTTTGTGATGTATTCTTCCGTGCAACGAAATCTCATAAGATCTTGGTCCTCTGTCCCATTAATGTGATTCAGAACTGGTACAACGAGTTCACGAAATGGTTCCCAGCGTATGTTTACACTTTACTTGGAGTATATATTCTCATCTCACCTCATGGGACCTACTCCCAAGAGATTAGCTTGTTCTCCCTTCTGACCCGAAAGACAAATTTAAGGCAAAGTCTTGTGAAATGAAGAGAAGCATCATTGAAAGGATCCATCGCGATCCTTACAATCGAGAAAATCCAATAGTTTTATTTGACTGCGAAATGTCTCCGAATCTTCTTAATTTTTCTTTATCAAATTGTTTCGTAAACAATATGAAGATTCTTTTTTTAGATACGATGAAAGGGGAGAGGCACTGCGCAAATTTAACGTCCATCTTTTTGGCGATTCCATCAAGTCATTCGATCAAAGAGTTAATCTCATCGGTGTGTATGCTTAAAGGAAATGTTATTTAATAAATGTAATTGAAGAGGAATGGGCAGACAAAGGCGGGGTCTTGCTCATGGGATATGAGATGTTCCGTTTACTCAACAAGAACATCAAAGGACAAAAGCCGAAAAAAGTATGTTATAATTGGTACAAGATGGATTGAATATGACAATAGTTGCATAGTATAAGTTGTCTTATGCAGAGTCGACCTCGAATCGAATTCGTTGGTGGCCGAAAAGTGGAAGATGAAAGGGAAGTGAAAATAGAAAAGAAGAAGATTGAAGAAGCTATGACACCGGGTGGACGACTTACAAGAGAAGCAAATGATAGTATGTTATATATGAATTCCTTCACATGTCAAATGAACAAAGTATGTTCAGGGGAAAAATTATTTTACATGTTTAGCTGGGCTGTGAAAAAGTTCAACGGTCTATCATTTAAAAATTCTCTCTCGCTGGTTAGAAACACCGAGAGAACATTGAGAAATGAGAGATCCATTAAATTTTCGCACAGCACAAATGTGCAGTATAGTTTGAGGCACTTGAAACCATGGGCCGTATCTGAAGGTATTCACATTAATATGACGCGTCTCCTCATTGTGAAGAAGGTCACTGATTGTGAATCCCTTCTCTAACAAGTATCTGCACTTAAGAAAGAGAGTACCATCCCTTGCCCAATAATCCGAAGGAGAAGGGAAGAGGACTTAAAAACCAAAGAATATTGGGATTGTTAACATCTACTCTCCCCCCCCCCCCTCTCCCCTCACCTTTAACAATCCCAACTTTCTCGGGATTATTTATTCTCGATCGCACGAGAGAGAGAGAGAGGCGTGGAAAGGAAGAGTGGTCTAAAATTCCGATGCCGATCGCGAACTGGTAACCATAGAATGTTTCAAATGATGAGCAAAGTTCCAGAAGTTCGTAGAATGATGGTAAAAATGAGCGATGTAGGCGCATGGCCACGGATGCTATAAATAATTTATAATTTCAGTAATTTCGGCTGCATTGATCGACCCTGGACCAGATTTAGTCGTGTGTGATGAAGGACATATGATTAAAAATGTGACGGCTGATATATCAATCACACTTTCGGCTATTAAGACCAAGTAAGGATATTAATAATATGTCCTATGAGTAAATGTAAAATTCATTGTGATGCTCCCTCTTCGTCATCTTTCGATCCCAGCCCATCAGTGATGGGTATACTCGAAAACAGAAATTAAATGTACCTAGCTGAGCCCGTTTGATACACTTTGGAAACTACTATTTATTAGGATATGAATTCTAGGTTATAACTAAAGTACCCGACTCGCATTTTCATACCTTGAGTTACGTAATAATGACTGAAGATATAATGATATAAGTAGCGAAAACAGATTTTTTTAAAACGTTATCTGACACTTTTCGATGCTTTATAGCGTGACATTGTACCGCTGTTGGACACTCTGGAAATGAGGGAGGTGCGCATGAAATTGTAATGCCTCTAAAATGAGATTTTGAGAAACTACCCTAACATCTAAAAAAAATATATATTTGTTGTAAAGGTAAAAAGGTAAAGGTCATCCCGTTAATCACGGAAGCTGGGTCTCTGCTAGGTCAGTGATCTCCCGCAGGTATTTGTTGTAAACAATTTAAATCGAAAAATGTTTCGCGGTTATTTTTTGTATTAAAAATTCGATTTTTCCAAAATTCAGGCGACGCATTATTCTGACTGGATACCCGCTCCAGAATAATCTGATGGAGTATTATTGCATGGTGAGCATACATTTGCATCAATTATAAATTGGGTTAATTATAAATTATAAATTTCAATTATAAATTGGTTTTCAATTATAAATTTTTCAATAATATATAAATTTATACATCGCTTCTGCAATACAAATTTCCGGATAAATGGATAAATGTTCACAGCTCAGAAAATTTTTAAAATAGGGTTCCCTTATTGGAAACGATTCCGGAATTCCAATAGTGAGAACTAGGGTTGGCATTTTGATTCCCAAAAGACCGCTTCTCCTTGCAAAGTGAAGAGCGGAATGATTCTCGTTTCCCGTTCTCACCTCTTTTCTAAGAATCAAATGATTCGCAGAATCACCGAAGAATCAAAATGCCAACCCTAGAGAGAACAAAGGATTCACTCACTCACTCCTTTACAATAAGAGACCTTGTCCGGTGGGGCGATTTCCAATAGCTTATTGGAATTCCAATAAGAAATACCCAATCATTCTGAGAGAGGGAACAATGCAAGAGCGGTTCAATATTTCCAATAGCTTATTGGAATTCCAATAACAAGTCATTTCCAATAAGCAACCACCCTCATTATCGCGCGCTATTGGAAATGGGAGGGAGAGAATGATCATTTCCAATAACGAAAACTTTCCATTAAAGGGGGAGGGGCACGAATCGAAATTGGTGGGTCCCTCCACGACATGCCTGCACCCCAGCTGCACCTACAGTAATCAGCACTGGGCTTGACTCTGTCCTCTCCCTTAACTAAGCCGTCTAGACTCAACGAATATAATGGCACGTAGCCTGGTGGTTGTTCTTTTGCCTCGCTATCCGGCACAGGCTGGTTCGACTCCCGCCGTGTGCAAACCTCACTATTGCTGCTATTTTCGATTGCCAATCCAATGAAATCAATACGAGAATACAGTACCCCAAATCGTGCCTGCACAATCAATGAAACTTCAAAATTCCGTAGTGAGGTTCAGAGGCATTTCTAGCACTTCGAATAAACTGATCTCTGATCGGGTAAAGCATCCCTATTACTCCACATGCTCAGCTTATGTGCGAAAATATTCGTGCCCCTCCCCCTTTAAGGGAACTCTATTTAAAAACTTTGTTAGGTTGTTAGGTTTTCAGATAATTTTTTTCTGTGTTTGTCGATCGGTTGTATACTTTTCTCCAATTTTTGTTCATTTTGGTCTAAAAATATATGTACAGGTCATATGATTCCTGTGCTTACGAGTCGAGTCGGAGACGCATATTAAGGCGTCACTCACTCGAGACCCATATTCCACATGCTAATTAGTTGTTAATTAGTTAGTTGTTGATTAGCTAATTAGTTGTTGTTATCAGGTGAACTTCGTCCGTCCAGATTATCTGGGATCGAAGAAGAGCTTTGCCACGCAATTCGAGAAGCCAATCAAGTCAGTTCCCACTTTATTATATATGCCACCACGCGTGTCACGTAAGGACTGGCCCCATTTTCTCGAATTAGGTCATTCTCATTTATTGCGATTTCGAGGAGGAAGAAAGAGTGGGCTGAGGGGAGGGGAGGGGTAGGAGCAGCTAATACACAATTATACAATATATTCGATTGTGTTCTATTCGTGACTGTTATATGTCAAATTTCTTAATTGATACGAATCTATTTATTCAATAGGAACGGACAGTGTGTTGATTCGACGCCTCACGATATTAAGATTGCAAGACAAAGAACTCACGTTTTAATTGATCAATTGAAGGGATTCGTCCAGAGGTATTACCTTTTCTATTTGTATTATGATCTTACAATGTTTCTTGTGAAGACGTTGGTGTTAGTCTCGGATAACCTTTATTGGAGTATCGTCAAGCTAAAATTGATTATAAGTTTGATGAGTTTGTAATGTTGATATTATTAACTATTTAATTGAACTTGTGAATTTGGTTACTTCTTGCGAAAGATCGTGATTTTCTTTCTTGAGTTCGATTCGGTCTCGTTAACTGTTGAAGCTAATCGAAACATACGTAAGCACTATTTTCCCTACGGAAAAGATTGCGGAGGAAGGGAGCGGAGAAGCGAGGGGCGTGAAAACTCGAAAAAATGATTGTTCTTTGATCTACTACAACCAATCCAATTTTTTTAAATTGAAATGACTGAAAAAAATTGGATGTATTGTAAAATATTGTACCAAACATGAATACACTATGTCCAAATTATCACTTTCACTCCTTTCAAAAGTTGTCCGTCTTTTACATAAAAGAGATCTTCTTAATAAATTTCCATTCAGACGAACTCAACACATTTTGAAGCAAGTGCTCCCCGTTAGTCGCGAATATGTACTTCTTATGAGAAAGAGTCCCATTCAGGTTTCATTTTTACATTATCATTCTACAATCTATTGTGCTGTAACGCAGTTGATATAATTCATTAGTAAATTGTGCAGTTTTGATCCGGTCGTAACACGTATTATAACGTATTCACCGTAGTATAACGTATTCGTATTATGACGTATGGTATCCAGTATAGGTACGCTCCCTGGCTATAATAGACACTATCTGAGAAGTTGTCTTGTTAAAAATATTACCTATGATTTGTTTAGCATGTTCTCTATCGTACGTTCGTTGCAAATACGATGGCTGAGATGAACGATGGAAATGGATCTACATTCAATCCACTTAAGGCATTCGCTATGTGCTCCAAAGTATTATCCAAGCAGCTCCATTGATTTATATTAATATTTCAGTTCTGTAATCACCCCGATGTTTTGTACAAATGTCTCCAAGAGTTGAAACAATTGAAGGAAGAAAAAGAGAGAAAGGAGAAGGAAAAAGAAATGGCGAGAATGGCCGAGTGTTCATTCACACCCTTTGGAGGAGGAATTGGAGGATCCATTATGGGATATGGGCATAACCAGACACCGTGAGTTGTGGTAGGAAAAAGCTATCCTTCATGTCTAGTAGACATGTCATCAAAAAGGGGATCACAACGTAGAAATAAGTTAGCTTACGAATTCCCACAGGGCATAGACGTCTACGCCGGTCGCGGCCAGGGGAGGGGGGGGGTCATGGTAAAATAGGTATCGTGGGTCACCCCATAACCAACCCTGGTACCGTACCCAATCGTGCCTACATGTCGCCGGATTGTATTTCCCGGATACTGTAACCTACCGTATCCCGGTTCTGTGGGTCACATTTTTGCCAAATGGTCTAAAATTGATCGCAAAGTGATTCTACAGTAATCTATCGTATGCCAGACTATTTGTAGACCATTTGGCAAAAATGTGTGATAATGTATAAAGTGTGACATTGATAATCATAGATGGATTGCTGGCCCGTCAAATGGATTCACTCCTTTCTCTGCAATGCATACTCCAATCTTAAATGGATTAAATGGACCAATGAATGGTTCGTTACTTCACTCTTCCCCCTTTCCGACCCCCCCCCCCCCTTCGTAGTCTCTCCTTATTCTCTCGCGTTTCTATACTACTTCGATACTTGTAGGTGGAGTGTTTGGATTAAATGGTTCTGGAGGAATGGTTTCTCCCTTTTCATCCTTCCAATCTCAAGCTCAACCATTTAGCGGCAATTCCTTTCTTTCGTAAGTCTTCTCCGATTCATTTGTTATGATGAATTCATTCCTGGGAATTTTTTAACCGTATTTCCTTTTGTTAAAGGAGGTGTATCATGAACTTTTGAAATTCAAATGTAGCGACTCTTACAACGATATGCCGAGTCTTGCAAGATTTTGGAAAATTGCCAAGGCTCTTTTAGCAAATTGCCAAGGAGTAGATCAGATTTTGTCGATGGGAAGAACCTGGGGAACAAACAAAAATCCCTTCCTAGTCAATCAATAATGGGCGAGACAACGATGACCTTTCCACCTTTCCTTCTTGATCTACCTTCTCTTCCTCCCAATTGGAGCTGCGTAAAATATTTGAATTTTTCCCGGGGTTTTGCCTGTTCTTTCCTGATACTTTGGACGGGGATATCTCGTCCCAGAGTGGACGAACAACTTTCAAACTTCGGCCTTCTAAAGTCGTTCTGGATTCCAATCGGATCATGATCTCAAGATCTCAAGAGCATGAACTCATTTTTCATGATACGCCTCCTTTAATGATACATAGACTCTTTATACCTTTTATATCCTTCAAGATTGTTGTCTTATTATTATTTTCTTATTGCAGGTCTAATCGCACGTCATCAAGAAATACTTCACCCCAGAAGAAAAAGAAAGAAACATTAGCAAGTATATTGGCGGATGAGTTGGATCTCGATCCGAGTATTAAGTATGACTGGGTTAGTCCGTTCCCTATATTGGCGGGAACAGAAGAACAAATAAAAAAACCTGATAACCTATGAGGATTTTTTTAACGTTCCTATTTTCGCCTCGGAGGTTATTTTTCCTGAATTTGTCGAAATGACACAAAATCTCATTATGGTTAGTTATGGTCATTTTAGAGAAAACTAGAATTTCCCCCAAAAAACTTCCGTTATGGTGTTCTTTAGGGTAGCTGTTTAATGGTCACGTAAGTAAATAGCTAGTATTCTCCATTCCCCTGTTATTCAAATTTTACGGGAAAACGTTAAACGGTAAACGCGGGCCACTCGCTTTGGCCCAATTTCGTGATCTCCCCTTGGTACCGACTCGTTAACTCCGCATTGTCAACACTAATGATCGTTTTATTGAGCTTGCCGAACTCATTTCTTGTGTAGAACATTTCCCATGAAAGCGTTTCCAAAAAAAAAATTTACGAGCCAATGAGCTTTTTTTGAAAGCTGTTTCTTCTTTAACGGAGTAGTTAGTTGTTTATTTTTTTAAATTTCACTAAACCGAGCATTATTTTGGATCTGCAAAGACAAATTTTGAATTCAATTGAGCTAAATGAGCAGGAGAAGATGATCTCTTTCGAGAATACTCTTTTTTTGGCTCGGGCAACAATCGCTCTGAAAGTAGAAGATTAGGGAGTAAGGGGAAATAAGAACGATAGGGAGGAAATACTCTACAATTAAAGGCTGGGCCAAAAAAACAGAGAAGAGCCGATCTTTCAATTATGAAAGTTTAAGCCAAAATCAACTTGATCACGAAAAATGATTATATTACTTAGAATACGAACTCCCCGCCTTTATAGGCAGAAATGGCCATGCGTGAATATATTCCGGGAAGAATTGAAAACTCTCCAAAGATGAAATTAGCCCTCTCTCTAATCGATGGATGTACTCGTCAAGGAGAGAAGATCATTTTATTCAGGTTTGTATTATTTCATTAAATAATGAATGAGCGATTGTATTCAGTCAGAATCTGTCTACTCTTTCTCTGGTGGAAGAAGCATTGGATAGAGTTCCTCTTGAGACTCCTATGGGACAGAGAATGTGGAACAAAAATGCTAATTATCTCAGTAATTGACTCACCTATTCCTTTCTCATACTTAACTATTGAAATTATTCATTTAATTTGAGGATTTGATGGGAGTACAAATGGAGCAGAAAGAGAGAAATTAATCAGTCGATTCAATGAAGATCCTAGTGTATTCCTCTTTCTCATTTCAACGAAAGCGGGATCTCTTGGAGTGAATCTTGTGAGTGAACAACTCGCTGTATCACAATGAGAGTGGATGATATCATAAGGTATCGGCTACTCGTTGTATAATCTTCGATGCTTGTTGGAATCCATGTCACGATGCACAAGCTGTGTGTAGGATATACAGATATGGACAACTGGTAAGAGATATTCTAGAAACGGGGAGGATGTCAAAAGGTTACAAGAGCAAATGGAAATACCATGTTGTTGCTCCAAACTTCGGATCATTGCTCTTGATTTTTATGTAACGTTTGTGATATATTGTAGAGAAGAACGTTCATCTATCGTCTTGTAATGGATAATTCAATGGAGAAGGGAATCTTCAATAGACAGATTAGCAAGAATGGACTACAGCGTGAGATTATTTATAGAAATAGTGAAGTTTATATATATATATATATATATCGCTGTGGTTCGAAGGGGCGGTACTATATCGCTTTGAGCGCCGTAGTATTTTGCCAGGGTGTTCGAAACATCACAAACGGAGAAATTTTTTTCATGTGTTGCGGTACACATTTCGATCAATAATTTAAAAAAAAACAATTAAAAAATTTCTTCGTTGACCGTTATGATGCCAAGTGCGTACTGTATATTCCGGGTATGTCAAAACCTCATCATCTGATATAGGGACCGCCATATCGTTATGCAAATTAAATAAATATGATCCATGTAGATATGGATCATATTTATTTGGATCTTCTTTTTTTTGCAGATTTCTCATTGTCAGATTGTTAATCGAATTTATAATTTTCTAGAGAAATAACTTCCGTTCTAAGAGAGGATCTTTGAAATAACTTCCGTTCTAAGAGAGGAAAACAAATTTTTAAAGGGAGAAATTGCGAGAGGAACAATTCGAAATTTTAATTTATGCAAATTCCGGGTATCAACTGCTCACCATGCAAATAAGCATATGTTCTCTTTGCACTTTTCATGAAATAATCTGCAAACGCCAGAAATTGAGGGTAGAATAAACGGCACTTGCAAGCTGCAGCATGGTCCTATTGTCGATATATGGAATAAAAAAGGAAATGATAATTGAAATGATGTGTATTACAGAGCGAGTAGTTGACGAACAACAAGTGGATGCGAATGTGACACAGAGAGAATTAGCCAATCTATTGGATTATGATGTAAGTGAGAGAATGAAATGAAGAGGAGATGAAGAGGATAATATGGATTTGAAGGAATCGTTGGATGTAAAAGATCGAGCTCACAATGTGTCGAAATGGAACATTGAAGATGATATCCTTAAACAGGTGGTACTAAGGGAGAGCTCACTTCTTACTCAGGTAACACCCGGTATATCAGACCATTTGTGTAAGAATCGAGCAATGGTCGACAAACATTTGTCTTCTCTCAACCTTTTTCTGCCTGGGTTCTCGAGGGTGTTGATCACGATCGCGATATTCATTTTTATGTTGAGTTTCATAGGTTCCGGATGCCGTCACGTCGATAAAAATAAGTGGTATCCCTACACCGGGGGGGGGATGTAGGTACCGAATCCCTTCGAAATTGCTCGATTCTTGCGCATACGGCCACATTGATGGATCAATATTGTGTCTTCAGGAACCTTTCTTGCATGAATCATTGTTATTGGAAAGAGAAGAAGGGCTTTCTGAGGAAGAGAAAAGAGAAGCTCTCGCTCTCTACCAAAGGGTTTTATCTTATACTCCTCATTCTAATCATTTTGTAATATTAAGGAGAAAGCAGTGGATGATTTCGGTATTGCACTCAATCTCGAATCGAGTCGATCTTACGGAAGAGACATGTCCAATACTGCCAAGTTGGTTCATTCTTATTCGTTATCTTCTTAATTTAATGAAGTTGCTAGAAGATAGTTATTGCAGTATTTATGGACATAATATTCTTAACCGTAATGGATACATGCCTCCTCCCATGAGAAGTACGCCTCTTCCTATGTCACTCTCGCCATCATTGTTTAACCATAGTAAAGATAATCCTTCTATTCCTGGAGGTAAGATTCCTTTATTGAAGAGTATGATTGGCTTGTTGGTACCACCACGAATGGACAGGGGAGAGGGGGATTCAGACCCGTATCGTCCGCAAATAAATTGAGAATAATAAGTACCACCATTAATTATGCAAAGCATATACCTATTTTATATTTCAGTTCATTAACCTGACGTATTCTTTTTTTTTGTCAAGAGAAAACCTCCTTACATGTTAAGTCAATGGGTTTCGAGACAACCCCGGTTTTCAAAAGCGAGAGAAAACAATTTTCAAAGCGCTATAGATTGAGATCAAGGCGAGCCGCGACTTTTAACACTTTCAAGTGATCGACTAAGGCTATGTGGATAACATATACAAAATTGAGCCAATTCTATGGACGTCCACAACTTTTATATGAGATTAAAAATCACTTTCCAACTACTACTTTCTATTCTATACATATGTCATGGACGATTATGGATATTTTGGATATGGCATGTCCATAATCATAGTTTATCACTGAAAAGTGTCAAAAGCCCTCTCCTTTAAACGAAATTAGAGCGGTTCAAACATCTTATTTGCATTACGTGACGCCATTTTTGCGGTCCATTTGTTAATAAAAAATAGTGGGTGAATGTAGATTTTTCTGTTTTTTCACATCAACGTCATAGCACTGCCTTTTCCTCCCCTTTGCATAAATTATCAATTTAAAAAAGGAAGGTGGTCCCTAAATAAGAAAGTTCTCTTGTTGCTGGGGATCCCTTTTTCGCTCTTTTATTTCCACGTGAGTGGACAAAAAAATCTATTAGCGAAAAATCTAGCGGTGAGTGAATTGGAATGTAATTTTGTTCATTCCAGGTGCGACTCTCGGTTCATATCTCAAATTCAATTCGTATCAGAAACCTCCTCCTATTATGAGTGCCCCTATGAATCCATCTTTCTTTCCTTCTTCTAATGAAATATTAAGCGCATCTCCAACGACTTTAATTTCCCTTCCTTGTGGTAAGTCCCTTCCCCCTCCCTCTCCTTCCCATTTATTCCCATATCAGATGTTAATCTTCCTGTGTATGGCCGTCCAACAGAACGAGTATTCATCGCCAAGTCCACTATTGTTTCTCTACACGACCGTGGTCCCAATAATCGTTATATCGCCCTTCCAAAGGGACAACTTCTTGATGCAAGGGGAATTGACCTTTGTGAGTGAAACACAAGAAATAACTAGCCAGCTACGCTGGCTAGGTGTCGCCGGGTCCGACCCAGTTGGCATCGTCGCTGTCGGAAGGCTCGTGAGGCCGAGAGCAATCCGAAAAAAGATGGGATGGGGCTCCGCCCCATCCCATCTTTTTTTCGGCTTGCCCTCGGCCCCACGAGCCTTCCGACAGCGACTCGCAGACTCGCTTCGCTCGTAGGAGCGTGTGTCGCCGGGTTGTGATAGTCTTCTGCGAGTGCTTCGCGCACGCCGAGTTGTGTATTTAAAACATTGGCCAATGCATGAAAGAAAGTATAGAATGTTCAAAGTCGCGGACCCAGTTGGCATCGTTCCTCGCGAAACGTTAGTGGGGCCTCGGGCGATCCGAAAAAAAAGACGGGAGTGCTTCGCGTCGCCGGGTTATGTATTTAGGACATCGGTCAACACATTTTAAAATGAAAATATAATTTATTTTTTTGGAATAGCATTCCACAAATTCCAATCATGTGTCGATTAGGAGGATCATATTGTTGAGGGGATTGGTCATCGTCGTGTAGCCACCATAGCCCATCCGATTCTTCTCTTGTGTATGTCACATAATGCCCGCTCTACCAGTGAGCTCCTGCTTGTCCGATATGTTGAAGTACACCGACAACTTGCCATCTCTCGCCTACAATTCTCAAATAGCCAGCTACGCTCGCTTCGCTCGCTCGCTGGCTAGGTGTCGCCGGGTCTGACCCAGTTGACATCGTCCCTCGCGAAAGGCTCGTGGGGCCTCGGGCGATCCGAAAAAAGATGGGATGGGGCGGAGCCCATCTTTTTGTCGGATCGCCCTCGGCCCCACGAGCCTTCCGCCAGGGACTCGCAGGCTCGGAAGTGCGTCGCCGGGTTGTGATAGTCGTCTGCGAGTGCTTCGCTTCGCCGGGTTATGTATTTAAAACATTGATATAGAATAGTATAGAATATTCTGAAAAACAAAAAAAAAATCATTCTAAAAAACACGCGAAAAACGAGTTATTGCCTATTACGTCATATTTCGTAAGGATGATGAAATTCATTCTAAATTTAGTGGCGCTACACTTGCTGGTTCGTTTGAGCCTAAGTTCGCCTCGATTGGACGCTTTTGCGCTGAGTTACACGCGAAAACGAGTTATTGCCTAAGGATTACGTCATATTTCGTAAGGATGATGAAATTCATTCCAAATTTAGTGGCGCTACACTTACCGGTTCGTATGAGCCTATGCACTTCTCGATTGGTCGATTTTGGGCTGAGTTAAGCGCGAAAAATGAGTTATTGCCTAGGGATTACGTAATATTTCGTAAGGATGATGAAATTCATTCAAAATTTAGTGGCGCTACACTTACCGGTTCGTATGAGCCTATGCACTTCTCGATTGGTCGATTTTGGGCTGAGTTAAGCGCGAAAAATGAGTTATTGCCTATGGATTACGTAATATTTTGTAAGGATGATGAAATTCATTCAAAATTTAGTGGCGCTACACTTACCGGTTCGTATGAGCCTATGCACTTCTCGATTGGACGCTTTTGCGCTGAGTTACACGCGAAAAATGAGTTATTGCCTAGGGATTACGTCGTATTTCGTAAGGATGATGAAATTCATTCAAAATTTAGTGGTGCTACACTTACTGGTTCGATTGAGCCTAAGCACGTCTCGATTGGTCGAGTTTGCGATGAGTTACGCGCGAAATAGCGAGTTATTGCCTAAGGATTACGTCATATTTCGTAAGGATGACGAAATTCGTGTGAAAAGTGAAAGTGCACTTCATGACGAGTCGTTTGGTATATTGCATGCCTGATTCGGTTGAGTACCCAGCGAAAAAAGCGCAAAAAACGGTGCAGAGGTGAATTTCGTCATATTACGTAATGATGATGAAATTTTTTTTGCAAAAAGTTTGCCTGTGCATGAGGAGTCCAATGGTACCGGAGATAGACATGTACGATGAGTTTGAGCCGAGTTATGGGCAAAAAACGAAAGCGTGACACACGTTACAGACAGACAGACAGACAGACAGACACTAAGATATGTGACTTATCAAGGAATGAAGATACACTTATATTTCAGCATCAGTGTTACCACAATCGTCGCAGACCCAACGTGCATCTCGTCCTTCCAATCTCATTCCTGATGTTATCGAATTAGACTGAATATATTCATAGTATTTATTGTTTTCTTCTTGTCTTCTGAGACTTCTCTCCCTTCCTCTACACAGGTTTCCATTTATTTCGTACACATTTATAATCTCTATTTACTCGTAGTAGCTAAATTTTTTGGAAAATGAGCTAGTTTGGGTAAGAATCGAGCAAGGTCACGATCGAAAAACTCTCGTTTTCCCCCAAAATTTTCGGAGGGTGTCACGCTTAAATCATGGTCTCTGTCATTTTCGCCACCGCTTCAGAGATTGTAAAAAAAATTAAACAAATTTCTGGGGCTATTCCTAATTTTCATTCTTTTTTTTCATTGTAGTGCATGTAGTAGGTGCTAGCCCAACAAATGTAGACAGATATTTGACATACTGTGATCTACTCTACACATCTTGACCTACTCTGGTTTTTTTATATTTTCCAAAAAAAACGTTAGTTGGAGGAGTATCAGAAAATGCGATTTCCACGTGACGAGGCTAATGATGATTCCGCGTAAAATCTTGGAAAACCCATAGCATCCTAAATGTAAGCCGTTTAGTTTGAGAGAAACCCCCTGTGTCATGATTTGTTGGATCTGCTCGATTCTTAACCAAACGAACGTTGACGACCATAGTTAATCATCCTCCAGATACCTGATAATGTGCAATTAATGGATGTTGTATTTTCCATCCATTCCTTTCAGTATCTCATCTATTGTTTGCTTTACTTTCTCTTTCCCACACATATCTATATATATTTTTGATTCGTCAACCGCATCCTCGTAGTTACATTTTTTGATCTCAATTTCGTGTCTTCTTCTATCTCGGTTTCACGCTCCAGAATCGCTGTAATAAAAAATATGTTCAGCTTTTAAAACGCGTTCTCTGTAAGAATAGGAGAGTAGTGGCACAATGCTTCAAATTGCTCCGATCGAGTGGACATTTTTGTGGTCAGTCTCTAGGGGTCACGTAAGCTACCTGCAATTTTTGATTTTGATTTTATCTCAAAAAATTCAAATCACTTTTGACCTTCGTATTGTACACATTTAGAGGAATATCAAAACTACAGTTTAAATCTTGGTTTTCAGCCAATGAATCACCACATTTACGAGTAACTTTCAAAAAAAAATGTTTTTAGATAATGAAGAACTCTAAAACGTGGTGTTTTTGTATCATGCTGAAGAGATAAGCAGTGAAAATCTACGCATAGTATATTTTTAAAAGGAGGCAAATCGGTCACTATATTGTTCATGCATGTTTTCTACTATGGACTCGGCGAGCCGGTTCGAAAGCGCCTCCCTAATTCTTTTGCCAGTATTATTATTCATGCAAATGGAGTCACTAAATATTTAATGTAGTTTGTTCAGAATGTGAAGATATTTAGACCACTTTTAAAGTTTTAAGCTTTTAAAGATGTTTGGTAATTCCGACTTCATTCGAACTTCTTTTCTTCACATTTTGTCTTTCGTTTGAAGCTATGGTTATGGGGTTGGCAAAAGGGGCTAAAAGCCTTTGTGTAATATCGAATTTCCTCTCCTCTTTTATATAATATTTCGTCTGTTATCATTATCTGCTAAAGTTTTTTTCTCAATTCTGTAAGACGAGAAACCCGTAAGCTAGTTTATCGGGAAATATATCCAAACTACAGTAGAAATTTACGTATTTTCAACTATAATCAAGTGTCAGCTATATTACAAGGAATGAACGGAATATAACATGGAATGTGAAAACATATATACATTCGGTTGCATAATTACAATTGAGAGATCGAATCGGAATTTGGGTTAGTGAAATCTAGCTGGATCAATTTTTCGATTCGAATTTTTGAAATGTTGAACTCGTAAAATTCGAAATAGTCAAATCTAAGTCTGGTTGATAATTTATTTATTCCGACTTGATTCGTTGAGTGTAGGGTTCGATAAACGAGAATTCAACGAAAAACGAGAAAAATCATTCCTTCTCGTTTAGAAATTTTGACCGGTTTCTTCTCGATCGAGAATTCTCGAATAAGAAAGATTTCTTGGCAAGAATTCTCGAGAATTCTCGTTTATCGAACCCTAGTTGAGTGTATCGGTTAAGTCCACAAATTGGAATCAAGCACATTTTCGACGCCCACAAATTGCCTTTAAGCTTGATGGCAACTTGCTAGTTAACTTGTAGGAGCCCATAATATTTATATTCCTCTAGATTTCTCGCCCTGCCCCACACGTTAGAATCAACTTGATTCAAACTTGTGGGCTTAGTAAATGGATATACCGACCATACTCGAGAGTCGGAACCATTCGATTATCCAACTGACACATTATTGTTTCCTACATCTACCCGCCTTACGCATCGACCAGCTTTGCTTTTTTTCCGGAGACATAGGATTGAATCCAGCCAGTTTCATCACCCGGATGATATGCACAACATTTTTTTTCGAACTCTTGGAATGGTTCTTTCTGACCAACGAGATAACATTACAGAGCCCAATTCAGAGTAAAGCCAATTACGAAAAACATGGACGGATATATATTAGAATAGTGTATTCAATGCATATTTCGGGTCGATTTCGAGAGTTACCACAGTACCATAATCAAAATTGATGTGACGACTTCCGTCCAACACCAGATTTGCATTGGAACATCGAGAACGGAGAGAAATTCGTCTTGCTTTCCCTTTACATGGAGAGGGTGCAAACGTCTTATTAAAGATTGGCTCTCGAACGGAGAAAAGAAGATCTGGAAAGAGAGAGAGAGAGAGAGGGAGATGGGGGATGGAAAGACGATTGATCCAATATGAGAAAGAGAAAGGTTACCTTGCGAGTGGGGTGATTCAATGAGAGAATCATTGAGCTCTTTTGCTACTCTAGTGGCAATTGATGCATCTTGAGGGATATTGATGCCCATTGATTCAAGTGTCTTCATCACATCAGCTACAGTGTCGGGAAGAACATGATTGACCGACGAATACCTAGAAACAACCAGGCATAACAGTCTAAACTTATAGATTGGGATTCTTACCAGGCGGAACTACCACTGCCTGAACTTGCGATGAATCCAGAAGACTTTTGTCGTTGAGATGGACTTCCATCGATAGAGATATCGTAATACGATACTTTGGCTGAATCTTTCTCTCCCACGAATACTTCATTAAGGGCTAGAAGTGGTTCGATATATTCATTCTTCCCTCCATGTACGGTTACTTTTATACGATTGCGACTTGTCCATCTAAACAAATTATTTTATTTAATGCAAGAGGTCAATACTAGTGATGTCAAATTGGCACGCGACTCTCCTCATTTTGCATGTTCAATCGTCTGTCTGACCGGCGAAAGTGCGCTAAAAATGAAGAGAGCCGCATGCCGAATTGTCACTACTAGTACACATCAGCCCTCCCCTCATTATCGTACTCACTTGTAATATAATATATATAATATTTCAACGAAAATAACGGTGAAATGAAGTAAAATGAAAAGTAAAGAACGTAAATTTGCCGTACTCACTTCGTATCCTTATCGACTAACATTCGAATTGCATCATTCGGCCCGTTTTTTGATTGTTTTTTGTTTATGCATAAATGCCCTTCCGATCTGTAATGTATTGCGTTGATATTAACGTGCGAATTTTGATTCTCAAAGAGTCACGGTAAAAATGGAATTCAATAATTCGCCAGAAACGCTCAATTAGCACTAAATTTAGATCAGAGACAATCTCCATTAAAGGAGGTGTTACTAGAGATGGAATTCCATGGTATCGTGCGAGGAGAAATAAAAATGAGAACCATATTTAATATGATGGACAAGTTCTTACCCAGCAGGATCAGTATTGATTCCAACAACAGGAGTGGAATCAAATACGAGAGATGTGGCAGCAAGAAAGGTTCCATCTCCTCCTGCAGTCACAACCAACGAGAGAGGAGGAAGACGAAGAGGCAGATTAATAACATCTTCCAGTCTAACTGAGAACCCATTCTCTCTGCAATAAACACCCTTCTTATCAAATACACACCTCGGATAAGCAATTAACCTCAATTGATTCACTATCATCTCTTCTGCTTTTCTCTGTTCGTCCTCCTTCAATTTAAGTGGTCGAGGATCAATATTTTTCTGAAGAAGAACTCGTTCCAATTCTTCATCACTCAGAATCATGCCATTCTCCCTGCAGTTAACATTCCAATCACTCAGTATGTACTACATTTATTATCTCAAATATTAAGTTATTTTTTTTAAAGTTATAGTTCACATATCGAGTTCCATCTCTCTCCTCATTTCTGAAGTGCAGTCTAACAACATGACTATCCGATAGTAGAGAGAAGAGACAGTAAATATAATGAATAAAAAAGGAAAGGATGATAAAGAAAAATGCAACATCACTTCATCGATTAATTTGAACAAAACATAATCAAAATAATACAGCGACCAATGTTTAAATAAAAGAATAAATATAGTAATACCCGAGTCGTTGTGCCTCAAATTTCCATCTGGTTCTTTTGCAGATAACAATTGCATTCCTCTTCTCTTCGATTGGATTTGAAGGAATCACTCCCATCTTAAACATACCACACTCTAATAGTACCGCTAATTTCACTTTCATTTATGTGTATTTCACTAGTACCTTTTGTTTATTACTGATTCGAGAGTATTTATATAAAAGAGATCTTACGGGATGGATAGAAGTTGGAATAGTGTTGACGAATCGGACAGGATCATGAAGAGTAGAAGAGGGAGAGGAATCGACCAGCATAATCACTGAAGAAGAGAAGGGAATAGAGAGATAGATCGAGAGAGACACAATGAATGCATAGTAGGAAAATATAAATGATTGAAGAATTATTGATATTACAACAACATTCATTGGAACGAGAGGCCTTCGCATATCTCATTAATTTAAATTAATTTCATCGAAAATTATGAGAGATTGAAAGAAATTATAGGAGATGTAATTAAAAGAAAAGGAAGATCATTATAGTTCGAAGATCTGTACGAAAAAGAGTAAAAGAGAAGGAAAATATGAAGAATGTTTATTGACGCGGTAGAAGAACAAATGTACCCATGTAGTGATTAAATGGAAAATCGAATGAGATCTATCGACAAGAAAAAGGGGGGAGAAAGGCGTAATCAGTATGGTCAGATAAAGGGGGAAAGGGGAGTTGGTTGAAAGGGAATGACTCAGCCTATTCTAGCACTTGGATTCTGTGGTGTAGTTCCCTCCGAGGGAGACGAATCATTCCCTATCGATCCAAGAACTACTGTAAGACAAATGAGAGCGACGAATGATAACCAAATGAGGATGAGACATAGTTTACGATGCTTACGAATAGATCGAGTCACTCTGAAATAGAATCATTGATCATGAGTAGATAATGGGAAGAATAAAAGAGAGGAGGGAGATAAAAGGAGAAATGACGAGGAGAGGGAACTATCAGGTAGAAGACGTCAGTTGTATTTGTCCTCGACAAGAGATTGAGAGGGAATCACTCTCTTTCTCTCTCTCATCTCTCCTCTTTCTCTCCCTCCTCTTGGTTGTAGAGAATGAAAATAGAGCTCTAGTCTGTGTTCCATTCATCTGTATCTACTAGTTTGTCACTTTTTGTGTCCACTCGTCTCTCTTACACATTCTCTCACAAAAGATACCGATTTTTCGTACCTACGGGTGCACGTGTGTCAGAAACAGCGCATAACCGTAAGAAGTCACTATTTTAATTCAGATAAATAATTGATTTAAGGCGACACTCTCGAGGAATGGAATAAATACCTGGTTCCGATTCCAATGGGAATAACAGCCATTGAATATCTATAGATGGATACTCTTCCTGTGGATACATTCCTCCATTTAACTCTTCTCCCTCCTTGGCCAGCCAAATGATTCTCTACACACTTCACTGACACAATGGCCATCTACATATAATCATTTCAGTAATAATCACTACTATGTCTCTTCAGCACATCATACCTTTGTTCCTGAACCCTTGCTCAACCACATGAAATATTCCTCATCCTTTCGATTACCATTCTCCACCGTTTTCCTGAGACAATCAAGTATATTTATTGTCAGAAAAGAGACAAAAGAACTTAGACTAGTGACCAGGGGTGTGCAAAAGATTTCACACACTCCTCTTTTAGTATGCTCTCTCGCTCAGTCTGATCGACGAGAGACTATTGCGAAATGAGGAGTGCGTGAAACCGACTACCACAACCTATGCATCATTGCAACATTGAACAATTCGAAGGAGAGGGAAATACCGCGTATTTCGGTTTCATTTTTGTTCAGTTCACTAATTCAGGAAACTTTGCTTTGAAAATCAGACAATTTGCATTTCCAGAGATTTAAAAAGCTAAAAAAAAAAGCACTTCGTGAGAAGGAAATCCCTCGACTTTTGACAATTCTGATAGGGTAGGAAACATGTCGAAAAAAAAATTTTTAAAAGAAGAAAAAGTCAGCTCCAAAGGTGCTACATTGGATCAAAGATTAGTTATTATTTTGGTCTTTGATCTTTTATAACAATCGTGGACGACTACAAAATTGGGCGATTTTCGAAATTGTTGCCGAGCGAAATTTTCACGTATAACTGTTTTTTAGGACTCGTCGATAGCTACATTTGTCTTTCATTTCTTCATTGAATAACTTTGAAGCGAGTTATTTATAATGGTAAACATTAGGGTGGCGAAAACGACTCTCGAGTGAATCCCCCTGGCCGGGTGAATCGCTTTTTTCGACTCACTCGCACCAGAGGGTGAAAAATGATTCATTTGAGAGTCGTTTTCGCCACCCTAGTAAACATTTTGACATTTCTCTGTTTTTGGCCCGTGATTTCCCTATCATTCTTATTCCCTATCTCCTCCACATTCAGAACGGTTTACTAATTTTTATATATTCTAAAAATTGGAATGAAGCTGTTAGTTATCTAGCAGGTGTAATAACGCGGTCTGTGTACGCGTGCGGAGAGAGTAAGGGGGGTCCAATAGCTCAACATTATCCCCGGGGTACTTGGCTGTTAGAGGAGTGGGATACACTTCAGTTCACAACTTAAAGGAGACTGTGTACAGTCAAAAAATAAGAAGCTGAGCGATCGGTATTGATATATAGAATACCTGAGTGAATTTCTCTGCTTCTCAGAGAGTCCATCTAGATAATCCTCTGCACTTTTGGCAACAAGTTGTTCGCATTTATCTTCTTTCATCGCTGAATTCACAGGCTCACTCCAGCATCCTGTAATCTTTTTTATACCTTCCTTTATAATCATTGTGTGCGCGCGATATTCATTTATGCATAGGGTGAAGGCTCCGGCTTTTTATTCCACACGTATTTCTCTAGTACACTAGGGATGACCAGACAATTCCAATTCTCAAGTACTTGAATCTCGCGAAAGAGAGACGCTGCTCTCTAGTCAAGAATTGACAGACAGTGAGAGTGAAAATGCAAATGATCCAATTACTTGGGTGAGAGTCAATTCCAACCAATTCCGATTTGCATGTCATTCTCTTCTCTCCTCCCTCTCTCACTCAGTCAAGTAATTGACTCTCACCCAAGTACTTGGGGGTCATTCTCCCCTCTCTCAAGTACTTGGGTCGATTTGCATCACCGATCAGCTCTTTGCCTCGGAATTGAATGAGAAGAGGAGGAAAGGGGAGAAAGAGGAAAAGAATTGAGAATTGATTTGACATCACTATAGTACACCATGTGAATTTTTTGCTGTGAAAATAAGAGAATTCTAGGGTGAACATTCAATTCGTCCGCACAATTTGCATAACGTCAAAGTTTGATTTAGAAAGTGATCTTCGATCTCATCTCAACCTCGTGGACTATAGAACTAGGTAAATCTTACTATCTTGTTTTATTTTGAACTCGGGATCTCTAAAAAAATTCATTTTTTTCCGTCAAGACCATCATTAACATAATTGATCGCACTCACCTCCTCCATCATCCTCATCACTATTATTTGTGAGAGATGCGAATCCACACGTCAATGTAATTCTTTCTCCTTTCGGCGGTTTCTCACTGGATGATTTTGACCGACGATCCTTTAATACAATTAATTTCTACTTCATTAGGAAGTTGACAATTATATTCAAATGTATCTAAAGGGATAAAAAGTGAATGACTCACCCGAAAGGTCTCCATCGCTTTTTCGACTCTTGCAATGGAGATTCGTCTTGTACCACCTCCATTGTCTTCCCCTGTATTCCTAGTGCTAAGAGAAGTGACTGCAGGCATGGAACCTCTCTTGAGCCATTTGGATGGACGAGATATATCTAGAGGGGGCTTATTATGCCCTGAGGGTATAGGGTCATTAAGAGAGGAAGGAGAGAAGGGAGACGAGGAGGAATGAAGAGGAGCAGAGAGAGGAGGAGGTAATAGTGTATCCACTCGTAGTGACGATGATGGCAACACTGTATCGGGAGATATCATTCCCATATACACTTCTGAATTATTACTTATTATCACGAGAGATATGGAATATGTAGAACATTCGATTGTACATGAAATGCGAAATGGCAAGAAATTTATAAAAGTTATTTATGAATGTCATGGTGCGTGCACGGGTGTTCAGTACCAACATCTAAGAACAGCGGAAATAAAAATAATTTCAAATTACCGCGCTGTAAATGACGAACGCCTATTTCAGTTTGGTGCGCTGCGTATGCGTTGCGTGTGCAAGATAGTGTAAGAAAGTGAGAGAATGCCGCTCTCGCACCCCTCGCCAGCCAATGAGCGTGATAGGGGAGGAGTCGAAATTAAATGTGGGAGATGACGCTATTTGAACCTCCGTGGCGTGCAGTGCGTTAAGAGTTTACTCTATTGTATTAAAGACAAGGATTAAGGAGTGGGATAAATCTAAGGAACTGAGAGAAGTGTACTGAGTAATTTAAAAGGGTAAATAAAGTTTAGACTGTAGGAGAATAAGTTGTTACGATAGGAAAGGAAGAGAGAAGAGGCAAGATTGTTTTTCCTTCGGCAGCAGTAAAAGTTAAGAGAAGAAAATACCGTGTCATATATAAATCTTCAAATTTATGTTTAATAGATCTTCGCTAGATATACAAGGCTACAAAGGATGAAAAATATATTTATATAGAAATAGGAAAAAGAGTGGAAAAGGAAAGACATGGTGATGAATGAATGTGTACGGACTAGCCTCATTCCTCAATTTGTTGTTCCCTTTTCATCTGAGTGGAATACGAAGAAGGAGGGAAGAGGGGGTTGAAGGAAAAGGAATGAGAGGAGATGGAAAGAAAGAGGGATAGCGGTACACCAATTGGGGGAAAAGAGAAGGTGTCTCTTGCAGGACCATCAATCGAGAAATATGAGTTCCTCTTGAGATGAAGATTATGACAACTAGTAGTACAAATGGTGAAGATACTCTGATGTACCCACTTTGCATCCAAGTACAAGTCTCAATAATCTGATATATTCTGTGGTTTCCAAACATGGGGGCTCATTGGAAACTGCCCTAATCTCCTCGAACTTTCATCTTTTTTTTCATTCGATTCCTCGTTGTGTACGCTCAAGTTGCATCCAAGTTAGAATTCCGTTCGAAGAGTACTGTACACGCGACAGAGAAAGAAAGAGAAAGAGAGAAAGAGAAAGCGGACGAGTCTCGAAAAAGAAGAGATATTTTTTCCGAATTTACCCAAGGTCTAGACACAAATCAAGTAAAAAGGAAAGGAGAAATAGGTTTATCTCTCATTCTACTCATTACATCTGTATATATGGGATGAAGCAGTAGATAATAGTTCATCTCTCATTCATCTATTGGGGTTTCCATCCTTGAATCTTCGTTCTCGCTGTCGCATACGGAGTATACTTCTTATCCCTGCAATTCACTACTTTTTTTATTATTCCAATCTATCATCATAACTTCCCATTCCTCATCTCTCTCACTATATATCACCCCTATATCTTATTTTTTATTACACGGATTGATTGCTGTCATAGTTCCAACTACCATTTACATATCATATCACCCGATCCCATTCAATTATCTACTTTTCCTACCCCACTCTCTCCGTTAAGTCATTCAACCCCTTATTACCCCCCCCCTTCCCTCGCTTTGTGGTTATTACGGAAAGCGTCCAATTTAAATGTTCTCGCGAATCAATAAATCCCACTCTCACCATCCTTTCCTTTTGTTCCAAATCCTAATTTGAAGAACATGGCGGAGGCTTCTACCACTCATTGAATAAAGAGAGAGAGAGGAGAGAGAGAGAGGAAGAGGAGAGGGAGGAGGGAAGGGAGGGGAAGAGGAGGGGAGACTGGTCCGTTATACGAGCAAGATTCATTCACATCATGGATGGAGGTTACAAATCTACAAGCGATGTGTACAATGATGTGAGTGAAGGAGAGAATGAAGAAGGAGCATATAAATGGATCGAGAGTTACTTAATATGTGCTCTCTATTTGGTTTGAGCTGATTGGAGAGAGAGAAAGAGGGGGATAGTGAATTTCCCATTCACAAGAGACACTCTCAAGACAATATCGTTCCCTCCATTAATCTCAATGTGAAAAAATATAACAAATTGATTCAAAACACCATCTTCTCGTATGAGAAATAGAGTGCGTTAAATAGATGCGAACTACAGAATTGGAATTGGCAAAGAGATGAGAGAGTATGTTGAGAGAGAAGAGAAGGAGGAGGGGAAGGGGAGAGAGGGGAAGGGGGAGTGGAGGGGAGAAGAGGAGATTTGTGATATGACGAGTTTGAGATTGAAGGAGAAAAGACGAAAACGGAAGGAAGACGACGAAAAGGGACTGCTGATTTAGAATGAAGTCAACTACATAAAAAGAAATGGATGGGTGAGGGGTAGGGGAGGGGGGAGGGGGTGAGATGAACAGACTTTGTTTAGTGTTCCAAACCTTAAAATATAATGTAAAAGAATTTCCGGATTTTTTTTAGAAAACTCTCGACTACTGAGAATATATTTTTCGTTAGCGGGAACAGACTGGATAAATAAATTTCATAAACCCGATCGTACCCAACTTCCTCCCCCATCTCTAACCGTATAAATTCTCTGGTGCCCTCCCACAAGTTGGGATCAAGTAAGGTTTCATTCCCGTCGTGTCCAGCTGGCGCCTCGCCTATAAGGTCCCTTTTCGCAGAAGTGTTCTGACTGCCTTCAGGAACGAGGGTGATTACCTACGGTCTCGAATAGGACCGTATTTTGGATGTGACCGCCCCCACATGATCGTACCATGCACGGTCTTTGGTTACTGTATGGGGCAACTTATTCTACTGTCAATCAATAACAGAAAAAACTACCGTTGTCCGCAGCTACTTCAATAGATCCCATAAGTTGGAATCAAGCACTTCCCACAAGTTGCCGCCAAGCTTGGAAGCAACTTGTGGGAATTGCTTGATTCCAACTTGAGTGCGCACCAGAGAATACCCTTGGCCTGCGCAAGAGTCAGGGGAGAGTCATATCACGAGTTTCCTGTAAGAGTGTAGGAATGCCGTCCACTAGCAAAAAAATGATCGTCACCGATTTCCATGAAACTTATTAGGTGGGTACCCTTAGGGGTCAGGAGGAGGTCCACCTACTTGGTTTGGTCAATTATCGATTTTATCGATTTTTTTAACCTGAAACTTTGAATGGCCATAACTAGCTTCATTTTCATCGTACAGCGAGGAAATTTCACACACGAGTTTGTCTCGGAATTCTCGACAAAAAGTCCAAATAACACACAATGTAAAAATTTGATCTTCGTTCTCAAAAATCGATAAAACCCTTTTTGGGACCATAAAAGTTGATTTTTCTCGAAAATCACCCCAAAACACAATCGATATTATTTTAGAAATCGATTCTACGCACCCGTTTTGAGGTAACCCAATATTTCATTCCGCATATCTCTGGCCTTTCAATGGTGTTTACTACGTGAGGTTCAACATAGCCGATTTTCTTAGGAAAACACGTTTCCTGTCATAACCCGCTTCAACGTCCTCCAAACAAAAACTCGTCAAAATGAAAAATGTAGCTCTCGTAAAGACGAAAAAGAAAGGTTTAGAGAAGGTTTTTGATTGGAGGACGTTGAAGCGGGTTATGACAGGAAACGTGTTTTCCTAAGAAAATCGGCTATGTTGAACCTCACGTAGTAAACACCATTGAAAGGCCAGAGATATGCGGAATGAAATATTGGGTTATCTCAAAACGGGTGCGTAAAATCGATTTCTGAAATAATATCGATTGTGTTTTAGAGTAATTTTCGAGAAAAATCTACTTTCATGGTCCCAAAAAGGGTTTTATCGATTTTTGAGAGCGAAGATCAAATTTTAACATTGTGTGTTTTTTGGACTTTATGTAGAGAATTCCGAGAGAAACTCGTGTGTGAAATTTCCTCGCTGTACGATGAAAATGAAGCTAGTTATGGCCATTCAAAGTTTCAGGTTAAAAAATCGATAAAATCGATAATTGACCAAACCAAGTAGGTGGACCTCCTCCTGACCCCTAAGGGTACCCACCTAATAAGTTTCATGAAAATCGGTGACAATCATTTTTTTCCTAGTGGAAAAGAGCGCCGGTTTTCCTACACTTTTACAGGAAACCCGTGATATGAGATCTTTGAGATCTTCTGGTTCCACTATAAGGGGATTTGCGCCTCCAAGGGCGTACATAAATAATTATTACTATTATTTCGAACCTTATCGTATATAAAATGTGTAAATCGTTGCGCATTTATTTAGTAACGGATTTTTTTACTTATGAAAACCTGATGAAAGTAGCATACTTCGGCAGTTTCATCACTAAAATATGTTTATTCCGTTAAAAATGTAAAACCCACGAGGAGAGTAAAGGTACCCCCCCCCCTCAGCCATGCTAATTGCAACGGTTTCCGGGATTGAAGGACATTGGTAAATTCGCAGGCTCAGTTCTCACTATATGCCCAATTTCCTACTCTCTCTCACCATCAATATAATAACCCACTCAATATAACTAACGGAAAAATGGAAGAGTTCTCCTCATGGGTCAGAACCCATTTCTCATTCTTGGGAGGGTTTGTCGTAGGAGTTTCGTCACCAATGTGATGCAGCCAACGGTGCCTGTAATAAGGAGATGGCCGAGGGAGGGGGGGGGAGGTTACCATTCAGGAGGAACTTGAGTAGCATCGTAATCCAGCCACACTCTATCGGGATAGACGACCCATCTATTACGAGGCATGAAGTATGAATTGTCTTCGAAGTATTTATTTCCGAATTTGTCCTCTCCAACGAGAGTTCCAGTGCGAGTCACATCCATCCTAAAAAAAACATATGTGTCTACAAATATTTTTGTAAGATGTTTAGGAAAAAACATGGGATAAGCTCATCGTCCCTTTCTTAAGCTTCAGAAAAGGTCGATTCGGAAATTTTCATTTCGGAGGAATCAAATCAATATTTAATTGATTTATTTTATTGTCTTTATCAGATTCTCATCCTTTATTTAAACCAAAATAAATAAAAGTAAATTTCTAACTGTAATATCTATTTTTAACGGGCGCAAATTGGCACCTTCCAGAGAGGGGCGGTCATTTGTTATAATTTGCTTAGGGTACTTAGGCTTAGGACGCTTAGTGCTTAGTATGCTTACAATCATCTGAGAGCTGTACTAAGGTATAAGCTCCGCCCCTAGTGTAGAGAGCGGTTCTTGGTTGTAAACTAGGACAGTTCCCGCAAATTTCCCCCCAAATAGAATGTTCGCGCTCTTTGTCAAATAAACATATCACAAAAATATCATTTTTGAGTTCGTTTCGCCAATAGCCAATTGTAATATATTCTCACAGATATCTCTGTTTCAGAGCTGCTCTCAATCCTCCAATCTTCTGGACAGTAGTAGCCAACTTAGCCAATTTGTCCAATCCCAGAAGTTCCTTGACACCCATCTGATATGTATGATAGAGAATTCATTCATATTTACCTGATTATTGTGAGACGAATGCGATATGAACAGAGGATATATACCTCAACAAAACAGATAATATTCAATTTGATCTCATATAAACTTTATTGTGCTTTCTCTTCGTATTGGTTACACATGATATTGAATAGGGTTTTTAAGAAAGAGAAAAAGGTTCAAAAAATAAATTATAACGGACACAGTGGTGAATAGACATCATCCCGATGTAATGTTGACAAGAACAACAGAGTTGAGAAGAGAAGCTCCCTGTAGAGTCTTGCTCTCATCTTCGATAACGGCATTAGGGAAACTAGTGCGGAGTTGGAAGGGAGAGAATGCAAGCGATGGATACGCACTGAAATTGTCATTCATCAAACCAGAATTGTTGCCAATTATCTATTGGGTTGGTGCAAAAGTTTCTGAGGTTTTCTTTTGCTTCAGTATCGGCTTATCAGTCCCGCCTGCCCTAAAATCTTTTTATGGCAAATTTTAGGAGGATAGCTGGCCACTACCATCGACATATTGAATTGGATCTAAGTTACGTAGTGTGCGAGAGAAAAAAATTATGTTGGAGAGCATGCCGCGAATTACAATTATCGTGACTTTTTATGGCTTGGAATATCAAATGTTCCCATGTAAAGTAGTTATCCCCTAGATTTGCCCGACAAATCATCAATAGTGGATGTATGTCTGACTCGGAAGAACATTTAAGATCCCGTTTTCAAAGTGCCTAGGAAACTGGGGGTTACATGAAGAATCAAAAACTCCGACCGAATTTAGTAGTACACAAATTGATTCTCCGTTTCAATAAAACGCTTTACTAATCAGCATGAGAGCTTGCATATCCCTTGTTAAGAGATTTATAGCTCCATCGTTAGGAAAATAAATCGATAAATACTGATTCCGATCAAAAACTGAGATCCATAACAATTGAAAAGTTTCGAATATTTACTTGGCCGAATGTCACTAATCCATCGTTCGTTTTTTTTAAAATCCATATTGATGATGCTTCAAAATAGAGATTTAATTTGGACATAAGCTTTGTCCTTTGAAAAGTTATACATTTTTTTCAAAACTATGCACTTTTATCGACTCCGCCCACGTTGATTTTTCATAGTACCTTTCTACGCTGTGATATTCATGTGTTCTCATGCGCACCAGATAGATAGTGCATCCACGTACCCATATACTACAGAAAAGCATCAATTGATTGATCAAATACGAAGGAAGTGAGATGTCAAAACGTTGACCTTAGAAAAACCTCAGAAACTTTTGCGCCAACCTGATAGTTCCGTAACCCATTTCATTCCTTCCACAAAAAGAGAGGAGGAGTGAATCCCACCTAGTATCCCATCGATTGGGGCATACGAGACACTGCAAAAATTATGGAGCAAGCGGGATAGAATGGGATATTGGGAAGGGGTACCACTTGATTGGAGAAGGGAGAGGGCGTAAAGGGGGGCGTCGTTATACGAAAAGATCAGCAAAGTGAACGAGTCCTCCATGACTACTTACGCCTATTATAAGATACTGTAGGAAATTAATATCGACATTACAATCAGCAATCTTGAAACTCCAGATCCCCTATTTTAAGAGAATCAATTTATTTTTCCGTGCCGGGCCCCTTGCAATTTGTTGGATATTACGCAAATGGTTCAATCTTTATTAAACTGACCTAGCGACGAAAGCTCTCAATTCGGATACCCTAGCGGACTGGTTGAATCTAGCAACGACTCTATTGCCATCCGGAAGACGAATCTGTCAAATCACAAAAGTTAAATAAATATAACACGTAAATAACCTGAATATTAGTAACAGGTTGAGATTCATCCACAATAAGAGATTCCTGTGCAGCCTTTAGAGCCGATTCCGCATCTAAAAGTTTGTTCCCAGTTCCAAAGTTGACATACTTAATATGAAATTTGAAGTGCCAAATGTGTAAAAAAAAAAGAAACCTTGTTTGGACAGGACGGGAGAAGTATTAGAAACGAGAGGAGGAACGACAGCTCCTAGTCTTGAACCACTTCCACCGAAGACAATTACCTTAAACAACAATATATTAAGTAACATCATTCAATAGTCAGTCAAATTGGAAAAGAGATTACCTTGGGAGGTTCATAATTGCCAGGCATTCTGACCATCTTCATATCAATTTCCTTTCCAGGATATTGCAAAGTCAGTTCACGAGGGATTCGTCTGAAAACTAAATATTTAATCAGAAACAAAGAGGTATTCTGACCCCCTAGCAATATCATTGAGGAAGGCAGCATTCGCAGGATCATCGAAGGATCTTAAAATAATTCGATATAAATACATAATACCGGATAAAGTGACCTGAGCTCTCCATCGTTGAGTTGGAATCCATTCTCGTAAGCTGTCATCGTCACTGGTACAATTGTCGGCTAAACTTTATATTCACGAATATACGACATGACTAATTCACAAAGAAAATTCAGAGGCATAAAAAGTCTCTCCATTTCATTGTCAAAGAATAAAGTGAACAGAGATCCCAATCAAACTGAACTAGATCAATTAGATTTTAAACAAATTTCCAGGTCGTTCTGAATATTCTTGCTATTGAATTATAGAGGTACTTCTGCAGAAGGAGTAGCGTTGACTCTTTCCGTCCCTCCCACATTGTCTCCCAGTCTGTGTCCACCTCCAGAGAAGGACATCAAGTCACTAGAAGTTCCTCCAACTCCTCCCTACAAAATAATACAACTAAAGATGATATTGAAAATGACACATTTAAAAACTACTTACTTCATCGACCTCTGCTCCAGCATCTCTAGCTGCTTTGAAGAGTTCGTCTGCAACTTCTCCTTCCTTTTTCTTCGACTTCGGACCAACGACCTGAGATATGTTGCGAAAAATTAACAAAAAAATTTTTTTTAATGTTGTAATATTAATGCAGAGCTCATTCTGGTCTGTCGATGAATCAGAAATTAAAGAATTCGACAACCAATTATATTGCCAGTATTTTGCAGCCTAATTTTAACAAAAAAATCCGTCGGAACAGTTTTAGCTTAGAATTTTTTTTATAAATTGCAAAATATACACAGAATTAGTGTGACATTCTTCAGAAAATAAGAAATTCAAAAATTCCTCAACAACAAAACCGAAAACCGAGATATGAATTCCAGGACAATTAGGAGACATTACCAAATAGAGTATTATTGTCAAGATTGGGTTGTCCGGTTTGGCACTTTCTAAACAATTTCCCAGTTCAAGTTTAACAGATCGCAAAAATTAATAGCGGTTTAGATGAAAAGACTGATGTTGGCTTTTGGAGAACCAAGGTCAGTCTTACATTAGTATCTAAATGAAAGATAGTTATTTTCTCCCTCACTCAATATTTCATTTCTCACTATCCACAAGTAAGAGCGCGGTACAATCATCTCATTTCCATCCTGATTGCAGTCTTTTATACATATACACCTTTACATTTTGAAAAACTCTTATTGAATTTCGAACTCAACCCTGTAAACTAATTTGCTCGTGTCTCTGGTCTGTTCAGCCTTTTCCTTGTGGGGAAAAGGACTGACTGTTCACATAAGGTGGAAAACACTTTAAAAAGTGCCGTTTTATCCCCTCCTCCTCCCCCTCCCCACACCCACCCAGGAAGAGTAGTTCAAATGGACAAGAAAATTTAAGAGTATTTAAAATATTAAATTTTAACAAAAAAACTATAATAAAACCTGCTGCCCGCTATGCTCGCTTCCTCCCACGAAGAATGATTGTTCTTCTCCATCAGATCCTTCTCCAGAATCCCTCCCATTGCTTCCACCAGCAACGTCACGAAGAGTTCCAATCCGGGAAAGAATACATTTTCGTCGACCACACCTTATTTAGAACTCACCACGCCTCTCCAGCCCCCCAGTTTTATCCGCGCGCTCCCCCTCGCCAGCATGGGACGAGGGGGCGGAGTCAACAAACTATAAACTACAAATAGGGACTGTGTAGCGGTCCTGCCCCTATGTGTTTGGGGGAGCTACACATTTGTAATATACACCGGTACACCGTTAGCACACCGCGTTAGTACACCATCACTCGTGTACCGGTGTATATTACTATTCTTCTCAGTGCAAAAAAATTACATTTTGGGCAAAATTTACTCCCACCCCGACAATTCTGACTGGGTGGGAGATAATACTGTAAGTATAAGCTCCGCCCCCTCAGCCCATTTCCTACGCGGACTGCTGGAAGGGCGTGACTCACTTCTTGCTCATCTCAGGCGACAATGTAGTATCTTCCTATAATGAAACCATAACCGAACATTACAATTACTTGGTGAAGTATATATATATCTACAATACATAAACGAAAGGACAATTGAAATAAGACACAAAGTGTACAGCTATCCGAATGCGAAATGATTGAATTATGCCGATGTGCAAAAATTTTGCCTGTGAAAAAGGTATGCCAAGCAGCCCTACTGATGTGAAAAATCATCACGGAACCACAAAACCGGACCACCAGCCGGAAAAAAGTCCTCTCGAAATGATAAAAGTCGTAATGCGGGATTTGAAATGTACCGATAAATTAGCCGGAGCCTGAGAAAGGTTTGTGCCACTAAACATCGAAATGTGTGATCACACGTAGTCAATTTAAATATTTCGCGGTTTTTAGATCGACCTTTTTATTATACACTTAGAAGGTTTTTTTTCCAATTTCCGCCTTATTATCCAGATCATGAGTATATTGAGAGAGTTAGTTCAGCTCTCACCGCGAATTAGAGAACTGGAACTTTGCTTAGAATGCCGTGGAAGTCCCACCGTGAACATGGATAATTCGAAGTAACTGCGGGTGACTCGGGAAACAGCGCTTAGAACGCCCCTTCCCAATGTTTGCAAATCAGGGAAGTTAGCAAAATAAACTACGAGTGGAGGTGATCGAAACGAGATACAACTGTCCAGCTGTCCTGCCAATCGAGCAATGCATTGGTATGGCATTTTCTCGCCCCCCCCCCCCTCAGCTCTGATCAGATAATAATTGCGCTCTCCGCTATCTCAAGTCAATGCTAGAGTTCCCTTATTGGCAAATTTTCGTTATTGGAGATGATCATTCTCTCCCTCCCATTTCCAATAGCGCGCGATAATGAGGGTGGTTGCTTTTTGGAAATGACTTGTTATTGGAATTCCAATAAGCTATTGGAAATATTGAACCGCTCTCGCATTGTTCCCTCTCTCAGAATGATTAGGTATTTCTTATTGGAATTCCAATAAGCTATTTGAAATTGCTCCACCGGACAAGGTCTCTTATTGGAAAGGAATGAGAGAGAGTGAATCCTTTGTTCTCACTATTGGAATTCCGGAATCGTTTCCAATAAGGGAAGTCAATGCCCATGCGTGAAATTTTGTTTCTCGAAACACTCTGTAGAGACTGGAGGGCGCCTGATGTAAGGCGCTCTCGCAAACGTTCCCCTTATTACAAATGAAAAAAAGTTTAATCACGATTGTGTGAAAATTGTCTTTAGGTTACTTCCTATCGATTCAGTTACCCTTGTTCACGGTGAGACACAACAGGACTGTACTGGAATTGTAAACATCAATTATTGTTTTCTTCGTATTTTAAAATTAATTTTATGTGATCTATTGCAGATTTGTCGCTGTGATGTGAATTGTTCACCATTTGCCTATGGTCCCTTATATTCCCACACGCTTGTTGAAAGGTCTCAAGTTGATCCCCGTCTTGATTCTCCTATACTTGATCCTCTACTATATTATCTTTCGATTTCCCGATTTGGAGCGCCCTCGTTACCCACCTCAACGAATTGCCAACTATGTTTGCCCGTCGTCCAATCACGGTCAAGAATATGAACACTACGATGCATTTTCACAAAATGAAAATGCCTTAACTGAATCTCGAATACTTGTACTACTGGAGAATGTTTTGTCTCGTCACGGGAGACTCATCACCCAGATGCTCAATGCATCCAAGTGTCCCTATAAAGTGAGTTCTACGTATATATATAATCTATATATAGCTTTATGTAATTAAAAGGTCTGGCTCTGTGAGATTTCACCCAAGGTAATTAATTATTCGTTACGGTGAAACAAACTCGAAAGATCGTTTCAGATATTTTTCAGTAAAAAATATGAAGCCTTTTGCCTTTTGCTTTTTGGTTATATATCTGAACATAAGCTTTTGACAATTGATTTCACTAATGATTTAAAACGCATTCTTTCTGATAAAATTGATTATTTTGGTGATTTATGCCTTGATTTCACCTCCTCGGATAGGACGGGAGAGACAGGACTTGTGACTCTCCCGTCCTCCTGTCGCAGGTTCACCACCAAAGGGATGGAGCCTCACAAGTTTCTTACGAGTTAAGTTAAGACTCTCCTACAGATTGACACATTCTCGAAGAATCTGCCTCTCCTCACAACATCCACACACGGACGTTATTCTACTATAATTATAGAAAATTTTAATAGATATTTGAACCTTCCTAAATGGAATAGACAACTGCTCGATAAGTATTCACAAGACTATAAGTGAGTTATTTTGCTTTTACATATTTTTTTGGACAATGTTTAGAGTTCCGATTGTCTCATTCTTGCCCGGACGCGCTCAGTTTTTCTCGAGTTCTAAAGTGAGAGGAATGAATCTTACAATGTGGCATAATCAAAAAGTAAGTGTTCTAAAGTATGTATCCCACATACAGATCCCACGGAAAGATCTGTGGAGAATACGAGAGAACGAGAGAGCACAGAGAAAAAAAGACATCAGAGAAGAACTCTCTCGAAGTGTAACGCTGTCTCGCGCGAGAACGCACTAAACGTAGGGAAAACTAAAGGCGAACTATAGTATGCGAATACGCTTATTTAACTAAAAAGAGTATTTGCAGACCATAGATCTCATAATTATCAAATTTAATAGTTGGTTGGAGCACATATTCGAAAGCATAACACAGATTTATAATCGAAAAAGCGCGCGCTACTGTGTTTAGTACCTAAAAATTGTGACAGTTAGCGCTTGCGCTGCATAACTTTTTTGCTGCGTAATTCTCCTGCGCATCCTATTCGAATTCACCATTTTGTGTTGTCGGATCCGTTCGTGATCCTAGGAGAATTCAAGATTCAAACGCGCGGTACGAAAACCGCAAGATTGAGGCCGCGAAATTTGAAAATCCTACGCGTTGCGGTCGTCAGAGAAAAAAACTCTCTCAAAATGTAACGCTATTTCGCTGTATAGCGCCCCAGCGTACTCATTTAATAACAAGTAGGGATTTAGTATTTGAATACGCTTGTTAAATTTACAATTTTTGTGTTAAACGATTACTCACATTATTGTAGGGCTGCAAAGGTAGGAAGAGCAAATATTCAAAAGCGTACCAGCGAATGAGAGAGGAAAAAGCGTAAAAGCCTTCGGGACTTCCACTGTTTAGCGGGTGTTGCTGTAGCTCATTTTTTGCAGCATTTTTCCCGAACATCCTAACTAGCATACACCATTTTGTGTTATGGGATCATGATGTGATCCAAATTAGTTTTATAAAGAATCTGGCCTTTTCAATGAGATAAGAGTGTCTTTAATGGGAAGGAAGTTTAGGCTTTGAATATTCGATTCTCTTCATCATCTATTATTCCATATATTGCTCGACCAAATGCTATTCTCCCTTTCCCTGTTTCGGATGGACGAGAATGGACTCTCTTTGAAGAATCGATCAATTTCGAATCTGTTGTAGTAGTAGAGGATATAGAAGGAAGGAGAAGAGCAGCTGTCGTTAGAGATAAAGGTTAAATGATTAGATCTATTCCCTATAATAATTGTATGTGAAGGTTCGGTCGATGGCGTCGAGAAGATTATTTTTGGTCATAATCTGACTGAATGGATAATTGGAATGGGGTTCATAGATGCTCTCAGGTACGTCAATCTAGTGATGCCTTCATAGAAGAAGATTGGTATTCATTTGTGTTGAGATGGTCTACGAAATGTCGATGTGGTTGTCATTCTTTGGATAGATTCATTCAAATCGATATCGATGACATCTTCGTAGGAGCGAGAGGAACAAGGATGGTATCTGGTGACGTGGAAGCGCTTATCCAATCACAAGGTCAGCTTCATTATCTATCTCTGCTTATCTCTACGTGAAACCTATCTCCTTCAAATGTTCTTCAGACAGACTACGGAATCGTATTTCTAACTTTTCGTATTTGCTTGGATATTCGGGTGCATTCTTTCTCCACGGAGACGATTTGGAAGATGAGGGAGATCGAATGATTATAGGTGACACAACTTGTTACAACTTACAATTATTCAAGGTCCTTCAAGAATAGAGCAATGTTCGTACAGAAAATCATGATTCTCTGAAATTTAGGGGTTTGGGGGTTATTCATTGTTTTTGAGAGAAGGGGTTAGCAAAGTTGCAATGATTTGATATCTTCCGAAATCGGGAATCAGTTTGCGCGTCAAGTTCCTCTGAACTTAACATGAATATATTAATTGTTTTCCTCATTTTGGTTAATAATCCGATTTCATCATGCTGCCCTAGAGCGCTGACCCGTGACTTTTGCTGGTAAATTATCGAAAATTGGACAAAAATGGGCTGTGACTCGTACCTCAGGAGCAGTTTTTGAGCTTGGAGACCTGTTCATATTTGACAAAATATTCCCAAGGATGACGTATGACTCCTATGAACATAGCCTCAAAATGATCACTGTTCAATGGGACTGTGGGGGATGTTAGGGCATTCCTAGAGGTTGCCAAAACTCATGTTAACTCTTTTCTTGATCATTTTTCGAATAATTCCCAGCGTCAGCTCGATTCTCTCAGCTCGCAAAATAATCTAAACCGTATTTTAAGAGAAGGCAGCAAATTTCATGTGGTTTCCTCATATGTGGAAACATAATCATCCTCAAGATCATAACGAATCCTTTTTGGAGTCGACGATGATAATGAACAAACAGTTCGGAAAGGTAAGGTAATTAAATAACTGTCCATCGAACATTGAGTGAGGAAGAGGGTGGTCAAAAAGGTAACCTTTGAGACAATAAAAAAATGGCCTACTTTTTGTGGATTTAAAAAAAAATTAAAAGTCTTTCAGATGAATAACCTACGAGTTCCATTCGAATACGCCATTTCTCCTCAGCATGGTGGTGTTTACCCCGTTCATGCTGCACTATTCAATGCATGGAAAAAGGTTTGTGTTTTTTTTTTGTAAAATGTCAATATTTACAAGTTCGATAAAATATTTAGTGAAGGAAAGCGTTAGGGTATTGGTATTTCCTATTTAGTATTGAAAATAAATCACCGGCCGCAGTACAAGTAAAATGCTCATGAAAAGATGCTTTGATATTGCGAAATGGTAGATGTTCGTTATCTTCCGTAGTCGGGCGCTCATGCACTCCACAATACATCCAAAGACGTTCCTCCTATTGCCAAATGTCTAAATATCCACAATGTATTTCTATTTTTGGGTTGGTGTATTGCACGACTTTCCGACGTGAGCGGTGCGAAAACGAATTATTTTGGATATATTATTTTTGGTTTTATTTTCGGAAAGATATTAGGGCTGTCTTTAAAGCGAATTTTGGAGCAAACAAATTAGGAACTTGGCAAACGCTCATTGTTAGTTAGGAACGGACGGAGTCCGACGGACATACATACATTACAAAAAATATTGTCTCTTGTAACTTTTGGGGTCAAATTTTAGGTTTTAAAAGTGTGTAATTCTGAAGTTTAGTAGGTGCAATATTAATAAAAATTTTTATCTCGGTTGTCAAGTTGTGTTTTTTTCAGGTTTGGGGGGTGAAAGTGACGTCAACAGAAGAATATCCCCATTTTCGCCCATGGAGCAATAGAAAAGGATTCGTACATCGAGGAGTTCAGGTATATTTTTTATAGTCGGTATATATCTATATATATATATATATATATATATATATATATATATATATATATCTATATATATAGATATATACCGACTATAAAAAAGATGTGGACACCTTTTTACTTTTTCGATAGTGATCCGTTTTTGAGCCATTCCAATCGGATTAAATCTAGCCTTGTCTATGTAGAATTCATACCGAAGTTTCGCATCTGTCCAATAATCAAGGGCTTCATTCGTGAAATTGATTGCAGCCGTCCAGATTGATGTTGTTTATTTACTACAGGTGCTTCCCCGTCAGACATGTGGCCTCTACACACATACTCAATTGTTTCATCTATATCCCGGAGGAATTAAGAAGCTTACCTCCCTCATTGAAGGAGGGGATCTTTTCTGGACCATTGCACTTAATCCAGTCAGTTAGATATAGTTTCATTCCTATCAACCCATTGTATATTGAGCGTCTTTTTCAGATTTCGATATTCATGACTCATCAACAGAATTACGCTCATGATCGATTGGCACCTTATACATTCGAAAATGTGATATCGTTCTTGGAATGCTGGACTAGATTCCGATTGAGATGGGAAGATCCTATTTCTGTTGCCGATCGATACTTTCATATATTCCCTACGGAGAAGAACCCTATCTGGGGGGTATGTACTTTGTTCAAACTTTTAAACATTTGTTTCGCTTCAGAAAGAGTGTTTTTAATGTGTGTCAGATTTTACAAACAGATACTTCATTATGTTATTTTTTTCTAGTTATTATAGACTTGAAAATCAAAATGATTTGGGTATGCCATCAACGGAGTCTTTTCAAATGATCGTTGGCAAATTAAACGATATTTTTTTTTAAAGAATCCATGCATGGATGAGAGACATCGTTCTATTCTGCCTCCCACTTTGAATTGTTCCAACCTCACTCTTCCCAATTTACTTGTTGTGGGACCTCAGAAGACAGGTAATTATATTTGTTGTCGTGATCAGTTATGCTACAATTCTATCTCAATTTATTAGTGAAATTTACGAGGCCGTCCTCGTTAGGTTCAACAAAAGTTTTGAACAGGTAAACAATCCAAATCTCTGCAAGATTTGAAAAGCTGAAACGGCGGATATTCTTTAGTGATTCCTATTGAAGTTATTCCGAGCGGTTTCTCTCATTTCGCTCACCAGCGCCGTATTTTGAAATTCTTAATTCGAAATGTCTCCCATATACTGTAACTTCGCTGAAAATTGTGAAGTGGATATGTGTGATATGAGTGAATGAATATATTGTAGGGACGACAGCTTTGTCTTCCTTCCTCCAATTGCATCCCGATGTGAGCACTAATGGAATATTGGAGAATACTTTCGAAGAGGTTCATACTCATACCTTTCAGTGTTAAAAACCTAGAACCAGTGTAGTCACGACATGCAACGTTAATTTGCAAACGAGCTCTCCCGAGAAGCCTCATTCAAGAATTCGTCATTGCACTGCTGAGCTACCAATGTCATACTTTTTTTGGGTTGCGGATCGGCGGAGTGGTTTTCGTGAACAAAAATTCGGCGCACCGTTTGCGGGTCTGCGTAGTGTTCATTTTTCCATCTGCGGACCCCCGGACCCGGCCTTTTGCGGATCCCCGGAAAACTATGGCATCGAAGCTCACCAGTGCGTCATTGTATATGCCGTGCCACTCTCAATTCTATCGCAAACAGTTGTGCGACCGCTCGTGTGATAGTCTTGCAAGGCGGCCTTTCATATGGCTCTACACTACGTTACGCCGAAATTAATGAAAAAATAATGGCGGCAACTGAAATTTCGGTAACTGGTGATAACTGGGAGAGTAAACGGGAGTTCAAAGATCCCACTTTGAGATATAATAGGAGAATCCATACTTATCACAATGATGCCACTCTTATGGTTATTTGCGCAAAAGGTGATATTGTCGTAATTTCATTAAGCTAAATCCAATTGCCCAAATGTCGTTTGCAAAAAAATGCTTTTGACGATTTGCCATCACACAGCCTCATATTATACGACCATTTTTTTAGTATGTATATTTCAGATTCAATTCTTCTCTGGGGAGAACTATCAGAAGGGCTTTGACTGGTATAGAGAACTTTTCAACAACGGTCAGTTTATTAAACTTATTTTCTTGTATGGTATAAAATAGTATTCAATAAATATGGATGCGAATACAGGTTCATCTAAGATAGTTATGGATAAGAGCGCGACATATTGGGACTCAACAGAAGGGCCGAAAAGGGCATTCGCACTCATTCCATTTGCGAAGATTGTCGTTATACTACACGATCCCATTCTGAGGTAGGAATAAATGGAATCTTTAACCTAACTAGGCCACTTTACATCTCTGGACAATTAAAAATGGTGATGGCAAAATGAAATAAGCTCCCAAAATGGTGGGTGAGTACTATTCGTTCAGTATAGATATCTCGACGAGTACTACTCAACTACTAATTTTAGTTCCTTGTGGTTCGATTAGACATGAGACCTTGAGTGCATAATTGGCATAATAAATGTAATTTGTCAGAGCATATTCATGGTACAATCATTTGGTTGCTCGGAATGAGTCAATAGTAAGAGGATTATCGATGGAAGACGTTCTCAATGGAGATACTCCTGCAGCGAAGAAAATCAGAAGTAGATGCATTTCTGGAGGAAGGTTGTTTACACTAAATGGAAACATGGATATACAATGGAGTTTATTTAGATACGCACATCATCTAGATCGATGGTTAGAATGGTTTCCTTCATCTCAATTTCATTTAATCGATGGGAGTGAATTGAAAGATAATCCATCCGAAGTAGTGACCAAGCTGGCTAGATGGCTTCAATTATCTCCCTTCGACTTCCAATCGTTAATCAAGTTTAATCCCAAAAAAGGATTTTACTGTAAAGTAAGTTATTATATATCTAATATATAATGTAATATAATAATTGCAGATAGTATCAGGTCATAGCAGTTGTCTAGGTGCGTCGAAGGGAAGATCATATCCTCCAATCTCTCCCATTCTTTCCTCTCGTCTCTGTTCTATCTTCCACAATGATAATATCGCACTGCACAAGATGCTTCTCAACCACAATTTTATTGTTCCAACATGGTTATCATCTTCATTAAATCAATGCTAGTTGTACAGTTGTTCACTTTTTCCGTAACATATATCTGTGTTTGTTTCTAATTCGACACTAGGAAAAAAATTCCGTAATGCATTTCAATCTGTTGTACACTCTCAGGTTACCTTGTGTGCTAGTGCATGTTATAAGTATTTTTTATTGCGAATCTGATAGTTTTAATTCTTGTTTTGTTGTTTTCATTCTGTAACATTAATGCGTAATTTTATTAACAATGTAAGATACTCCGGTGCTCCACCCTCCGCTCAACTGCTAGATTGCATATTTCACTCATGGTCAGATAAAATAATTCGATATCTGAATAGATTAGTTTGAATTTACTCTATGCATGCGTTGAAATCGCTGTTGGATGGTATATATCTTTGGTATGTTCCTTCGGGTTTCTTCACTCTCATTTACACTCCCTACTGTGAGATTGTGGCTCGTCCTTCTCGTAGTGTCAAAAGTATCGGCCTTCTCTTGCTAGGGTGTAACTTTTATGCTGATTAGTCGTGATGCTTAGTGCTTACAAGTGCTTAGTGCTTAGTGCTTACAAGGGAAGAGCAACTTCTTGCCATAAAATTGGGCTAAGTGCTATATGCCATTCGAAAGAGCGTGAATAGGGGATCTGATTTCAACTTTCAAAACCTGCTAATGTTGGCGATTTTGTCTGTGGTAGGTCAAAAAAGTTTGCACGTGATCCGGTACTACCGTCGTCGCGGGGACATGAGCCACTCTCACCGCTCTCGCCTGTGTGCTCTTGTAGTGTAGTGGTTAGTGGCTGTGCTCCCCTTTTTGAAGGTCATCGGTTCGATCCCGGTCAAAGCCAAACTTTTTTGCCAGATTTTTACCATTCCAATTGTCTATTGTATATTTGTGTTAAATCGTTTTGACCTGTATTTACCAACGAAATCTGTTTTTTGCAACTCAAAAGCAGCAGAACACTAGGTTGCACGGAACACTAGGTTGCACGGAGCTTATGAGCGTTGCCATCAAGGGGAGGAGCTATAGTCAAGGAAAGCGCAAAACCGAACGAAATCAAATACTGGCAATTGTTTTGCTGCAGAAAAAAAAATTAGTAAAAATCTGGCAAAAAAAATTGGCTTTGACCGGGATCGAACCGATGACCTTCAAAAGTAGGAGCACAGGAACTAACCACTACACTACAAGAGCACACAGGCGAGAGCGGTGAGAGTGGCTCATGTCCCCGCGACGACGGTAGTACCGGATCACGTGCAAACTTTTTTGACCTACCACAGACAAAATCGCCAACATTAGCAGGTTTTGAAAGTTGAAATCAGATCCCCTATTCACGCTCTTTCGAATGGTATATAGCACTTAGCCCACTTTTATGGCAAGAAGTTGCTGTTCCGGAACTTCTCTGTTTTTTGGCCCAGGTTATTATGCACGAGTTTCTGCAAATTGCAGAACCCCATCCTGCAAATGCAAGATGATCTCCCTTTTGGGAGGTCCCAGTCCAAGGGAGCCAAGGCTTCCCGCACCCTCCTCCAAAGTGGAGAGCGCTGAACTGTGAGGAAAAATTGGAAAGCTAGGCCTTTTATAGGGGAGTGTGTAATTGAATTAAATAACACTATTCAATCAGATAATTGAATGGCAGAATAATAAAAACCATTCATTTCGACAACCACCTTTCGTATGGCGGGGTTGGTTCGCTCCCCGAAAAAGCTGAGTGTGCCACAAAATCGGCTCAACCACCGAAACTTTCGCTGCCGCCGCATTCAACGGCACTTCCAGTCTAAGATCTCTCACCTCCTATTTCACGATGCTAAATCAAAACTGACTTTCCAATGGATGCAAACTCGATTGTTGTGCGTCTACTCACCCATTCTACAGCGAGTGACCGCGCGATTGAGTGTGAGGGAAGAGAAATGATGGAGGGGGTTGAGGGAGATGGAGAGTAATTGATTTCTGCATATTGCAGAAACTCGTGCAAAATACCCTGGGCCAAAAAACAGAGAAGTGCCGCTGTTCCCTTGTTAGGTTACATGTCTCTATATGTACAGAAGTGAGGGGTGCACTTTCGATGCCAGGGGGTATGTGGTCAGCTCCCGGCCAGGGTGGTCTGCTCCGAAACCAGTGGGTATGGAGGTGTCTCTCAGGAGCTTGCTCTCTCGCCAAGAGGCTGGAGGCTCCCAAGCAGGGTAGAGGGAGGAAGAGGCTTCCAAGCACGTAGGAGAAGGCTACTCCAAGTTACTGTGGTACCACCATGAGGCAAAAACTATTTAATCAAGTTTCTTCCGGTATCTCTCTTTATCACAGCGATTGTGGTTACGATTTGAATATTATCAGATCTAATCACTTTAAACTTTCTCAATTCACCCCTCTAGACACAAAGCACAAATTTTCAAGCACCACACTGTGCGATAGAAGGAAAGAGAAAGAAGAATACAAAGCAACTGGATGATACTTGATCAATCAGTTTTTGCCTCATGGTGGTACCACAGTAACTTGGAGTAGCCTTCTCCTACGTGCTTGGAAGCCTCTTCCTCCCTCTACCCTGCTTGGGAGCCTCCAGCCTCTTGGCGAGAGAGCAAGCTCCTGAGAGACACCTCCATACCCACTGGCTTCGGAGCAGGCCACCCTGGCCGGGAGCTGACCACATACCCCCTGGCATCGAAAGTGCACCCCTCACTTCTGTACATATAGAGACATGTGCTTAGGTTACTATTAGCAACCACTCAATATCAAGAACAGCGATAGGGAAAATTGAAGTACCTTTATTCATCATTGTGGTATGCAAAACGAATTTTTAAGAAAGTTTAAATTTAGATTTTTTTGATTATCTAAACGGAACCAATTTAATCGATTTGAGAAGAGATATAGCGAGAAATCATCAAAAGCAAATGTGACAACTCAGTTTTTATACCTAAAAAGTGGTAGATAGTTCCTTTTGTTTTTTTTCCGGGGGAAATAACCGGAAAACTGACGAGATAATTGAATGAAAATGGTTAATTGTGCAGGAGGTATGCCGAAGTACTACTGTGATTATTGTGATACCTTCCTCACCCACGATTCTCCCTCTGTTAGAAAGACACATAATGGAGGAAGAAAGCATAAAGAGAATGTTCGCATGTACTACCAGGTATATATTATTCTTGTAGCACTTTGATCATCCTATTTATATTCACTAAAGTATACATGTCAGAAATGGATGGAAGATCAGGCACAGAAGCTGGTGGATGCAACGGCTAAGGCGTTTGCAGCAGGAAGAGGTAGATGAGATTACATTGAGGGACGAATAAATAGATTGTTAGTGATTGACTGATGACTGAAATGGGAATGATTACAGGTCGTGGAATGGGCCCTCCTCCTGGTGTAATTCCTCCTGGAATGATGGGAGGTATGAGACCACCGATGGGAATGCCTCCAATGGGAAGAGGTATGCCTCCCTTTGGTGGACCTCCTCCAATGGGTGGAATGCCTCCTCCTTATATGATGAATCGTCCTCCAATGGGACCTCCTGGTGGTCATCGTCCTCCTATGGCTGGACTACCTCCCATGCCCATGTAATCCCCCCTTCCATTCCTTCTATCCTAATCATCCTTTTCATTCCTATCTGCACTAAAAAGTTCGTCAAACGTTTTCATAATAATTTCTTAATATTCATTTTTCTCGCAACGGTAAAATCTGTTCACCCAATATTCCCATTGATATTGTTCATTCATCAGTTTCAATTTCAATAAATGATTGCATGGATGATTATAAAGTGTAGTTGTGTTGTGTCGTCGTAACGTACTTTTGTCGTTTGTCAATATCTATCCATTCAATCAGCTAATGGACACAACTATGTTTTTTAAAAGATGAAGTTGGCCGATCGAGATATTTTGAAAAAAAATATTTCGAGCAGATTCAAAATCAATGCGTTCACTCTCAAAAAGTAAGTTTTTTGTTCGCTACTGAAGCAAATGATATCCCTTACTTTCTCAGAGATGCGCTTGAATTCGCTGTTGAAAAATTGGAACCATTTGATAAGGATAAACGCGCATACTGGATAAAAAGGTTAATCGAAGGATTAAGAAAGGAAAATTGTGAGTGCCTGAGATTTTCAATCTTCCTATAATTTTTTCTAGTTAACGGAACAGTCGTGGATTTGGATACTTTGAAAAACGTAACAGCTGCAGTATCAACCTCAAGAAATGATAAGTAAGCATTTATAGATCTGTATACGTATTCAACTGTTTCGTTACAGTATTCCTATTTTAAACGTATTCGACGTTACAAGTGTACCACGATGGGATATCGCTCCTGATGGAGAAGTAATCTATACATTTTTTTTTATTATTTATTCAAAGTTAATTATGTTAATCTAATGGATATGATGTCTTATGCGAGAGAGACGACTCTCGTTGGCTCCAACGAAGTCACTCCCTAATTCGGTTTTTGTACGATATTTCTGTTCTCAAAGTGAACATGGTTCCCGCGGTAGAATATGACGCTGAGCACACCTTTCTTCTCCACTTTTCATGAAAAGTTATATAAGAAAAACAACTTTTTAATTACACCTAAAACTTTGAGGCGAGACCTGCATATGAGGCCGTTCGCGTAAGAATCGAGCAAGGGTTGGCACAGTCAAAAATGGTCGATACGCTGAAACTTTGTGTTTTGGGGTTATCAGGGGTGCTGATGACGATGGGCATATTGATTATATTGATTTTTCATTTGGAGTCTTCGTTGGCACCAGATAGAATAACGTCAAAAACCGTTTTTGTGATGTTTCGTCGTTACCAGTGACCCTAAAATTAAGTGAATGTGGCTCCAGGGTCAAAATTTGACGGAGAATACGACTGTCAATTAATTTTTCGAAAATTTAAAAAAATAAATTTATTGATTTTTCTAAAAAAAATTATATCGCAAAACTTTGCAACTTTAACAAGACTTTGCTGCCTATTATTGATCGATGGGGAATGACGTCAGAATTCTAAATCATTTTTGAAATGTTTAAAAAAGCGTCGACATAAGGAGTTATGAATTTTTAACCGAGTCTAAATCGTCTGAAATTAGGATTTCCGTCTGATCTACCCCTTCCTCTGACTCGGGAAAGGAAGAGGCGTGCGGAGGGGAGAGAGAGACCGTAGGGGGAGGGGATGGATCGATGGGAACATCGATCAATAATAGGCAGCAAAGTCTTTTTTTTTGCGATATAATTCTTTTAGAAAAATTAATAATTTTATTTTTGAAAATTTTCCAAAAATAAATTGACGATCGTATTCTTCGTCGAATTTTGACCTTGTACCACATTCACTTAATTTTTGGGTCACAGATAACGACGAAACATTACAAAAACGGTTTTTGACGTGATTCCATTTGGAGCCAACGAAGACTCCAAATAAAAAATCAATATGCCTATCGTCATCAGCACCTCTGATAACCCCAAAATACAAAGTTTCAGCGTATCGACATTGTGCCAGATCCTTTAATTTATGCTCGATTCTTACGCAAACGGCCTCATATATTGGGTTTGCATGGCGAGAATAGCCTAATTTTAAAATTTCAGCCATTTTGTTATGAGAAAAGTTGGGAGTGAGATAGTATTGTAGATGGAATGAACATATCTCCTTTTCTATCCATTTCATAGTTTCCTATTTATTAACACGAATGAGTTTGAGAGAAAGAGAGATTCAGCCGGAGGGTGGTGGCAGTATACAAGGTGGAGATGAACTATTATTTCATCTACAATCACAGCTTTCTATCTTACCCCTCCTTTTTCATGAGATCAAAATGGCTGTAGCTTTAAAAAAAAGTTTGGAATGATAATAGTATTAATTAAGCTGATTATGCACGAAGAAAGAAAGGAAAATGGATTGGAAGTTGATAATGCGACAATAGCACTTCGACAAAGACTGATGATTGTACAAGCTGTGAGAATACCACTCTCTTCCCTTACTATTTTGATCATTTGTAGCGTATATCTCGCACAAGTGAATTGGATGGATGTACAATTTCTCCCATTGATTCTCTTATTTCTTCAGCCCCATCCGAAGGAACAATCATTGTAGTTGGAGTACTAGTCAAAATTAAGGTATCACGATGAATTAATATGCATAACTTAGTAATATCCTGATCATAATTTTCCAGAACGATCAATATCACATAGAAGATTTGACTGGTTGTATCCCAATTGAAATAACCGACCAAACTACTTTCCATGCAGGCATATTTCACATCGGATCCGTTATGATTTTTGAGGTATCTTGTGTGTCATATTTGTGGTTGGAATATATGATGTATATTGAAGGGAGAATGGGATGGACGTGTTCTAATTACTAGTGCAATTGCTCTTCTTCCATCTCATTCCACTGACGAAACTAGAGCATACATTGGAAATACCAATCTTTTTGGAGGAACTGAGCGAATTGCATTCAGGTTAATTTAATCAATTGATGAGGTGCCATAATAGTCTGGATGTTTATGACTAATTTTTCTTCTTAAAATGAATTATTTGTAGATCGTGTCCTAAATTGGCGAATAGAGCAGCACGTGGGGTCGATTCATCCATTGTAATTCTATCGGATGTTAATGTGGATAACCATGATGTGAGTGAGTAATGAATGACAAAGAAAGAATTGATAAATTATAGACTCGAAGAGCATTGTTTCTCTTACTCGATGGATTCACATCCTGCCCTCCAACTGCATTTATTCTATGTGGTGATTTCTGTTCTCGTCCACTTCAATTGGACTCCAATCAATTAGTTGAGGAGGGATTCATTCAACTTGCTAAACTCATTAGTCAGTTTGATCGGCTATTATCTGAACATGTGAAATACATTTCCAGAACAATTTCCTGTGTATTCAAATACTCAGTTTATATTCGTACCTGGAATGAAAGATGGAGGTCTTACTAATATCCTTCCACGTCCTCCTCTTCCTCATTATCTGCAAGTGAGTGCATGAACAATCAATTAGATAACATTAATGGATGCATCGTATTTCATTGTAGAAACCATTCTCGTCCCTTAATAACTGCATATTCACGACTAATCCAGCTAGAGTCCAACTGCTCAATCAGGTATTTCTCTATATCTTCTTCTTTATCATCCTTATCCCCCTCCACCCCTATTATTGTAGGAGATCGTCATCTATCGTAATGATACAGTGGAACGACTGTGCAACAATGCGATTCATGTCCCCGATAATCTCGATAATCTTGCTTACGATGTAACCTTCCTTTTTACTTGTCAGAGGATAAGAATAAAAGATTGGAATAATTATAGGTAGTTCGATCGATTACATCGAATGCTCATCTATCTCCTCTTCCTCCTTCGATTCAACCAGTAATTTGGTCTCTTGATTCAACTCTTCGTCTTCATCCTCTTCCTGATCTACTCATCATGGCAGATCGATTCGAGAATTATCACGTTGAACAGGTTAATCAATGTCGCCTCTCGTAATCAGTTATCAATACAGAAGGGTTGCATCGTATCGAATCCTGGTCCGTTTGGTCGATTACAATATCACTTCCATGTATACTTCCCAGATAAAAGAAAAGTCAGTTTTACGTTATTTATATTTTCTCATTTTCATTTTTAGATTGATCCTTCATCTATTGATCTCTCTAATTGATATATTCATACACTTGTCACATTCCACATTTTGTTTGTATCCGAAATAAATTACATTCTCTAATATGTAATAATCTATATTTGTATTGTTGGATAAACAATTCAGATTGAACGCAATTCGAGGTAGCAATTTTTTAAGATACGAACACAGTCGGCACTTCTTTGTTGTTTTTTTTGCCCAGCCATTACTCACATAGCATACTTTCCCTATCATTCCCATTTTCTACTCCCACCCCCCCCCCTTCCCCACATTCAGATAATTTATCAGAGTACAATTGCTTGGACAAAAAACCCAGAAAAGTTCCATAAATTCTTGGTTCGCTTATGTTTTTTCCGACTCAAAATGCCATTTATATTTCCATCTGCCACGGGGGAAATGGCTGAGATTCGAATGGAAACGAAACCATGAATGTGTAATTTGAAAGGCAGCTTATGAAATATAAACAAGGTAACTTGTCCAGTTGGTTAAGGATAAATAGTCTGCAGATATTCTAGTCATTGACACTTTTTATTCCTTTGACTTCGTATCAATCGCTGTGACATCTTCCATCTTCTCCGTTGACCATGGTAACAATTGGCTATACCCTCCCCCTTGTCCATGTCATCATCTCACTTACATCATCTCTAATATTTATCATGGTTCAATAATTATCCCACTCACTTCTTTCTTCGTCGATCGTCGTCTATACAGTCAATGATCGCATTGAATTAGTCCAAAATCAATTTCGAAAAATGTGTTTTTTCTTTGCACTATAGTGGCCATACAGATATCAAAATATTCCTTTGAACCTCTGCAAATATCCTACCTTCCTTCCATCCGCCTACTCATTTTTCTTCTTTACAATTGGAGTCTGATTTTTTCTCTAGACAATTTATCTTTTTGTGATTTGACGTACGAATTTCGTAGTGGTTGGATGTGTAAAGGTCGAGACGGATGGAGTCATAGAAGCAAGCGCTCCCACCCTACCCCCTCCCCCCATACATTCTCCTCCCACCTCTCTTCACCTTTTAGCAGTGGATACATACTTTGTGGTGTTATGAGTGGATGAGTTAGATGACGATGAGCAGAGAGGGGGAATAATGAGTAGACTACTTCATTATATCAATTATCTTCACTTCATAATTCACGTAATATTGTCATAATATCCTCATCTATCCCTCCCTCTCCCTCTTTAACCATAATAATACCAGTCTCTCATCAGAGAATGCGTGGAATCTTCACAACTTTCGTCCTTCTCTTTCTCGTATTCGCATTGGGAGAAACTAATTTCGCCATCGGAAGAACCAACTTCAGGTTCATATTCTTTTCCCTTCGCTCTGTAGACAATTGAAAGCTCATGGGTTCTCTACAAATAGTAAAAAGTAGGGTTCCGCAAGTGAAACAGTTGGGGAGAGAGCGAACAATGAAATCACTATTTTCGAGAGGCGCCTCCAATTTAATTGAAAATCGAGAGGCGCCTCCCTTCATTTCCATATGTCCTTTCACTTGTCTCCTTTTTTTGTGAAGAGAGCGCCTCCCTCATTTTTCCCTTTCCCTCTCATTGTGAATGGTCAGACATGGTAGGGAAATCGGGCGGAAATAATTGAGTTTCGCAGAAAATCAATTACAAAATCGTTGTCAAGTCGAACAATGGAAATCGAGGCGCCTCATTTTCCTGTCTCCTTCATTTCTCAAAAAGAGACACCTCGAAAGGAGACAAGAATGAGGGGAGACAATAATTCTATTAGTGTCTCGAATGAGAAACGTTTCACTTGCGGAACACGTGTACACTAGGGTTAACCGTTCGGAAATCGGAAAGGCCGAAATTGAATTTGCAAAATCACTCTTTTTCCGGAATGAGAGTCGAACAATGGTCTTTCTATTTCGGAAGAGTTTCGAACAAAGGAATAGTTTCGGAAGAGTTTCGGAAAACTCATTGTTCGACTCTCATTCCGGAAAAAGAGTGATTTTATCAATTCAATTTCGGCCTTTCCGATTTCCGAACGGTTAACCCTAGTGTACACTAGTAAAAAGTGATTGCTTAATATTTCAGACCCGGCCGTAAGCGTTCTATCTCTTCCAACGATGCAAGAGGTACATTTTTCAACTGTGAAAATGAATTGAAATGCTGGAAAGAGATAAATGGTCATTCAGAATTGAAACGGGATTGTTCGTTCGACCCTTGCGACCACTCAATCGATTACGGATATCGATTGACTCGTCATCCAAGATACCGTACTCACTTCATCAATAATTGATCACGATTGAAGAGAATAAAGGCTGACACGTTTCCTGTTAATTTGTAAAGTCTTACCCCACTCTTTCTCATCTCTTCTTTTATCTCAATCCCGATCGGTGCAATGTCCTTTCCTTTGACCATTCATTCCACGTACTCAATCCCTTCTTTCTCTTCAATCAATTCATTCATTCATTAGTCTACAGTATCCCTATGATCCGTCAAACTCTTCTGCCAACACATTATTCTTGTCATTCATCGATTCGTTCCTACCGTAGTCGTATATCACTCTTCCTAGTCCCGTTTTCTATTCTCATCATCTTCGTCCTCTTCAGTTCCTACTCCAACGAGTAATTTACACATCTAAAACTGAACGAAACTTGTCTTTCAGTGAATTAGAGATTATTGGAAAGTTAAGAAAAGAAGAGAGATCAATGGGAAGAATCGCCTTTCCTTCACATACTCAAGAGTAGATAGATGAATATTATCTAAAGAATATATTGAAATTGTTTTCCCTTTCAGTGAAGAATTGACGACCGAAATTGAAGTAGGGAATAAAAAGTTCGAAGATGTAAATGCAGATATGGAGAGGGAGTATGACGGTCAGTTCCTATTATCTATCTAATAGTGTTCTTTTACTTATACCGAGTTTCTCGAACCTCGGAAGTCAAAATATTTCTATAACTCGGGAATAAATAACACTCTAATTTCTTTCATTTTTCCATTAACCCATTTCACAATCTCTTTGGCCAAGGGTATTGGTTGAAAGTAGGGTCCTACAAAAAAGTTTTCGCGAAAGGCCGTTCTATTTTCTTGTCTCCAGAGTTATTTACTGCGCTCAATCGAGATCCAAAGGGGAATGAAGGGAATAAGAATGACAAGAAGGGAACGCTCTACGATAATTGGGCAAAAAATCGAAGAAGTGCCAATAATTGTGTCCAACTGTATAAATTTATTTTCGGTGAAGAAAACAATTTTAGAAATGATGGAAACTGGCCGAGATGTAATTGAGAAAGAAGAAGAATTGGCTGCTACATTTAACTCTCTACTCGAACTTCCATTACCCTATTTATCACTGAATTCATCCTATACTTCTCATCATAATTCTACTCAGTACTTCAATTCATCTCTAATCGATTCGATCATCTTTATTCATAACTCGAATGATACCAATAACGAGAATATTTCCTCGATATCATCCAAAGATGTATTTTCAATCAATACGACGCTATTTAATGCTTCTTTTTATCATGATCAAAATTGATAGCTCTGTATTGAAATGTTCTCCTTCGCTATTTATATGTAATTCTTTGATTTTTTACTTTCTTGCTCATGTATACACGTATAATAAATAATAAATTAGATGAAAATATAGATACAAGCCAAAAATGAACAATTACAATTTCAATTATTTTATCCACCAGTTGTGCATACCTATATGATATATCGCATATAAAAAATATGATGTATAGATTTAATAATAATGAAGTTAGAAAGACTGATAATTATTCCATAAGGGCAAAATGAACGAATTTCACACTGAATTTCAACCATTGAGAGTTGTGAGTAGTGGACTGTGCAAATATTATAGAGAGAAGTGAGCGCCATTTGCCCCCCCCCCTTCCTCCCCACCCTCTCCCTATCAACCTTACCATCCCTCCCCCACCACGCTTCGAAATATGGGCTGTTATCAAATACTCTTGTATATTTGCGTAATATTAAATCCTTATATATCTCCGTAACTTTATATATCTCCAAAATCGCAGTACAATCTTTTTAATGTTTGCATGAGTCATTGGTTGTTCAAACCTGCAACTTCCCTCCTCCCTCTCTCTCTTTCAACTAGTCTCCATTCTTCCCTACGATTATACCTTTCCATCTTGTCTATCCATTGCATTCTCTTGTTGTTTCTCTCTCTATTCCGATGCCATTTGCCTATCTATCCATCTTTCTTCCTTCCTTTCCTTTCGTCCTTTTCTTCGTTTCCATGGCATTTCGTTCAGTCTCTTCAACTTTCTCTTTTCTTTCGTACCCCTTCCCCTCCCCCCTCTAACAGTCCTTTACTTTCAGGGTGAATGACACAGATTCCCCTGATGGATTTTAGTAATCTGGAAGAGTCATTGATTCCACAGTTATCGAAACGAAATGGAGAGAAAGATCTAATGAGTGAGAATATATCAGGTTGATGCAAAAGTTTCTGTACAAAATTTTGGTCTACGAATCAAGGCTCTCTTGTTCTACCCAATCAAGATACAAACCCCAAGTCTTCAAGATTTGAAATAGGGTTGGGTACTCTATCGGGCGCACTTCACATCGAAGGTGTCAGAACAAGAAGGCGGGCACAGCGATTCGGCAAAGATATATAGCGCGATAAAAACGCACACTTTTATTTAAGATGCCATTTATTTTCAAGGAGTGATAGGCTCAATTTTGAACCTCCTGTGTGAAGTACATTCACTGAGTATACTTTTAAAAATAGTGTCATAAGATTAGCACGAAAACCCATCTAGCAGCAGTTACCGAATTCGAAATCGAGAGCGGTGAATAACACCTCATTTCAGTTTCAGACGTGCTAAAATCAAGCCGAAAGGTATAGATGTATTAGCAATACAGGAATATATAGTACCTGCATTGATGAGTTTACCATATTATTTTGCGGAATGTTTGGCTTTGCATTCAAGGGCTAGACTTTTTTAAACTTTGGAATTTACTTTCAATGGTCGAAAATGGTATTTATCTTGAATTTCTGCACTCCTGAGCGTTTAAAAAAATAATCCAATTTGGTAGTATAAATCAACAACCCTTTCCCAATAATATCTGAACTTCGATTTTGTGCGAATTCACCTCTTTTGAAAATGCTAGGTCCTCGGAAAAACCCTTCAAAATCGCTTATTTCACTATCCATTACAAACGATTTTATTTTCTCATGCCTCAAGTAATTTTAACTCAGTCCTGCAACGTAATTGTAATGTCTGGGGATCACCCTAAAAAATGCCAAAAGGGATTTTGGAAACGGATCAAACAATACTCTGTAATATGCACATTAGTGTTGTACAGAAACTTTTGCATCAACCTAATAATAGTCATTTTATTATCTTTAATCCTTTCTAGTTCTAGAAGAAGGAAGGAAATTAAGTCGAGCTAGTTTCCATCAGAAAAGTGTGGATGAAGTTGATATAGTGAAGATGAAGAAATTCATGGAGGTAACCAAATGTTTGTTGTTAGAGGAAGAAGATAATTCGATAGGCTGCGTCGAATGGAGATATTAAAGTACTTCAAGAAATACTGAACGCTGACAATTCTGCAGCAGTCAAATATAAAGATCTGAGTGAAGTAAGAAAATTTATATTCCGTGATAAAATAAAAATTAACTTTGAGATGACAGCTCTTCATTTCGCATGTCGATATGTAAACAAGGAAGTTGTTAGATTACTTCTTCGATTCTGTGCAAATGTTAATGCGTTAGTGAATCATTTTCTATTCTTTTGATATCGCATCTTCAGGGAAGACAAAGAAAAGTGGCGACCTCTTCATTATGCGTCCAAATACTTCCAAAGAGATTTATCGAGGGATCTCTCCGGTATTATTACATTTCTTTATTCCCACCAGAACCTTTTTTTGGAATGGTAACACAATTTAAGTATATTTTTCAGAGAACTATTCATTGAAAGATGTTGAGAGTAGTATGAACGATACACGAGATATAATCGAAGAACTGTGTAAATTCGGAGCGTAAGTACATAGGTATGGACGCCTCTGAATATTATCTTTTCTTATCAGTGAGATAAATGCTGAGGATGAATTTGGATGTTCTGCTCTTCATTATGCAGCCATGCGCGGAAATTCCGCTGCTGCTGAAGTTTTACTCAAATATGGAGCTGATCCAAATGTAGAATTTATTTGAATTCCTTTTGTATTCGACTTTTTATTTGAGCTGCACGATCATAACAACATCACACCATTTATGACTTCATGTACATACGGAACAATCGAAGTATTCAAAGTATGTATTCCATTAAAAACCGCCTCAATTCATTTCTATGCAGATTCTTTTCGCAGAGTCGTCAAAAACAGAGGTTGATCGTCGAAAGAATTCAGCCCTTCATATCGCAGCTCAACATGGACATATCGATGTTAGATATCTAGAAATATGTGCTCTTTTCCACGATTTTGAATCAATATCTTTTTGCCCTTGTGGGTGCCCAAAAGAAAGTTTGATTTCAACTTGTAGCAAGATAAGTGAAAATAGACTTCAATAGAATAATGGAGATTCGAAATAGAACTGAAATTGTATAGATATTCTGTTGAGATCCTTCGTGGATTACTTCATTGGAGTTTCAATGGAAAGTCGAGTGATTCTCTTCTCGATCAATTAAATAACGAGGGGAAAACGGCACTTCAATTGGCTGTCGCTGCAGATCATTCACATGCTGTACAAGAACTATTACAAAAATACAAAGGGGAATTGAAGACTGAGTGAGTGGATATAATACTTGAGTAGAGAAGGAATTGATATGACAGAGACGAACGATGGATGTTACATGAAGCTGCAGCTAAAGGATATAAGGATATGTGTGTTATACTCATTGAGAAAGCTAAGATGAAAGTGAATCTGGAGAATGATGAAGGGTAGGATAGATACTAGTGAATCAATTCTCTTCATATTTCAGTCGTCTTCCTCTTCATACTGCTGCAAAGAACAATCATTCAGAGATAGTGAAATACTTCCTTGATATTGAAGTAAGAGTTGATGTCCTTCTTCCTTCTTTTCTTTATTCTTTCAGCCAACAGCCATTGAATGGGGAGATAATGAGGGATTCACTCCTCTTCTTCTAGCTGCGAGTAGCGATGGATTAGAGACTCTCAAGGTATTACATTCTCATTCTCATATTCTCCCTTTCTTCATCACAGGTTCTCCTTGAACGAAAAGCTAAATTTACGATATCCGATAGAATTGGGAGGAATATTATATTCCTTGCTGCAAAGTACAACAGTATGAGAGTATTGCAAGTGAGATACTCACATACATTTATATATAAACATTATTTTGATGTTTGCAGTATATGCTGGAATACATGGATGATAAACGACCTCCATTGATTGGAATGAACAGTAAGAATCAATTTGTTTCCTGTCTTTTTTCTTTTTTCACTTTGTTTCCTTTTTCTCTTACCATTCAATGAAATTGAGGTCGATTTCGTTCTTCTTCTCCACGCGATCCAAAAACGAGTCTGAAAGAACGAATGATGAATAAAACGGATCAGAATCAAGAGACAGCAATGCATTGTGTATGCGGAAATGGATATCTAGAATTAGTGAGAGTGAGCAATATTTATCTTCTTTCCAAATCCATACATCTACTATCAGTTGCTGTATAAACACGGTGCTTCAATCACTTGTATCAATGAGGATGAAGAAACTCCACTTCACTTGGCAGCAGAGGCTGGTAATAGATACACTCCATTCCTTGATAAGTCACATATCTTAGTGTCTGTCTGTCTGTCTGTCTGTCTGTAACGTGTGTCACGCTTTCGTTTTTTGCCCATAACTCGGCTCAAACTCATCGTACATGTCTATCTCCGGTACCATTGGACTCCTCATGCACAGGCAAACTTTTTGCAAAAAAAATTTCATCATCATTACGTAATATGACGAAATTCACCTCTGCACCGTTTTTTGCGCTTTTTTCGCTGGGTACTCAACCGAATCAGGCATGCAATATACCAAACGACTCGTCATGAAGTGCACTTTCACTTTTCACACGAATTTCGTCATCCTTACGAAATATGACGTAATCCTTAGGCAATAACTCGCTATTTCGCGCGTAACTCATCGCAAACTCGACCAATCGAGACGTGCTTAGGCTCAATCGAACCAGTAAGTGTAGCACCACTAAATTTTGAATGAATTTCATCATCCTTACGAAATACGACGTAATCCCTAGGCAATAACTCATTTTTCGCGTGTAACTCAGCGCAAAAGCGTCCAATCGAGAAGTGCATAGGCTCATACGAACCGGTAAGTGTAGCGCCACTAAATTTTGAATGAATTTCATCATCCTTACAAAATATTACGTAATCCATAGGCAATAACTCATTTTTCGCGCTTAACTCAGCCCAAAATCGACCAATCGAGAAGTGCATAGGCTCATACGAACCGGTAAGTGTAGCGCCACTAAATTTTGAATGAATTTCATCATCCTTACGAAATATTACGTAATCCCTAGGCAATAACTCATTTTTCGCGCTTAACTCAGCCCAAAATCGACCAATCGAGAAGTGCATAGGCTCATACGAACCGGTAAGTGTAGCGCCACTAAATTTGGAATGAATTTCATCATCCTTACGAAATATGACGTAATCCTTAGGCAATAACTCGTTTTCGCGTGTAACTCAGCGCAAAAGCGTCCAATCGAGGCGAACTTAGGCTCAAACGAACCAGCAAGTGTAGCGCCACTAAATTTAGAATGAATTTCATCATCCTTACGAAATATGACGTAATAGGCAATAACTCGTTTTTCGCGTGTTTTTTAGAATGATTTTTTTTTTGTTTTTCAGAATATTCTATACTATTCTATATCAATGTTTTAAATACATAACCCGGCGAAGCGAAGCACTCGCAGACGACTATCACAACCCGGCGACGCACTTCCGAGCCTGCGAGTCCCTGGCGGAAGGCTCGTGGGGCCGAGGGCGATCCGACAAAAAGATGGGCTCCGCCCCATCCCATCTTTTTTCGGATCGCCCGAGGCCCCACGAGCCTTTCGCGAGGGACGATGTCAACTGGGTCAGACCCGGCGACACCTAGCCAGCGAGCGAGCGAAGCGAGCGTAGCTGGCTATTTGAGAATTGTAGGCGAGAGATGGCAAGTTGTCGGTGTACTTCAACATATCGGACAAGCAGGAGCTCACTGGTAGAGCGGGCATTATGTGACATACACAAGAGAAGAATCGGATGGGCTATGGTGGCTACACGACGATGACCAATCCCCTCAACAATATGATCCTCCTAATCGACACATGATTGGAATTTGTGGAATGCTATTCCAAAAAAATAAATTATATTTTCATTTTAAAATGTGTTGACCGATGTCCTAAATACATAACCCGGCGACGCGAAGCACTCCCGTCTTTTTTTTCGGATCGCCCGAGGCCCCACTAACGTTTCGCGAGGAACGATGCCAACTGGGTCCGCGACTTTGAACATTCTATACTTTCTTTCATGCATTGGCCAATGTTTTAAATACACAACTCGGCGTGCGCGAAGCACTCGCAGAAGACTATCACAACCCGGCGACACACGCTCCTACGAGCGAAGCGAGTCTGCGAGTCGCTGTCGGAAGGCTCGTGGGGCCGAGGGCAAGCCGAAAAAAAGATGGGATGGGGCGGAGCCCCATCCCATCTTTTTTCGGATTGCTCTCGGCCTCACGAGCCTTCCGACAGCGACGATGCCAACTGGGTCGGACCCGGCGACACCTAGCCAGCGTAGCTGGCTAGTTAGATAATAAAAAGTTTACAAAGTGAGCAGATCCAAATAGGATTTTTTTGGGAGACACTGCTTTGAGAGAAGAATTTACTAAATTAATTAATTGAAACTGGCGACATTCTTTCCAATCCGGCAAATTTCTCATTCGTTTTCACGTTTTGACACCTTAAAGGAGGCGTACCACGAATATCTGGCTGACTGAGTTCTCAATGTGAGATGATGGGTCACGGTTACCCGATCACGCTTTCGAAACTCCCCTGTTTTCAATTTTAGTTTAAACTGAGATATAACATTTGGCTGTGTGCCAAATGACCCTGAAGATCCGGCAACGAGCGAGAGAGTATGCAAAATGAGGAGAGCGCGCCCTCTCTTCCTCACTTTGCATTTTGAAGAATGTTCTCCTCCCGCGCGGTTCGTTATACGCCTCCTTTAATCTAATCGTCACAATGTTATATGTGAAGAATAAAATATAAACAAAAGATGATGATGAGATAAGAAATGAATTGATTACAGGAAGAACGAATGTAGTCGGTCAACTACTTGAATGGGAGAAGAAGTTAGTGGTAGCGAAAGATGATCAGGGAAGGACACCATTACATCAAGCTGCTAGAAATGGTACCTACTTTGATATACGCTCATTAATCATAAGGATATGTGGATTGGTGAGAGGTAGAGGGATGAAGGATTGGGGGGGGTGTAGAGATTGTACTTATTCAAGAGATACCGTCTTTTCGAAAGCATATTTATGTGGGAAAGAATGAAATTCTGCTCAACGCAATTTGATGTAAAAGCATTGTATCTAAATTCAATATTTGTCTTTAACTATAATGCTACTTTTTTTGTTGATTTAAATGTGTTTTATTCCTAAATATTTTTTCTCAATTCCTTTTTTGATTCGTCTGTCCGATTTTGCCCGTTTTCACAACCCTACCTCAAATCTCTGAATGATCACCATTATTTGTAAATTAAACAATCACCGCTTTGCTTCATAATAATACTATCATTCGGAATGATTCCCTTCATTAGCACATCATTCCTTCATTGTCCATTTCAGTCCTCATACTCTCTTCTTGACCAGGTTGGATGATGATATTGAATGGATAGAATCCTCTTATATCCACTCAATCTTCCATCTGCCTTCCATGAGACCATCTGCTCACTCTCTCTTTCCTCATTACTACCCTTCTCTCTCTTCTATCTATGGTAGAGAGAGACTCCGCCCCCTTTCCTTCTCTCTCTCTCTCTTCATTCTAATTACATGGTTGTGAGTGAACAGTCTTCATCTCTCGTCTTCCCTCTCCTTCTTTTCTAGTAAATCTGAATCCCCTTGGATACACGTTCGTATCAGTCTCAACCCGACACAATCCCCCCCCGTCCCATTCCATCCCCCTCTCGGTCTCTTCCCTTCTACTCCTTTCATCCCATCACAAGAATCCTCTCCCATTCCCTTAGACTTCAATCAATCCTTTTCATATCACATGGAAACGGTCTCTCGACACACAGTCCGATCTTAATATCAAGTATAACCGAATACTCCCTCTCCTTTTCCCTTCTCCTTCCCTCCCCCCCCCTCCCCTCCCCTCCTCTCCCCTCACCCTATAATATTTTATCATTTATTCCATCTAGTGATATATTGAACATGTTCTCCTCCTTATCCATAATTCTTCATTTCTCTCAATATCTACTCATTAGCCCTCTCTTCTCTCTTCCCTTCCTCTTTCCCTTCCCCCTTCCTCTTTCTCATTCTCCTTCTCCCTCTCTTCTTCTTCTCTCTCCTTTTCTAGTCTCGCCTCAGACTCTCCCTCTTCATCGATTCGTCTCTTTCATCCTTCCCCTCTCCTTCTTCTCCTTTTCATTCAACCATCTCTACCGTATCCCTACCGTATCCTTACCATAACCTGAAGTGTCGTTCATTCACTTCGCTTTCACCGGTGACTTTAGTGCTTTGTCATAGAGAGAACTAAGGCACGCGGTGAATGCCAAGAGAATAACGAATCCACGACCTTTTAATATACTTCTAGTTCGAATATACCATGTAAAGATGAAGTAGAGTGTGACGTCTCGTTCTCCTTTCTACCATCCATTCACTTCCATTGTATTTTTAATAAGTAAAAGATTAACACACAAAAATTCAAAAGAAAGTTCTATATTTACACTATTTTTTCACTCGTTTTGTCCGTATTCCAAAAAAATTGTTTAGTTGAGAGAGATTCCACAGGAATGTGAATTAATGTCATCTACTTAATCGATAGCCGAGTAGATTCTATTCAAGTCAATTCAATGTTCATTCCGTTGTATTAATGGTATCACGAGAGAATTTGATATATCTAGCATCGGACGATCATAGAAACGGAGGTCCGTCGATATAGTCGAATCGGTTGGATTGGGGGGATGGCAGCAAGGGTCAAGCCAAAGGAAGGTGGTTGGGTAATCGGTGGAAATCAAAGATCAAGCCACTTTTAAAATACGGAGTCTGGGAAAGAGGGAAAAGAATATTCTTTCTGTTATCTTCTCCAAAATTGCAAACGAATTCATTCGTATCTATACTCAAAATCAATAACAATCGATTAGTAAAAGAGTGAATGAATGAAAATGCAGAAAGGGAAAAACTTTATTCATATTTGTGTTGTACTTTAGGATTCGAAGAGACGGTTACTCTTCTTCTCAATGCAGGAAGTGATCTTCATTCCAAGAATGTATATGACGAAACAGCTCTCGATTGTGCTATTAAGTCAATCATTCATTCCTCCACGAAATATAACAAGGAATTTCAGAGCGGGACAACTGGCTGCCACTAAAGTTCTCATGGATAGAGGAGCATATTCAACTATCGATGAAGATAGAGGGTATACATAGGGGGGGGGGAGAGTGAGAAGGAAGAGGGATGAGGAGAGAGACGGGAGGGATTAGAGGAAGATGAACACCTGGAGGACAGATAATTGGATAGGATAGGCGATGAGAATGAAGATGGATTCTTCAGAGTGGGGACTCCTCTTCATTTGGCAGCAAAAGCAGGTCATGATTCCATTGTTCAATATCTATTGGGAAGAGAAGTTGAAGTTGGACAAAGAGATGAAAACGGATGGACTGCCCTTGATATTGCAATCGATGGTGACTTCAAGTAAGATACAAAAGGAAAATTACAATTTAATTATTAAGATAAAATGTTAAGGGAAATAGCTAGGATGCTCGTATTGGATAAAGATTGGGATAAATTAATGACTCCAAGTGATAGTTTCCCACTTCCAGAAAAGTCTGCTTCTCCCAGGTAAGGAAAATAAATAATGAAACGTTTGAAAATGTGCAATGAAGGGACACACCGATGAGAAGATTAATAAAGAAGTTTCCTGATGTGGCCGCTATTGTATTCGATCGATGTATTACGTATGAGAAATATCCTCTTATTCTAAAAATACTAATCGAATTTAGACTTCAAACAATGAAAGGAGATTTCGGATCCCCCTTTACTCAACACAATTATGAATATCTAGAGGATACATGGATGATATCAAATGATAACAGTAATTGAGATTCTCATATTCAAGCAATTCTTCATTATAGCATTAATCTCATCCGAATCTCCATTCGATTCAACCAATGGAAAATTAATGCCTAAATCAGTTTCATATTCAGATAATTATGATATGATATACAATAATCATCCTTTGAGGATTTTGGTATGAAATGAGAATGTATACTTACAGATAAGTTGAATATTATCAGGTTCAATCAGGTCGGGAATCGCTCCTCTCCCATCCACTTGTTCGCTCACTACTCAAACACAAATGGAATTCACTTGGAAGATATATATATTATACAGGTATCTACAAGGGTTGTAATTACGGTATCGCTAGCGATATTACCGCACCCTCACCCCTTTTCCTTTTCTCCCCGTTTCCTTGATGAATGTGGGACAACGTAAAACGGAATCATCTCGAATTGAGGTTTTTTCAGGTCTCACAATCTACTGTGTCTTCATTTCGCTCTTCACTGTTTTCATTTCAACCGTACGTATATCTTTCTTAGTATTTGCCGAATTCGAGTCCGTCTGCTAGTGAAGCGAGCAAAATCAAAATGTTCAATGTCTGCTTACTATATGCACGACTTTTTCGTGAATTGCATCACGTTTACTAATTAATTTGCTCCAATTATATATATTTAAAACATTCAACTTGATTTTTATTTATTTTTCATCTCTTTTACAGGCATCAGCACCATATAATTTAGAGATAGATGGACACTTGTTAGACTATTCGTTCGTAATGGGGAATATGACTGTTTGTGAGGAGTACAAAGAGGTATCGGAAGAGATTTAATTGAGTAAATTAATGATTGTTCTAACTGAATTCCAACTCATATATTCTAGACACATTATCGTCCATTTCTTCTGAAGATGTGTAAATACACGGTTATTGTTCTATCTACTCTTCAACTCTTCAAGGAAGTTAGTATACAATATTCGTTTATGATTTGTTTTCGTTAAACTCTAGTCACTAGGCCTATTGGTCGATCATTGAGGGAAACGCATTAAATATGTCAGGCTCATCAATGTTCTACACGAAGAATCGCTTACTTCTCATGGGAAAATGCAATCGAATTATTTATTTATATATCTGGACTTCTGGTCGTGCTCGATTTTGAAGAATGTTCTCGATTATCAGGAATAAGAGAAGTATCTGTCATATCTCAATATCTTCTCTTATTCATATATTCCAGCCTTGGCAATGGCAATTAGCTGCAATATCAGCTTTCTTCCAATGGCTAAATCTTCTTCTACTCGTATTTTATTTCACTTTTTGGCTAAACAATCACAATATCTTAGGTTCGTAAATTACCTCGATTCGGAATTTACGTAGTGATGCTATTCGACATTTTCAAAACTTTCGCGAGGTAATTCAAATAATTAATTAAATTTAACTTGCCAATTCTTGAGATTTTCTCTGATCTTCGTTCTTTTCGTTGTTGCTTTCTCCATTTCTTTTTTCATTCTACTTCAAAATCGAGTAAGAATTTACTGGACTTATCTAAGAGCAGTAAATTCATTAATCCATTTCAGCCTGAATTCTCTAATGTTTTCTCGTCTCTCATGAAAACGACAGTTATGATGATTGGAGAGTTCGAGTTCACCGGAATTTTCCATGGTGATTATGCTGATCATAATCAAAGGGTTCGTCGCCCCCCCCCCCTTCCCCTCACCCTCTCGATTAGATGTATACTACTGCAATGGCATATCCTCTCTTCCTTATCTTTGCCATTGTAATGACAATTCTTCTAATGAATCTCTTAGTGAGTTAACCTTATTAAGTCTTTTGTCTATCATATTCTCTTTTTTCCTTCTTATATTCCAGGTTGGTTTGGCAGTTGATGATATCAAAGGAGTTCAAGAACAAGCTGCACTCAAGAGACTTTCTATGCAGGTTTAGTCCTCTTCCTTCATTCCATCATAATCGACAATTACAGGTCGATTTGGTCCTTCAAGTCGAATGCAATATTGTTGGTTTTATCCGAAGAAAAGTAACAAGAGGATCAACTTCTGTTTATGCTAATCAGAAAAGTGAGGAAAAATGAAAAGACAAAGAAGAATTTGTGTTGATTTCAGCATTGTGGCAGAAGTTTTTATATAATTTTGGAAGCAAAGAAATCTCGCAAGATTCCAGTTGGGAGGATGGAGCATTTGAAAGAGATGTAAGCAGATATGAGAAAGAGGGACAAATATAAATAATACATATTTCAGGAAAAAGAAGTCTTCCTAGAAAATCAATTGAAACTTCAGAAAATGTCATTGGACAACTTACAGGTTTGAAGAATAAAATAAAGTTTAAGATATATCTACAATAATAATGATTGCAGATGAATGTAGATGTGATGTATTCGAAACAACTGCTAATGGAAGAAATGCTAATTAAAATTATTGATAAACTGAAATAGAATGAAGATGTTGATAATATAGATGAAATCATAGGGATTGGGAGGAATTTAATGTAAATTACATTATCTGTAGACTCGGAAACAGGTTACTCGGAAACATTTCAATTTGCATTATTCGCATTCATCGTTATGTCTACACTATATCAGTGCGTTCGCCTAAGAATCGCACAATTGCCATGATTTTCGGTACAGCAAAATATGACCGTATGGGTTTTGGCTATTTTTTGGTAGGTCTAGGTGCCCTACATCGATTTCTGTTAATAAGAAATTCATAATTTGCTAATTTGCATAATTACATGATCCCAAAGTCTGACCTCTTTTTCACTTTTACAGTTGTTACTCAGCGGAGAGATGTCCGATCTTCACGAAAATTTGGCTCTAGACTAATCTTGATGTGCTCTATCCGCCTGTGTCGTTCGTTTTGGAAATTTCGAACTTTGAATTTTTCGACTCATCTTTGATAATTTATTTCTCCAAAACAAGGCCGAACACCCCTCTAATTTTTTGATATGTTGGGTCTCATGATGATACCTACGCAATGTATTTTTTTCAGATTTTTAAAAGGGTGTACTGAGACTTTACAAGCAAAAGTAGTTATTGCCAAATCGAAGAAAACTCGCCATTCTGCACCGCGCACCCCTCCCTCGCGGCGTGAAATGAGACCTACGCTGTCGATAATTGAATTTATTTTATGATAATCGTCTCATTCCTCATCATTCCACGCCGCGAGCGAGGGGTGCGCGGTGTAGAATGACGAGTTTTCCTCGATTTGGCAATACCTTTTTTTGCTTGTAAAGTCTCAGTACACCCTTTTAAAAATCTGAAAAAAATACATTGCGTAGGTATCATCATGAGACCCAACATATCAAAAAAATAGAGGGGTGTTCGGCCTTGTTTTGGAGAAATAAATTATCAAAGATGAGTCGAAAAATTCAAAGTTCGAATTCGCAAAAACGAACGACACAGGCGGATAGAGCACATCAAGATTAGTCTAGAGTCAAATTTTCGTGAAGATCGGACATCTCTCCGCTGAGTAACAACTGTAAAAGTGAAAAAGTGGTCAAACTTTGGGATCATGTAATTATGGAAATTAATTTTTTTGGAACATCGCAATAACAAAAATCGATGTAGGCCACCTTGGGGTATCAGAATATGTGAAAATCCAATATGGCTAGTTTTTGCTGTACCGCAAGGGGTGCGATTCTTAGCCGAACGCACTGATATCACTATATATCCTACACTATATATCCTGTTATGAATAAATTAGACTCTCATAAATGGAATAAAAGCGGTGGTCGGAGGTGATCTACATGGAATATTCGTCCGTTATCGAAAGTTTCCTTCACGGAATGTCAATTTGTCAGAGACTGCGAGTGAGAGAGAGAAGATCTTAGATTGAAGTGAAGATACGAAAGAGAGATTGTGGAGATTGAAGAGGGATGAGAGAGAGGAATATGAGAAGGAGGAGGAAAGACAACCATACACAAATCAACTCAGGCCATTTAATGGTCAAATTTCCATCCTTAATGACCCTTTTATTTGCTTTGGCTATTCCTCGATATAAAGATGTTTGGAATGAGCAAATAATGAGGAGAATGGTCATGCATAGGGATGATCAATCATTCATTATCTTAGTATTTATCTTCTCTCGTTATCAGTTAATCTTTCATTTATTCTTGAGATCCTAACCAATGTCTTTATCCATTTCCCCTCACGTTCTTTTCATTCATTTCTTCCTTTCGAGCATCTCCGTCCTTTCATATTCATCAATTTAATCAAACTCTTGTAGGAGTTTTGAAAATATTTTATCTATCTTTTTTAAATTCATAAAAGTACCAGAGAACATTATATATTATGAATTTTATCCCCTTTGTATAATAAATGTAAAATGGCCTTTTCCTTTTCTTTCTCTTTCTCTATTGGTCATTACCGTACGCTTCCCTCCCACTCTTTACCAACCCTTTTCATCCCATCCCACCCACAACCCTTCCCTCCCCCTCAACTCTTCTCTCTGTATGTGGTTACCTTCCTCTTTATTTAAATATAGCCTAGATAGTTTATTCAATAGTTCAAAAAAATACTAAACTCCATTCAGAATTGTTTCAACAAGAACTTCATACGTACAAATCTGTATATAGATTCACATTATCGGAGGAGCATTTCCCGTACCACTTAGATTTATTCCATATTTATTTGCCTTCGTTATGAATACATTCGATAACTCAGTTACCTACCATCTTAGATAATCAATGGGATTGAAACCTCCTTTTATTTGCACCCAAAGTGGGATCCAAGTATGCAGAATCTGAGATCTCTCGTTGAGACTTGGGCCAATATTCTTCATCTCAATCTCTCTATTTACAATGTTATTTATTTTCTATTTATCTTCAATATGGACATCCAAATCCTATCTAACTTGATTCCTTCATGGAATTCAGACAGAAGAGCCCTGGCCTGGATACCACTCATAAATTCCCGATTCTTATTGAACCCAACTTAGGGCTGAGATTATTTAAAAAATAGTTGACGCAACATTATGAGGGTGGGTCTTCTCTTTCTTTCTTCTTCAGTTTCATTATCTGTAATTCTCCGCCCTCCTTCATGTCTTTCCTTTGTCTCGTTACATACAGTACCCTTACTCCCGTTTCTCCCTCTTTTTCTCTTTCAATCCCTTCTTCTTAGACTCTTCAATGGATGTCCCTCCTCAGTACAAATCCCCTGATTCGCATGTCCATCATTTCTCTCCCTTTTCATTCAATTCCTCTATAAATGGAAATATAAAGATCCAAGGAAACACAAAGAAGACGGTTTGTTCAATTATTTTATCAACTTTTTTTTTTCAAAAATTGTATATGCCTTATCGCTATCAAAGGATATTTTAGATCAATTGAAATAATTTTCAATTTTTTTTTTCTTTTTTTTTTTAATTTTCAAAATAAAATAATTTTTTGAGATAAGTAAGAAGACGCTTGAGAAATTACGTCGAGAGAGAATGAATGAATGGATTCGTCGATTGAAAAATCTCATTCTTCGTCATTTGAATGAAAAGGAAAGACTTATTCGATCGAAGAAAAATCAATTATGGGTAAGTAAAATTTTGTTTTGAAAAAGTAAATTCGGGTGAAAACTGTTATGAGTTCATAATTTTTAAAAGTCCGGAAATTATTATTAAATATACAAAAAATTGAGGCTCTTCATCATAAATGGGAAAAAGCGGATGTAATTGAATTAGGAGTGGAATTACTAGAGGAAACCATTCAATCAATCAATAAAAACGGTAATTTTCTAATCATTGAATATAATTTTGAGATATTTGAGGAGAATGAAAAATGTGAGAGTGTAGATACTGATAGCATTATTCAGATGAGAATATTGAATGGAAGGGAGCTAAATCGCCTACTCCTTTATTTTCGGGTCTATCTCAACCTCCATCTATTCCTTCCATACAACTTCCTCTTATTCGAACAACAAATCAATGCGAAATATGGAGGCCCTTCTGAGTGTTGAACCATTCGCTCATTCTACGCTGTTTCGAACAGACGGAAATAATTACTTTATTCTCTCGGTTTACACGTTTTATATAACTGGTTTTATGTACTAATTACACATCGAAATGTGCCATTTCTGACGGGTTCAGCGCTCATTTAAATAAAACTGGATTATGATGAATGTAAAGTTGTGAGATCGATTGGAATGAAAGGGGTTGACAAGTGAATTGACTAGAGATTCGCCACTAAAACATACTCAACAATTACGGAATGTGGAATGTAATGGATAGTGTATGGATTATGGATAGTATCCATTGGATACAGTAGACGGTAGGTTGGGAAATGGAGTGGAGTAGAGTAGATAGAGAGAGAGTCTAACATGATGAATCTGTCCTAACCCATAGAGTACGGTAAGGAAGGGATTTTGCAATCGATCGATTCGAAGGCCGAACAACAATGTCCAAACGAACTGTTGAATCGATGGGAAGACCGGTTACTGTAGTCTGGAGGATACCAATTGTGTCTTCAGATGGATTTCCTTTGTGAGAATAGCAACCAATGAGAGAGGAGAGAGGAGAGAGATGAGGGATATCATTGGAGCAGTCATTATCCAACTGTAATCATCAATATATTAAGTGAGATAATCCTCATATCCGCGTATTCTCGGTTTCCCTCCATTAATCTTTCCAAAAAAAATTATCCACTCTGTCAAAAAAAAGTCCTGCACATGATCGTATGTATTTCAGCAACACAAACAACAACTTAATGTTTCTTCTACTGAATAGTTCCATTTGTATCTGTTTTATTGATGGATCTCATCGAATATCAAAGCTCTTTTGTGTGAAATATGATATCATATGATAATGCAAAAAGCTCACCTTTCCAACAAATTGATCGAGAAGATTCGAAGTTTCCTTTCTCTCGTAAACGCAATATTCATCATTGGGATCACTCGAACGAAACCATTGAATATCAGCCCAATCACAACCACGTCGTATCACTCGAACACTGGAAGGAATGAAATATATTGAGAGGAGAATACGGTAGACTGGGAGGGGGGGGAGGAAACTGTAGATTGAGAGGGGGTACGGTAGTTTGAAGGCGAATGAATGATTAATGGAGTGGTGAGAAATAGTTGGGCTCCCCACTGTGAACGAGGGGGGGGGGGAGGGAGGAGGGGGAGATTGGTATCTAGTCAGTTCATCCATCTCCAATTCCCTTCTCTTTGCACAAACTTTCTCTTCACCTAGTATCTTCAGGGAGAGATGCGTATGGAGAATCTCCGTTTCCCTTTCCAATCCAAATTCGAACAGGAGATGGCCGATTTTCATCGTTTACTATTTCAATTCTGTAAAAACATCATTAATCTGTCTAATAAGATGAAATGTTCAATCCTGTCTCATTCCAATAATTTACCTCAATTTTCCATTTCCATTAAGAATGGCGAATCTTCTGAATGAAGTAAATGCTTCGCTTCTCTTCAATAATTTCTTTCCTCTCCAAACTGAAATTCGAATATATCCAGAACAAGAAAAAACTGTGAGAAGAGCCTGAAATGAGAGGGAATTATGAAAGAAGAGAGTTGGATAAACGGAGACTTACTCTCTTTACAGTTTGTCCTTTAGACTGAAAAAGATAAGAGAGTGAAGTTCCTCTTCCTGCGGGGATCTCGAGATGATTAAGATTTCCCTCCATTAGAAGAGGAATCTATATTTATTCTATTTCACTCAATCCATTATCTCCTCATTGTCCTAACCGATCTCTCTTTTCTCTCTCCAGGAACCGTCACTTGAATTGTATCATACGATGAGATTGTTGCATGTCTTGAATCTCGAATGAACACTGTGATGAAGTAAGAACGACCAGGTCTGCACTCAATTTCATTATTCCATTATCATTAATCCATTTAATCACTTTAAATCTTTGATTTCCATTTGATTTCGTGTGTCAACGCATTGAATATTCTCAGAGAAAGAAGAAGAAGATGGACATGAAAGAGATGAATCAAATTGACGAGTCGATGATAGAATACAAAATCGATAGCGAGACGGATTAGGATACGATCTCAATTTAGTCATTATTTATTGATTATTAAAGTGTATTGACTCACTTGATAGATCTTGATACTTTCCAATGGACTAAAGCATCCACTGAAAGTTTAGATGAATTTGATTCGAACGAGATAAATAATCGAGAATCAGAAGGAAGAGAGGGATAAATCTATTGAGATTAATTATTAAATGAGAGAAATAAATAGAAATGAATACTTCATCGAGAGACGATTGAGATGATGAATGGATGATATCAACTGATGAATTAGATGAAGAAGAAGAGGAGGAGGAGGAGGAGGAGGAGACAACGAGGAGAAGATCAACTGTATATCAATATATTTATTATTTTCTTCTATGTATTTCGTAAATACCTCCATTTAATTTGGATGAATAGAATGTCATTCTTCCTTCTCCCTCTTCTCCGGCAATTAATTCCCCTTCTTCTGAGGAATCTCAAAGATTTTCATTTTTCCATTGAGCTTTGTTTAATTTCCAAAAAAGTGAAAAAAATCTCACTATGAAAACTTCTACTAATACGAAACAAATTGGATAAGATTTTTCTCTTGAATGCGTTTCTTCTCTCTTTCTTTTCGCTTTTCTGAATACTCCTCAAATTGGCGAGTTTCGCCTTCTCTATTCTTCATTTCTCTTGTGATGTTGACCATCCCTTTATCCCTTTCTCACAAAGGATTTCATCAATACATTCAAAAGAAGAAAAGAAGTTATTATCGACCTCTATTCATTTTGAAGAGTTTCCAATGGATGATTCGACATGGTGATATTGATAGGAGGAATTGAGAAGATGCCTCTCCCATCGATAATCTTAAGACATTACTATCATTACTCTACTCATTTCATTTTCCTTGTTGATTCAACATTTCATCTTTACTCTCTTCTAAATCGCATTTGTCTGATAGTAATTGAATGGATTTGAAGATGACTGTTCACTAAAGTAAGAAGAGAAAGAGAGAGTGGAACTCAAAAAGCGATAACAAATTGAATAATAATTGGTACAAACTTGAGTGGTTGGGAAGGAGATACTGTGAAAGTGTGCAGTTCATCCGAGTGGAAGGAAAACGATGAAATTAGCGAGGGAAGCAACAGTGAAATCAAAAACATAACTGAAATAAAACAATAGATTATTATGAGAATGGAACGATATACAAGAATGATATTATGATATTATGTAGAGAGATTCAAATGTAATATATAAATTGTAAGTTAAGGATGATGAAGCGGAATTGAAGATAAGAATATGGAAGAGTAAGAGAAAGAAGATTCATTTACACGTCTTTTGATTGGATGAGAGAAGAGAAAGAAGGAGTATCCAAGACTGAGGAATGATTGGAATGTTGAGAAGAGGAAAGGAATAAACAACTGACTAGTCATTCAACAAAACTCATCCACTGAGAAAGAGAGAAATCAGAGGATATGAAAAATCAGAGGATATCAAGTGGTTAATTTAATGCTTAAGATACTTGATATATGTATATCTAATATCTAACTTATTCAAGGGGGGCGGGGGGTTGTTGAAGAATGAGTCTCTGTGAATAGATTAGATAAAATTCAGAGAATAATGAAATATGTGAGAACGAGAATATAGAAGAAATTAATGATGAAGACAGATGTTTCAAACAATTATGCAGAGCAAAAAAAGGAAGAGTGAGCAAAAAAAGGACAATTTCAAAAAGAGAAATAAGAAAGAAATGTATGGAATATAAGCCGAAATGGGTTCATAAATTAGTTCTTAAAAGTTGAAATGCTTCCACTCTTCCTTCCTTTTTATCTTTCGTTAGGAAATGAAGTAGAAAAAGAGAAGGGTAAAGACAGAATTTTAATTGAAAATAAAAGTATGAAAAGAGCCAGAATGTTTTTCAAAAAGTAGCGAATATTAGGATAATCCAATAGAAGTACCGTATACGAGAGAAGAATTGATCAGTTTTGGACTAAGAATAGATTGAAATTCGAGAGAAGAAAGGAACGAATGGAATGTTAAGAAGAGAGTCAGGTGGTGAAAAATGACGAGAGAAGGAAGAAGAAATGAGTGAAGATGACCCTCAATGAAGGAATGTGAAGGAAATGGAGAAGGAAGAGAAAATTGTGATTAGAATGAACATGGTTAAAAATGAAGGTGTCGATGAAGAATAAGGGAAGAAAAGATAGAAAGGAATGATCTCAAGGGACGAAATAAGAAGAAGGGAGGGAGGAGGGGAAGGAGGAAGGAGGAAGGGGAGAGGGAGGAGGAAGAATGGAAGGATGAGAAGTGGTGAGTTGAGTAGAGATGTCTTTATCGAGAGAAGGGAAGAATCACAACTGAAAAAGGGAGGATATCTTTCCATCCCAAGGGACTAAAAAATATGATTGTAAAAGTTAACGATCTCTCAATAATTAGAGAAGAATAATTGTATTTATCGCCAGATAAATAATTTGAATTGCACAATTGATCGAGATGGAATACCGAATAAAATGGATTGAGGAAATGAGACTACGAGAAAAGACCGGGGAAGGGAAGAAGAAAGGAGACATACTATGTATAATATCTACTGTCGTTAGAACATTCTGATGCTAAAATTTGCTGTAAATTCATCTTTAACGAAGTGGGATTGTACAAGTGCATGAGATTGGGGAAATAGATGGAATAGAACATAATTTGTGATTACAATTTAGGAGGATTCCATTTGTAAGTTCCAGTGAAGACGAATCCATTCTTCCTCATTAAATCATCAGCCTCTGGTGGTCCACGACTAGAATATTCATTATTATTATAATCATCCTATTATATTTCATTCTTTCGTCTGTCTCTTCTATTGTCTAAGTCGTCCTATCGTGAAAATTCATGAGCCGGAAAGTGAAGAGGGACTTTTAGTCGAGCGCATTTAAGTAAAAAAGGATATTTTGAATTGGAGTGTTGAATCTCTGTGGATTCCCATGACAATAGCTATTATTCAAGAAGGGAAAAGAGACAAATGTGATTTGCACAAATAAATCTCATTTCCCTGTTTTCTTCTCACCTTCCAAACTTGTATTTGGTAGGAGAAACTTTTTCGAGTTTCTCAAGAAGTGGAGTGAAGATTCTCAAGTAGAAGTTATTAAAGCGTTAATTAAATATCAGAATATTATAATGAAGTATGAAAAAGAGACCTCCACGCATGATCCAATTCATCAGTTCTCACGAAATTAATCTGAGATCCCATGAAAACTTCCAAGAACAGACGTTCGTATGCATCAGGGAGACGAGTATCCTTAACAATATATCATCCCTCCTACTCTTCCTACCGTATCCCTATCTACTCCTACCGTATCCCTATCTACTCCTACCGTATCCCTATCTACTCCTACCGTATCCCTTCCACCTTCAACCATACCTTGTATCGACTAGAATAGCTTAGATCCAATTCAGTTTCTTCCACTCCGAATCCCATTCCAGGTTTCTTGGTCATCATCTTTAGATAAACAGCTTCATTCGGTTGTACTCTCATCACTAATTCAGTCCTTAATCATATCTATTCAATCTCTCTCTTTCTCTTTCAGTCAATATTGCCTCTTGAGGTCTCCCGATGGATAGATATCTCCATTAACTGATTTGTATTGCACACGAACTTCAGCCTTCTTCTCATTCAGAGCTGAGATTGAATCAATCACCCTCCCCTTCCCCTCCCCCCCCCCTCTCCCTCACTAACCCTTTCCACATCTAAGTATGAATGGAACTCCTTCCCATCTCTCATTCTTGATATGTAGTACGGCCATTGCATAAGTGGGAGTCTTACTGTCAGATGGAACTTCTTTGTCGTCTTTGTATCCAAAACGACGCGACTCATCTCAAATGGAAAAACATAATCAATCAATAATCGATCAATATATCATCAACAAATACAGTAATCCTAAGACGAAGCTAACCTTTGCTCTCCATATCTCCTATGTACTGTCCCACAACGACATCGTCCAATTTGATCTCCTCAATTGCTTTCAGCACTTTAACCTAAAATGAATAAGGTCTACCTCTGACATATAGTTGACGCCCCCCCCCCTCGCCCACCTTCTCATCTCTGATATCTTCAGCATTCAAACTAGCCGGTTTCTCCATTGCAACAAGAGTTAGAATTTGCATAAGATGATTCTGCATCACATCTCTCAAATAGTAATACATTACCAATTATTTGATATACTTAAAATAATGTAATGAACAATCAAAATATATGATGATGACCTTATGATTCCGGATTGATCGAAATATCCCGCTCTTCCTTCAGTTCCGAAATCCTCTTTGAATGTTATGAGTACCGATCCGATATTATCTCTATTCCATGAAGGATTAAAGATTCGATTACCGAATCTAAATGAGATAAACAATCTTTCAGTCTTATTCAATAATCATACATTTAATCATAAAGAAACAAAACAAACCTGAGAACCATGAGATTCTGAACCATTTCCTTTCCAAGATAATGATCGATACGGTAGAGTTGATCTTCCTCAAGTACAAAGCATAAAGGTCATTCAATGCACTATCCTAGGGTCAGAAAATATGAATATTTCGAACAACTAACTTTGAATAGTTTAGCAAGATGATTAGAGAGAGTTCGAGATGATTGGAGATCATGCCCAAAAGGTTTCTCAATTATAATACGAGTCCACGAGTCCCTGATAAGGAAACAAATCAATTTAGTTATTTTCTAGAATTTAGAGAAAATAAATGGTTAATAATAGATATAAATAGAAAAGAATATGATATTGACCCATTATCCATACAGTTTTCCTTCAATTGTGTCGTCACATCACCGAATATCGAGGGAGGAAGTGCAAGATAGTACAGACGATTCACAGCAACTCAATTCATGCAATTATTTTGTTTGAATGGGACAGAGACACAATTAATTGAGGTCTTCGCAATGACCAAATAATCCAATTCGATAATTCGGGAAAAAAACTGACTGTTATTGGCCGCCGATTGCATTCCATCAATTAATTTCTGAAGACATTTGAATCCCTCCGAATCGTCGTATTTACCCTGAGCAAGGGAGAAGACTAATTATCCGTATCCAATCTAACGGTTCGATACCTGGACATATGCACATTTCCTAAGGAAACGATCCCATGTATCCTTCTCTGAATCTCGAACCTAAAGAAAATATCGATAACGGCAGCATGTTTCGGCACTTTTTCACGTGCGTGCCCCCTTAACTCCACGACAGCGGGTCCCGCATGTAAAAAATGTCACGATTTTTAATAGATACCTTGCAGTTCTTTTCGAAAGATGCCTTTAACTGTTCCATTGATAGAGCAGATCTGAATAAGAAATAAATAGAGAGGGAGATCAGGGAAGGGGGGGGGAGGAAGGGGCAGAGAGAGAGAGGGGGTAGATGAATAGAAGTTAGGGTTCCCTTATTGGAAACAATTCCGGAATTCCAATAGTGAGAACAACGGATTCACTCTCTCTCATTCCTTTCCAATAAGAGACCTTGTCCGGTGGGGCGATTTCCAATAGCTTATTGGAATTCCAATAAGAAATACCCAATCATTCTGAGAGAGGGAACAGTGCGAGAGCGGTTCAATATTTCCAATAGCTTATTGGAATTCCAATAACAAGTCATTTCCAATACGCAACCACCCTCATTATCGCGCGCTATTGGAAATGGGAGAGAATGATCATTTCCAATAACGAAAACTTTCCAATAAGGGAACTCTAATAGAAGTACCTCGCGTATCCAACGAAGTTAACATTATTGGGAAGAAGAGAATCACGGAAGAGCCACCTCAAAAGTGAATTTAGACAATTACTGGATCAATGAAGATATAGGATGACATACAAAATATAGATGATATAATTGAAGTAGAAATAGTTAAGTTTCGTATTACCAGAGGGACATACCAGAGAGTTGGATAAATCTTTTTCTTGGCCAAATCTCCCGATGCTCCGAAAACAACGAATACATAGGGAGGATCTTCTTCAACTACTCCATTCATTGATTCACGAAGATAAGCAACCAATTGAGGTGCCAATGGATCGGATATCGATTGACTTCTGACAATTTATTCCATTGACACTACTAACATATAAGTGGATTCCAACTTGAAGTTTTGGGTACTCTGGTTCTCGCGCCCAAGATGAAATCAAGGAAATATCCAAGTTAAGAATCAAGAACAGTACTCTCCTCCTTTCACCTAGTGACTCTCTCCGCTCTTAAATATTTGGCTTACAGTAATCTGTTTGGCTCCCAAGTTGACATCAAACATATTTTCGAGTTGGAATAAATCAAATCCTCAAATTGCCCCGAACTTTGCATGCTAATTACTTGATAACTTGGGCACCCACACCAGAGAAATTATCGTTACCTAGTCTATACATGCGCAATCATTCAATAGATACGAGTAATATCTGAGTGTTATATGATGTATAACATGACGGTACCTTCCCCTCTCATCGGGAATCGGCGAAGGTTGTGACGAAGACACCGATGAAGGCATTTCACCTCAATATATCCATTTGAAGTAAGAATGCTGTAGCGAAGAGGTTGTGAATACAAAGAGATGAAGGGAGAGAGAGAAAGATGAGATGAAAAGGAAAGAGAGTAGATGGCGCCATCAATTAATTGCATGACCAGTAGATGTATGAAACACTTTACTAACTAGTCCCTTCCTTGTCAGTCAGAGGAATCAACGGAAAGACAAATGGATATTACGAAAGTGTATCTAGTAGTGTACGAAAGAAGCTTGTACACGTACATGTACACGTATACTTAAGAAAAAAATAAGATAAAAAATTAAAATAGGGCAACTATAAAAAGAGTGAGGATGACAAGAGATAGGAAAGACACAGATGGCAAAGACACATTCCATGTACAAATGTGAATATTCCAGCCACAACTGAGTCAGACACGTATAAATGAATGAGGAAGATCCTACCAACATAGAGTGGGAAAATAGTGTCACATACTACAGAGTAAGGAAAGTAGAGAAGGAAAGACAACAGTACTCTCACCATACTCAAAGACTACAATTATACCAACCATCAATATGTTTGAGTGGAGATTCTTTAAAAGTTCGACTCTTTGAGGATGATCGACTAGAAGGCCTTCAAAATAGCCGTTGCTTATATACTATTTAACCGCTTATTATTCTCACCCTTTCTCCTTCAGTGAACTTTTCTTGACGACAGTCTTCTTCATAGTGGGAGCAGTGCTTACTCCTTTGGGACAATTTTCTAAACCACATTGCCTATCGAATCTATCACCATGGAGACTCAGATGCACGCACTACGAAATTGGCACGAAATCGCACATTATTTTGTCATCTTGTTTGCGCGAGGGTAGGATCCATATATTTAGCATGTTCGAACAATTCGAAACATCGAGGTTAGAAATGTAAATAATCGTGGCAAATGTACCGTATTGAATACAAAATTCCCATCAGATATATTGCACATGTAATAAGCATAATGTTTATTATATAGCATAAGGAAAGATGAAAAGTTCCAACAGCGGAAAGACGAGGAACAACGAAGCAGAAATATAAAATAATGCATGCGAATAAGCAATCTATGATTATTAATCAATTAATCATCTCCATCTTCCAGATTGATACGATCTCCGAATTTGGAATAGAGAGTTGACTTAAGACGATTCATCTCCACTTCGATCACTTCCTGATATATTTACATTATTATTGTTGAAGATTCAAATATAGTCTGATCATCAAATATAAACTGAGACAGATAATACAAATACGGTAAAAAATATTATTACAAACCAATGCAACCCAAAAATAACCTGAATCAAACAATAAGATTGACTCGCAATGCTTCGTCGTTAGCAAAAATATATATGGAAAGCACATCATTGGTTCCAAGGAAACTAAAATTGTGTTACCGCTGTGTCTTTCAATCTGTGTCTATCTGCCGGTCTACGTTCTTCAGGGCAAACAATTTGATAGGACAGATTTTTGGATAACTAAAATTAGATACTACAGAGTTCACCAGTTAACACTTGTAAAAAATAGGCATAGTACAAAATCCGCGTGCGCACTCATCACTGTTTCGGATCTGCGCAGAGCAGCTGGCAGATAATTACGCAAACGATTAAACGGCCTCACAAGTAATCCAACTCACTTTCTCCTTGTTTTTCTCAGTTGAGTTTTCCTCCGACTCCTTCTTCATCGATTCCAATCGTTCTCCCGCCGATTCCTAGAATGAATTGGTAATTTTATGAAACATTATAAAAATAGTGCAAAAAAACACCATGGAAATGTAGCGCAACAATCGCATATTTACTTAATGTCTGATAAATTGAAATGAACTAACTGGAGTGAAGTGAACGAACGAGGTTCCCAGCTTGAGAGGAATAGAGTCATCGTCTCCCAGAAGCATTATTTCATCTGCTGCCTCATTCAAATTCTGGACGTCGTTTAGGAGAGATTTGATTTCATCCTAAATATAAATAGATAGTAGGCGCCACGATAAATATCTTTAAAGTGGACTTGAACATATTCTTAACGATGTTTGAATGAAGACAACAATTAGAATAAATATAGCATACGGTGAGGGAAACGAAGTTCTGGTGCAGCCGGGCAAACTTATTGATCATCTGCTGATCTTCTGCTGTTACAGTGATATCCTCCTGTCCCGACATCTTCAATAATCATGGTAAATATGTTATCACAAGTAGCAAATCAAAATAATGATACGACAAACTCAAAACTGAGAAAAACACAAAACCGTATAGCAGACCGGAGACTGGACAAATGCACGCCGCTGGGAAATATCGAACAACCCGGGAATTCAAATTTCAAAGATTTTTTATTTATGCCTGGCATTAATAATTTGCCATAATTAATCATCAGAGACAGTTAATTAAACTAAATATATTTCTTGCAAAAGCTTGTGGTTCTATCTGCGCGAAGTCACTGACAGAAATAAATAAGTAAGGGTCGCTAACTTTTGTTGCACTTTGAAAAAATCCTTAGATCAGTCTCAGATTTAGACAAATTATCAGCCAGAACCAGATCTCTGGCCGGGAATTCTATTTGAATGAAATGATAGTCCAGTAGAGGAGTGCGGTCGTTAGTCGTTAGTGAGAATAGCTTATTTTAATTGGGAAGATTTAACCAACATACATATCCACTCCTGAGAGGATCTAGTCCCATCCCACCAAGGCGCCCGAAAGGAATTGGAAGTAACTAAATAATTCGGTAAAGTATGTCCGAAGAAGATATTAGACCCTCCGGACTGAATTGACCTTGTATGATAACTGGCTTAGCGCGCTAACGGTGATCTGCGGAAAGACGCAACTGCCTAGATTAACAGAGTGAAATTTACCTTTACATAGATAGCTTATCCTAGATCCTTCTTCGACCCACACACAACACAATTCTTTCCTCGTATTCTCATCAAATGTGTAATATTAAATTCATTTGTTTTGACAAGAGGGGGACCAAATACGCTTGATATGTGCTCTTCAGATTCAATCTCGCACTCATAATGAAACTAAACCGTTTTATCTGATGTGGCATAAAAGCACGACACAATAAAAATGTAGAGCGTTGATTAATCGTTTGGTGCGCGACAGAAACCTCTTTGTTATTCGCTTGCAATAGACATAGCACGAACCTCCCTCTCTAGACAACTGAATGATCTGAAAATAATGAATAAAAAGAGGACAGAAAGCAATGAATACCTTTGGGATTTTCTATCTTTTGAACTTTTTACTCTTCCTTCATCCGATTCACAATCTATCAATCCAAGATTACAAATATTAATTAATCAATCAGACCATTCATAGATATTCGAAACTGTTCTAGTCTTGACCTCCTATCATTTTCTTCCGTTTCTTCAGATTCCATTGAAGTCATAGATCCAAATTGTCGTGAAGAAGTCTTAAATGGACTAATCCATATTCATAGTCATATCGTCAACATACTCTCGAAGTTGATGTCATTTTAGAGAGGAAGGCTGTCAATTGGGGAACCACTCGAGACAGTGCAACTTCACACAAATTATTTCTCTTTTCGCCATCACTCATCTCATTTCTGTTTATACAGTTTACATCAACGAACTGTAATTGTATTTCTGATCAGGTGTGATAAAAATGTAACATACATGTAGAATATCCCTAGTAACTCGTCTTCCTTGATATGATATTCGAGTTCCTCCTCTTCCTAATTGAGCCAATTCATCCTTATTACTTTCTCCCATTCCAACAAATATTATTGATATTGGAGCTTTCGAGGCAAATATAACGGCTTGGACCACCTCCTTAAAAGAGACTAATTATATATTGTAACCAGATACGTCAATTTCCTTCAGATCATCAATTATTCCTCTTGTGAGAATAACAAGAATGAAATATTGAGTATTATCTCTTGATCGTTTCAAATTTGCCTGAATGGCCATTCTGAATGCATTCTTTCTCTTCATTATTATATCGTTTTTACTTGGATGCATAGTATATGACATGTGATAGATGTGAATTCTTGGAAGGTCCAATTGTATGTATGCATCGATGAAGAGAATTTATCACTCCATCTATCGATTCACAATATGGATTCGTGTTTAGACTCTGAGGTTATTCTTTCTCTATCCTTTTCATCTATGTGCTTACCAGACAAAACTGTTGAGATTCCCTGTCTATCGGTGGAAGTTTAGCTCCAAAGCCAAGAGCAGATATTGATTTACTGAAAGAAACCGAAAGGGGAAATGATTTATAAAAAGGAAGAATCACTTGACATAGTCTTCTATGCAATCTCCAATGGATCGAAGAATGAATTCGGCCTCTGTTGAAAATATAGGAGAGAAGTCTTCATGTGTTGATGAAAAATCAATTGCAAATGAAATGTGAAGACTTGTCCTGCGATTGTGTAAGATCATTTCATTACTTATTTTCGAATAAACTAACCCAGTTGTTATTAATTGAAGGAATGATTTAATGGGAAGTGGGGTCACTCTAATAACTTCTAATAGGCCATTCGATCTTCTTCCTTCTTTCTTATCATCCTTTCGTATCATCTAAATGCATTACAAAAATTAAATATGTTATAATATTTTCTACCTGATAAACACGTCCTTCAATGGAATCTCTCTCTAATTGGTTAATTGTTGTTTGTGACTCCCCAATACAAATATCACTCTTATTCTTTTCATCTCTATGCATTACAGTTATTACGATCACTCTAAAATTAACTTTCATTATGCAATCATTGTAACTTTTTAAACTGACTCCATTTCATGTTGAATAGACAGTACGAATGGTCTCCACATTATTCTATGTCCACTTTTTTGTGGCTCACTTCGATAAATTTCTTTGCCTTTGCGAGTCTCATTTACTGTGAGATTCAACTGAAATATGTTGAATGCATTCAAAGGAGATTAACATATACGATCCATTAAAAAAGAAGAATTAGAAATGGACCATAGATGTATCAGAGATATACTTCCGATGAAGATCGTGAAATTCCAACTGGATTTGAAATGGAGGGGGAGAAAATTGAATAGAAGAAGATATGTGAACAACTGATATTTCTTCTCCTTCAGACGAACTTCTAAATAAATTAGAAGAATAATTAGAGATAGAAAGATATATTCTGACAAAAGAGGAACAGGTAATCGTCGATTATTGATAACTTGTGATATAGTGAATAACGACGATCCTATCGACACGAGAGAGTCATTCGACCCCATGCATCTGAAGTATTCATAATCAATCATTTCTCCCCATTCACTTACAATTCTATCTTCATAAGTTGAATTATCTCAAATTCGAATTCTATAGAAAAAAGAGCTGGAAGGTCATTCAACTCATTTGCACATAGGAAGAATTGTTCAGAAAGTGCAATCTAAAATGGCGAATGAGTAGAAGAAGAGAGAGGGAGGGGGGGGGTAGTTTACCGTCTTCCATGGTCCTTCTCTTCCTCCGGATTCGCTCTCGCGAATGGACAAAATGACTGGATCAGTTAAAGAAATAGTGTTATTCCTGAAACAGTTGAGTCCGAGTGGAATGGAATCGTAGATACCGTAATTGGAAATGGAATATGACGATATCACGGGGATTTTTATCACTGCATTCCAATGAACTTCTAAATTGTTAACTATTAATAAGTTCATTCAAATAATTGAAGAATATATGTACTTATTCTTTATCCTTGGCGGCAGAAGAGGCTGCGCTTTCAATTCCTTTCGCATATCCAGAATACGACGAATTCGAACCATATTCATTATGAAACTGCAAAGGAGAGGAAAAGATCGAAGAAGAAAGTAAGACGGAAAGGTGTCGAAAGAGATGAAATCTGGTTGGAGACAAGCCTGAATGAATGAGATGGAAGGATATTCGATAGCCAAGAGTAAATATAAGGAAGAAGTAACGACATGTAGAGGAAAGATTGAGAGAGAAAGAAATTGAGAGGGAGAGATTGAATATGATCACTCTGTGAGAGGAAAGACTGCACAATGCGAAGAGTTGATATACCTCTGGTGTCCCGAATCAAGTTGGAATCAAGCACGTTTTGGCTCAATCAAGTTGCCATCAAGCTTGATTCCAACTTGTGGGGCAAATCTCTCAATTTTCCACACTCTCTCGCTTTCTCTCTTTCTCTAACTCTCTCGCCTACAGTGCTTCCCACAAGTTGGAATCAAGTTGATTCCAACTCGTGGGGCAGGGCGAGAGAGGGCGAACGAGATAGCATGGGGAATAGAGAGAGTTGGGGTTCCCACAAGTTGCCATCAAGCTTGATGGCAACTTGATTGAGCCAAAACGTGCTTGATTCCAACTTGATTCGGGACACCAGAGGAGACGGAATTCTCTTTTGAAGAACTGGCGTTAAATGATAAACGAAAACTTGAGAGCAAATAATGACTGTTGTTTTTTCTATTGTTGTTTTTGTATATTGTTCTAGTGAAGATTCGTGTCGCGTAAGGATCGAACGTAAGGGCCCCGCACAAGATTCCCTTGAGCTTTGTACATCATTCTTCAAAAAAATTTGGAGCAAAAGAACATGGTAAATTCCAGGAGAACGTCTCAAATCAAATTAAATCCCTCAATTTGTCCATCTTTCTTTTCACAAAGAAATTCTCTCGATTTATAGGGAAAAGAACATCGACGATGAATGATTTCATTCTATTTTAGCCGTTTGCTCTTTATTTTCCTCTCTTCAATCCTTTGAATAAATCTCGGAATGATACATAGAAGGAAGTATCTACGAGTCTCTCCATAACTGACCAAATAGATGAATCATATATGGAAAGAGGGAGGGTCAATCAGTCTATCATTCCTTCATTCGTACTCAATTCACACTTTCCACTATGCTTCTTCCTCTTCTCTTCCTTATTCTTCCTCTTATCTCCACTCAACTCCAAACTCGATCATGCATGACAGTAAGTGACCATCCCCCCTTCCCCCCTTCTCTATCCTCTTCAGTGTGCATCTGAAGGTCTTCGTTCTCGTTGGTTTCTCACAGGACTTCCTACTTCATCAATAATCGATTCACAATTTACATCTGACTGTGATGGAGGAATATCAAATTCCATACAACGAGAACCTTGTTCTGGTCCATGTTACACATATATGTTTGACGATCCCGATTCAAGTAATTTCATTCAATTCCCTTTCCCTTTCTCATCGTAATGATTAAGGAGGTGATACTCCGACAGTTCTCTTTGTTCGAGGTTGTCATGATCAAATGGTAGGAGTCGTCTCTGATCGACTTACTTCAGGTTCATCCCATTTATCTCTACTTTGTCACCATTTCAATCTTTGATAATGAATAATTCTAAGGGGGCACTCAAAATGGAGTATTTTGTGAATACGATTCGTCTTATTCTCGACCTGATTCACGGGGAAAAATCGTCAGCTCAAAAACTCTAGTCGAATTCTGTGGAACTCAGTGAGAATTCATTGACCATATATATAAGTATATAATATTAAGAGAGGATGCATGTAATAAACGATCTCGTTTCCCTTCAACTTCTGGAGTCAATGATATTTGCACTGGATCACAATATAATAATAGTAAGTGAAAGAAGAAGAAATAGGAGGACGATGGGAAGAAACGAAGAGGGGGGATTTCACTTGTCAATCAATTATCAATCTTGTTTAATCTACAATTATTTGAGCACTGAATGGATCTCCACTTTACTGCTATGAATGCAGTAAAAACGATTGGAATTGCAATGAGAATAGATGTTATAAGAAGTATTGTGGAAAGAGTGTCGTTTCTATGGGAAGTCAGTTTAATATTCATATTCCCTTTCCATTCCATCTATTCAGATAGCTATTCAATTCGAAAGACTTGCTCTAATGTTAATATTCTGGGGCTCGATAACTCATGTGCTTACACTGATATTATTGATGTAAGTTTATAAAGGGTGGACAACTGCTCCCTTCATCATTCTTTTTCTTCTTTTCTCCATCTTTCATAGATACTTCACTCATTTTTAGACTGCGGGTGATATTTCACTCAATATGAAGTATACAATGTGTATGTGCAAAGATAAGCAATACTGTAACTCCTCCCCTTCATTCTCTTCAATATTCATCTTTCTCCTTTCTACTCTATTCGCTCTTCAATCAACGACATTATTTATCTTCAATCATTGATTACAAAGGTCGATCTTCTATCACGAATTCTTCTTCATCTTCATATATCCATTTCGTGTCTCTTCTTTTTCGGAAATGTTCATCCACATCTGTAATAAATTATATATTTAAATCGCTTGATATTCCAATAATCATTATCACATTTTGACGCAAAGTTGTTTCTTGTTCCGCGCGTAACGAAATTGCTATTAAACTACGGTCGCGTTTAAAATTAAGCTTTAATTATATAATTGGTGCTTAAAGGAGGCGTATCATGAAAAATTAGTCCATGTTGTTGAGGTCATGATCCGTTTGGAATCCATAACGATGTTAGAAAGCCGAAGTTTGAAAGTAGTGCATCCACTCTGGACCGAGATATCCGCATTAAAAGTATCAGGAAAGGACAGGGAAAAGCCCGCGAAAATTCAAACATTTTACGCAGCGTCAATTGGGAGGAAGGGAAGGTAGATCAAGAAGGATAGATCGAAAGGTTATCGTTGTCTCGTCCATTATTGATTGACTAGGAAGGGATTTTTCTTTGTTCCCCCCAGGTACTTCCCATCAACAAAAACTGATCTACTCCTTGGCGATTTGCCAAAAGAACCTTGGCAATTTTCCAAAATCTTGCAAGGCTCGGCATATCGTTGTAAGAGTCGCAACATTTGAATTTCAAAAGTTCATGATTCGCCTCCTTTAATGAACGCGAAACCCTACCAGAAATCGAGTTTTGTCATTAAAAACTAAGAAAAATGGTGAAAATAGGCGGAAAACGCGTAAAACGAAGTGAAAGTGGGCGGAGCTAACGCGTTTGCCGCACGGAATAGTTTAATAGGTGTGCAATTACAATCGTATCATTTTAAAAATGTGATAGATAACCAGTGTCATTGTTGAGTAGCATTGATACTCTATCTCCTCTTCTTAAATCTCCATTCAATTCTTCATTTGAATAATTCATTGTTCGATTAATAGTCTCTCCACTTGATATCTCTTCATTTTCACTATCCCTCACTAAAATTGATTGTATATTTAATATTAAAAGAGAATACGAGGTAATCAAACTTACAATATCTGTAGTGGATGACTGTTCTTGTATTTTTCCCTCGTGAATAAACCATAAGAGGAATTCTATGGCGATATGATATGATTGTAGTCTTATTCTGACGGTTACAACAGAATCTACAATTAAAAAAGGATAATATAAGGACAAAAGGACAAATTTATGGTTGACTACCGATATCCCACAGGACGAGGATCAGATTGAGTCTTAATTTCCATTCCTTCCTTCCAACATCCATATTGACATGTACCATCTATCTCAATCACTTTTATCTCGATTTTCACAGAGTTTTGAGGTGCCTGTAACGCCTTCTCTAAATGAATATTTTAAACTATAACTAACAACAATGTGATAGATGCATCTTCTCTCAGTAGTTCGCATTATATTCGCTTTAATATTTACAGTAAGTTGTCTTGGAGAGACAGTAGCATTTAGTACTCCTCCACATTTGATTATAGTGGGACTTTCGATATCACGACAATCGATTCCTCCGAATCCAGATGGACATCTTTTATATCAGTTATTCTTGTATTACGAAACGATACAAACTTGCATAGAGTACAGTCACGAGCATCTTGATATCCACTGTTTGAACAAGGAATCTTCATGGGACATTTCACTGAGATGAAGAAGTGAATGATTCATTCATACTCACACTCACAGTCAAAGAAAGTCACTTACTTCGACAGTCATAGTGAATATTGAGAATAGCTACATCGAGGAATGAAGGACCACCCAATTGACCCATTGATTGTTGAAGAAATGGATCTCGTGCACTTAGGGCTGGCATGAATGAAAACGATGAAAATCTTAAGGGTAAGACATAATATTAGCAAGAAGATTAGACTAAATTACTCATTGGGGGCATAGTGCATAATACTTCCAACGTCGTATGGTAGATTGTATGTAGACAGTTGAGATGCAGCAATCTAACACTTATTCAATTATTGTTATATAATTTTAGATTTAAATAAACCTTCGAGAACTGGAATATATATCCTAGTTGAACTCTAAGTGGATCGAGGGAAATATGATTATCTCTGTCATATCGAGATTGTTCATGAAATAGTCCCAATGCATGACCTATTTCATGACTGATCACTCCATACTGAAAGAATAGAAGAAAGTAATGTCCAGCCCATATTTCCTATTTCACTTACTTCCTCACATCCTTTATCAATAGATATCCATTGTTGTCCTTGCAATGAATCCTTCCCTACAGTACTCCAGCATCCATCTGCTGCGATGAAATATAGATATTGCTGAGAGAAAAAAATCAATTATGAGATTAATAAATCTATATCATACACTTTCGAAAAATCGAGGACGGAATTGAATACACGTTTGAGTCTCCCAGAAATGAATTGCTTCTTGAATGAGATTACGTGCTTTGAGACCTGATTGTATTAGAAGAATGAAGAGGGTGAAAGAGAAAGAATCGAAACTAAGAAGGGGATGAAATGAATATGGAACTCCTTCACTCCATTTAACATCTATTCCTTTTATCGTTTGTCGTCTTTTTCTCCGATGAATTATATTTTTATCAGTATATTCATTTCCGTCTTCTTCTATCCCTGATCCGTTTATTTCTTCATCATCATTTATGAGACCATCGATTATTTTCTCCAATTGAGTGACTGATATTCGAATATCTCCTTGGAAAAGCTCTCCTCTGGATGAGTTCACCGTTGAAAAAAAAGATAAAAACAAAGGGTCACTTTATAGAATTGTTTGCATTGAAATCAGCAATATTCAAACTTTCATTAGTATTTTTGATCTCGTAATCAATTCGAGATTCTTCGTCCTTTAAATATGAAAGAATTAATTAATAAATTATGAAGTTGATTTACTGAGTGGGCAATTATTGTATTCTTATATTCATCTTTCACAATAACAGATAGAGTATCGTATAATCGAGTGAATTGAGAGAGACTATGAGTCTGTGTCTGAGAATTTAATAAAAATAGGGTTGAGTTCAAATTGATCGTTACCTGAGGAGGCCTTTCACCCGAATGGTCGAATAATTCTTCAGTTACGATTGGGAAGGAATTGGATAAAGGAAGAATGAGTAACCAAACGATTACTCTCATTTACGAAAGTGAGGGAGAGAGGGATGATAGGGAGATTCTCTCTATCCAATCACTGTATATGCAGAACGGAACTGAGATTGTAAATCAAATTCTTATCTGGACCATCTTTATTATATGACAGACGGTCACAAAAGGTAATCGATTGCATACATATTAGTTATTATACTCGTAATACTCTTTTAAAAATTGACACGGAAATTCTAGCAAAGTTGACAAGATTTTGAGCATTTGTCCTTGTGATCGCGATAGAAAAGATTAGTGCAGAAGCCTGATTTAGCTAGAATAGGACAATTCGGCAACTGAAGAAATATATGAATTATTGGCTGAACTAAAAATTAAAATAATATGACTAACTGTATCAGTGCAAGAAATGGAGATGTCATTGAGAATCGGATCACTTCTTTCACACCTGAAGAAAAAGTGAAGCTAAAGCGACACATCCTTTTAAAAGTGTAATTCCTAAAGGATTTTCAGATAAACTCTCGTGAACCCTTCCTAGTTCCTTCTGGTTCTAGAGAGTGTTCAGCTCGTCACGGAAGTGCTCATCAACTTAGATATATAGGCGACCATTCTATGTAACTTGTCAGAAAAACAAACTACATATATATCAATAGTTGGTATAACTAAGATGCTTACTAAAATAGTGAATGACCGGTTCCCATTACAGTTAAGAAAAGGCAAAAATGAGTGAAAAGATGCGTAATACGGATACGGAAATGCCATAGATAAGCATACCATCCACAACTCTTCTTGCAATCGTCCTTCAAAAGATTGAAATATGCGGGATCTCTACAGAATCCTCGGGATGAAACTTTACTACAAATAGGGGAGAAATCGGCACATTTTGAACTAGCAGATGGATTCACTGCAATAGATGATAATGAGAAAAAGAAATAAAGAAGAGTTACTCACTTTTGTTACACTTTCCGAGTGATTTCAACTTCCTCAGATCAGTCTCAGATAATGACAAATTATCAGCCAGAATGATTCCCTTCTAAATAGTCTCATTTAATCATTTAGGCTTCCTGGCTTAGACCAAAACAATGATTTCTCATAATTTTGTAGACCATTATAATTACCCCTATCATACATCGCTCCTATTACCGAACAAACGGCCTTTTCCACCTTTTTGGCCTTTTTCCTTTAACCGAATTCGCGCTTAATATTCTTGTTTTTTGTTTCATATTTTTTGTTCACCCCGGTAAGTGGACGAATACAAAAATTGACCGGTGAAATATTATTTTAAATGTGTGAAAAATTACAGCCGTGGTACAGCAAAAGTACAGAAAATTTATGATGACGTGGAAATAACGGTAGAGCCGTATTTTAATTGAAAATATAGGCAACGGTTCTCATTTTTCACCCATTTAAAATAATATTTCACCGGCCAATTTTTATATTCGTCCACTTATTGGGGTGGACAAAAAATATGAAAAAAAAGAATATTAAGCGCGAATTGGCTTAAAGGAAAAAAGGCCAAAAAGGTAGAAAAGGCCGTTTGTTCGGTAATGGGAGCGATGTACGATATGGGAAAGAACAAACTTTGAGTGGAATCATAGTAGCTAATCTTCTTCCATTTCTCGCATCGAATCTTCCGAATGCATTTCCATCATAATGCATTATCGATCGAAAATCATAAGGCTCATTCAATTCAACCGAATTCGGACGAAGTTTCTCGAAATTGACTAAATGAATTATTTTATTTTATTAGATGATACTATTCCATCTCACCCATTTGGCCAGACAGAACATTTGAGTATTGTACACGAATGAAATCGTCTCGATCGGGTCTTTGATGCTCATGTTCAAATCCAAGTACATGAAGAATTTCATGCCAAATTATGTAATCAGCAAGACAATCGAGAGAAAGAGATACAGGCTGACGACCTCCTGAGAGAGAAGGGGAGGGATAAAAGGAGGAGGAGACGGAGGGGGAGACTGACCTACTCGACCAACAAATGAATAACATCCATCAAGAGGAGATATATCGATATAATCTGGATGAGAAATTCGATCGACGAATTTGAAACACGATAAAGATTCAAGAGATTGAAGGGAATTCCGAATAAATTGACGACTGTAAATTCACCATAATTTCTGATCTCTCACCCTCTACGTATACATACTTCTCTGTGCTATATTTGGATGAAATAGTGAATGGTACAGTGTTATTTGGCCATCTATTGAATGAATTTTCAATGAGAACGGCACCTCCTCTTATGGGAGGAAGAGTGGATGAAGATGAAGAAAGAATCTCATATCGAGATAATTGAGATGGAGTTAAAACTACAACAATACTTATTATGATTATGATAGTTATTTTGCATTGTTATTCGTGTAAGAGAACCTAATTAAGAGTATTAAGAGAAGGAAACTGACTCATATCTCCATATTTAGTAGAAGGATGATGATTCTCATTGATTGACCATAATGGATCGGAATGGACTAATGGCAGAATGAAAAAGAAGAGAGATAACATAATGAAATGAAGATTGTTCATGCCATTTCCATCTATTTCAATGGAGATATTCCATCTGATCAATCAGATTTCATTGTTCCATCGAACAAAGACATCGAATCATCGAGAGAAAAAGAGGGAGAGAGAGAAAGAGAATGATGAACTAGCCAATACTTCCAAATCAAAAACCAGTTAGCTAAATTGAGATACATATCTGTCTGGTGACTCTGACTATCTTTCCGGTTCAATTGGTACTCCTCTTTTCATCTCTTTCTATCATTTCTTCTCTTTCATTCATTGGACTCCCTGCCGATATATCTCTCCTTTTGCTCCTTTCTCTATTCATTCTTTCCCCCTTCTTCTCTTTCATTCTTCATCTTCACTAGTAGCCTCTTGCCTAGCCAGTCTTCAATCCTCTTGCCATAGGTACTTCTCTCTCTTCTCTCACATACACTAGTTATAACTCCCTTTCTCTATCCCTTTCCCTCAGGGTCATTCTGCAATCTACAATTCACTCACTCTCTTTTTCATCTCACAATCTTTTCTTCATAGCTTTCATTTTCAATCTTCACTTCACTTTCCATTCTCTCTATATTCTTCATCTTCTTTCCCCTAATACCCATTCCTTCCTTTATATCTTCTCAATTGTGCTTATCTGTCCCATTTTGTCAGTTAGATATTTCTCTTTCAAATTCCATTCTATGTAAGGTTTTCCATAAAGAGTCAAAGTGGAACGGATAAAGAATTGAGAACTAACTCTTCAAGTAACCTGTTCTATACCCCCCCCCCTTCTCACATGTCTATTCTTTTCCATCTCTTAATCTGATATAATCTTTTCTTTCCAATCATTCTCAATCAATTGAATCATGAGGATTGACCCTCTTTATTTAAATAGTCGTTCTTGACAATTTCTTGAAATATGTCTTTTTGAACAAACAATCGATTAAGATGTCAACGTGAGATCGATTAATCTCATAATGTCAATGATCTCTCCATCAAATTCTCTTCCCCCTTCGAAGGTTAGTCATTCTTTCTACTACAACAATGATCGAACGACAACATAAAACCGGTTTCCTTTTGCCATTCATCTATACGGAATTAATTTATATGAGACCGTGAGCTAATAAATCGAATCTATTATCAGAAAAGGTATCAGCCATAGATAAATGAATTTTCTTTTTTCCCTAATTCTTCAAAGCTTGTTAATGAATATCGAATTATGCAAGTTTACTCATTTTACAATCAACTCCAAATCGTTTTCTTTCTCACCTAATCCGAAAGATGATATCTCGCAGTTTGTTCGTAGATAGGCAAATTACTCAAGCAATAGATACATCCAAGGAATCTTTCATTTTATAATATGTTTCATTTTGTAGGTCACATTCGAATTGGACGATGACTCTCAATGTGATGTCAATTCGAAAGCAGGTCATTTATGTTTTAAAAACACATTTGCTCTATTTTTTTACATTTTTTTATTCTGCTAATCAAACTATCAGAATCAAAATTATTAACAATTTTATACAATCATTTAAAAAGGCCATTTATAAAAAATTAACTACGATATTGAATGTAACATATATATGACATGGATGTGATTGGAAATAGGGGAGAGGGGAGAAGAGAAGAACATGAGAATCTTTTTCTAGACGGAACAATCTACCGTGCGGTTCCTTTGTCAACTGGACGTCTTCTACTCATAATCGCAATTCTCTCCATATTTTCATTTGTCTATTTGGTATATGCTCAATATCATAAGTATCTCTTCTACAGTATGACGTCGTAAGTTTCTTCCCAACTCTTCCAACGAATGAAAGATTTTTTTATAGAATTGTTGGAAGTTTCATTGTTTTTATCTACACATATGGAGTATTTGCAATAATCTACATGGTCAAGAATGATTATGACTATCACAGTCAATCCGAATCTCCTACGGCTACAACAACAGGCATTGATGAACATTCCTTATGAAACCATCATTATTTGCTACGGGTTGTTCACAATAGAAGTGGTTGATTTGAATAAACGCTTTCAAACTGTTCAATCAAACACCTTTTATTTTTTAAGGTGATTGAATTAAATGTAAAAAAATCTTTGAAAGGACTGACACCTCTACAATTTAAATATCAATATGAGCAATCGTAGACACGATTGAAATGTATCGGAAGCCCAAATGACGATCTAGTAGAGAGTTCTATGTAACATAAATAGTGTTATCGTGATATCCCTTCTATGGCGATATATCACACAGTTCATGGTACAGGAAAAATGAATATCGAATATGGGTGAAATAACTAATTTTGAATCATGACTGATTAGACTAAGTATTTGACTAAGCGATGGCATACCGTATTTTGGCGGGAAATAGGGTATTTTGGAGGCGTTCAAACGCAGCGCATTTTTCGCGCATTTTTTTAAAGCTTTTTTTAGGGGTTTTCTCTTTTTTTTTCATTTTCTCATTGCCTCCTATTTGTATCTCAGTTTATTTAATTGATCGTAAATACTAGTATAGAGATGCCGGTAAACAATAATGGCGAAGTTTGGATGAGGAGTCGATTGACCTCTGGGGTCGAGTGTCCATCCACTAAGGAGTTTTTCTCAACTCAAAGGTAAATAATAAACGTTGCTATTATCTCATAATTAAGTTGTTCATCGCTTGTATTCAGTGAGCTCGATTCTCGGATCACTGAATATACCAGCTCAATATGGAAGCCTCGCCACGATGACAATGCAGCAACGACATCTTGGGAGAAAGCAAGATTGGCTGAAACTAAAGCTCTCGATATCATCAAAGACAAGTTTCACCCCGAACTCATTCGTCATATTCTTAACAAAGTTCATAAATGTGAGTGTGCGCATAAATGTATTTCAATATGTTATATTTCTAATTGGAGTTTAAAATACCGTTTTACAGCCGCTCTTCCACTAAAAGATTTGATCGAGGTTATCTCAAAGAATTGTGCTAATTTTATCAAGGGAGAAGAAGTTAGCATGGAGAATGGAGATGATATGTGAGTTGTTTACCAATTTTTGGTAAACTTTTCCACGGTAACCGAAGAGGGATTAAGGATGTGGTGGTAGATCTCATGTCTCCGTTGATTCCTTCGCTCTTCTTTTCTCTCCTCTCTCTCTCTCTCTCTCTCGTCAATCAATCGAGAAGAGGGAAAGAGTCCTATTTGTGTATTCTTCATAGCTCTCACTCCCTTGCTCTGTTCTTCTATTTAATCACTCGGTTCTTACCTAATGCAACGATAGAGACAATGATAGAGTGAATTTGTTTCAGAATTATATCGTGCAAGGTGGTCAAAGCGCACTCCGACGATTCTTCCTATACGATAAACGACGGAACTCGCGACATAATTCGTGTGCCCTCAGCTCATTTACGGTGAGAGTCGTCTTCCACATGTGATTTTATTCATTCATTTATATCCTAGTCGTCCTCATTCATTGGAAATCTTCGATATCGAATCTCTCATCAGACTCGCATGTGCACAATCCAAGAAAGGTTTCACTTCTACTTTGTATCTGTTATATCAAATTCAGGCCCTTTTTACCGAATTTAAATTTCACATTTCTTCTTCTTTTTCTGTTCTTTGATATTTAAACCCCTTTTTAATATATATATATATATATATATATATATATATTTTTTTTTAAATATTTTCAGAACGGTTGTGGGAAGTTGATGAAATATACAAGAAAGAATTCGGAATGAAAGATAAACTCGCTCCTATCTTCTGCAAACCTCAAAATGGATCGAAGAAAGAAAGTATGTATTTCAATTATATCCTCTAAGGACAAATAATAGGTTAGTACATATGTATCGGACATTGTTGTCTTGTGATTGCCCCTCTACCTGTTCGAATATGTTTACTTCTCTTCAATAAAATATTGAAAACTTTCTTTTGAAAATTATTGATGAGCTCTCCGAATATCTAAGAATAAGTAAAGGGGGTCATGACCATTGGCAAAAATATTGATGGAACATACTGGAAGGGAGAACTATTTGTAATATTATTGTATTTGTATGATTAATACTACGGAAATGTTTGATCCGACCCGAACATTTCTTAATTTATCTATACGAGAAGTTCTGAACATCTCATGCCAAATATTGCTTCCATTTTTTTCTAATTTATGTCAGTTGTATGTAAAAGTGAATGAATTGCAGTTGGATCAAGTGAAGATGATGAAGTGATTGTTCTTCCTCATGTGAAGAAGGCGAAAAGAGAGAGTAATGATAGTCTCAAGGAAAATGGAATGAAAAAAGAAGGAAAGAAAGAGGAGAAGGAGAAGAAACCGAGGAAGAGAAAAGAAGACAATGAAGAAAAGAAAGAAAAGGTTCAAAAGAAAAAGCCTAAACAAGAATCGAAAGTGGTAAGCCATTCATGAATTTCAAGTTAATCATATTTATGTTAGAAACCGTGTATATCTTAGCTATGGGATGAACTGTATTTTAGTACTCTTAAGTCAGTAGGAATGCTAAGTCACAACCAAAATCAGCTCATTGGATGCAGGTCAAGCCTCTTGTTCCCAAACGGTTTGCGAATTAGATTTTCAAAAAAATAGTAAGAGCGTCTGGTAGCGCTGATGGAAACTCTCGTTTTGTAATAGATTCGCTCATAAACAGAATGATGTTCAATTTTACAGGAAACGATTAATTTGGATTCAACTGATGACGAGATGCCTTTGAGTTCCTTGGCAGAGAAAATGAAGAAAAAGAATCAAAAACAAGGAGTGAGTCGTCTTAGTATTAATATGGATACATTCGAGAATATTGAACATATCGATTTGTATACTTTTAGTTTTTGGATAAGTTCTTGACTTCTTCTCCGTCGTCTTCAAAGGGAAGCCCATCAAAGAAGAAACAAAAGGGAAAGGTCGAAAAAGCTGTGAGTTATTTAGATAGGTATATCTTCCAATTTTGGACACTTATTTGGGCATAAACATCTGCTTCAGGCGTACGATAATTTGATCAGGTGTAAAATCGGGCGTTGCATGTAATTGCGCCTGTGTATAGAAAAAAATATTCGCGACGATATTTTTTATCTTCGGATTCGTTTCCTTGTAAACAATGTCTACCAGTACGAATATCCATATAATCGAACTAGCAAGAAAGTCGGAGAAATCTTTATGTGGAGCACACATTTCTAGATTCTTTCAATGGAATCCCACAATAAAAAACGGAAATAATACATTTTAGATTGAGCCGCTGGTTTGTTTGTACAAAGGAGATGATTCTCGTCTCTTTGTTCAAGAGTGTGATACAGTCATCAAAGGACTTACGATGGAAATGATTGATGGTAGAATGGAGAATCTCATTGAGATGGAGAGAAATAATGGAAAGACTATTGAGGTATTCAATCAAAATCTCACGTCCTTCATTTGGTTTATTTCATTTTTTCATGAGTTCGTAATATTGTGAATTAATGACAGTTATCTGAGAAAAAAAAGTAATAATTTCAGCATGAGATTCTGGAGGTTCTTCAATGGAGAAAAGCAGGCCATTTGATGAACATACAAGTGTCAGCTCATTTAATTAATTGTTATTCTTTTAACGAAAAAAATCGAATACTTTATTTATTCAGTTCGAAAGCAGCGAAGGAAGAGAGAGTGGGAATTCGAGAGACGAATCGAAAGGAATTAGATGCAATGTATGGAAAAATTGTAGTTGAGAAAATGAAAGAAAGGATCAAAAGTGCAAAGATTATGAAAGAGATGGAGGTAAGATATTAATTGAAGACGGAGAATATAAGAAGATAATTTGAGGAAGAAGAAAGGGGTGAAGACTATGACAAAGAAATGGGAAAACTCCCTCCTTCAGGGGATATTATTATTTCCCCTCATTTCCCTATTGCACTGATGATCTCAGAGTTCATATTTACTAGAGGAAGTCTATTCCCTTCGAACTATAAATTGCCGTTGACTGGTAAATGAATGCACTGATTGGACATAATGAATAATTGTATAAATTGAGATGAGATAGTGGAAGCATTGAGCGCTGAAGGGAAGGAAAAGATTATTTTGTCGAAGAAAATTACGTATCCCATTGTAAACATTCTCATGAACTTGATACTCACTGATGAGAAATTCGAGGTATTATGTAATTTCATTTTTATACTAATCAATTTACCACCAGGTTCTTATAGGAAAATTGTTTTCTTTTTTCAGAATCGGTATTATTTTTGTGATTGTTCTCTTACGAAACTTAAATGGGACGAGAATTCGATTGTGGAAATGATCCGCGTTCTCATGATTGGAGAGAAACCATCAACTAAGGTACGTCCTTCCTTCTCACATAAATAATTCGATTTATGTTGTATCTCAGTTTGAGCGAGATATAATAAGAGAGGAAATTAAAGGCGTCAAGGAGGAAATTGTGAAGAAAAAGGTATTGTATTTAAAATGTTGCGAAGTAATGAGGTAATAACAGAAGGATGATTCGGATTCGAGTGATGAAAGTGAAGATGAGATTGAAAATGAGGATGATGAAGAAAAAGAAGATAATGGAGATATTACCATGAATGAAGTAAGCTAATCATTTTAATAACACATTACACAGATAAACGATTGAATTTTGAGTGTGATCGTGTTGGATTAGTTGCTGAATTGGATGGATGTAATGGAAAGTGGGAGAGAATTGAAGGAAGATCACAAGGAATAATCATGGAATTCCTTGTTAATTGTTTTCTCGATTCGAATTCATTGAGAAATATAAAGACAGATGAAGAGTTGCACGAAGATAATGATGGTCTGAAGAAAGAAAAGAAGGAATTAAAAACAAAGGTGGGCAAAATAAATGATAATCGATAATGAGGAGGAATTTAAGGTGGAAGAGACGAATAGGGAATTGAAGGAGCTTAAGAGCATGATGGAACATAAGGAATCGAATAATCTTAGAGTGTCCAGGTAAAGATAATGCGAGGGGGCGGAAGGGTTATTCACTTATGCTGATTGTTTTTAGAGCGGAGACTGCAAAGCTATATGAATTGGAGGAAACACTAACTAAGAGTGAAAAGAGAATGGAGGATATATCAACCCACCTGAAGGTTCATACATATTTTAATTTTATCGGATTAATAATGCGTTTCATACGTTTTCATTATCAAGCGGAGATCATTAACATGTAGTGGTCTAATATTGGTAACCACAGTTTAAAAGGGGTAATTGGACCCCCGAACATGGATATGTCTCATAGCAAAACCCGGTTAAAAAAGAAAATGGTCTGATAACCGACCCGGGTGTTACCAAAATTTATGGATTGAATAATTAGTAGTAAGTATGGCTTTATTATTTTAGAGAGAAAAATTGTCTCAAAAATACGGTGAGAAAATTAATTGTTTTTTTGGAACAACTTTAAAAGAGTACTCCCCGACTTTCAAAAAGAGATGGATCGAATATTTTGAATGGTTTCAGAGTGTTGAGAAGGAATTAGATGAAGCAAAGTTCGTTACGCGACTTGATCCCATTGGAATTGATAGACATGGAAGAAGATATATGTTAATGCCACACTATGGTGGATTATTAATCCAATCGATTGGAAGTAGAGAATGGATCGAAGAAGACGATGGAAGTGAATACTTCGGTAAGAATAGAAGAAGAACGATAGGGGATATGATTATGGATGATGTGTTTTAGGATTTATTCCGTTTGATGAAGAATGGAGAGTCATTACGAGTGTGAAGGAATGGGATGAATTGAGTGAGAAACTGAAGAATGGATCAAAGAATGAAAAGAAACTAGCGAAGGGAATGGAAAAGAATAAAGAGAAATTCGAAAAGGGATTGGAATGGAGAGAAAAGGTTGAATAGAAAGATAAGAGTAAATTAATAGAAGAAGGTGTTCAGGTCAAAGAGAATAGAGAGAAAGAAAAGGAAAATGAATTGATGGATGAAGAAGATAAAGAAGAATTGAGCTATATGGAATTACTTGGAAGAGAGATGTCTTCTTTACTGGAAAAGGCAGAAAACGGAGAACTTCTTAAAGTGAAGGATATTTCTCTACTCAACAGAAAGGCGCAACAAGCTGATACAATTCACAAATGGGTACATTTGTTTATTCATTTACGAATTGTTTTGTTTGATTCATATTGCAGAAAGAGCTTCTTCTTGAATTAGAAGATAAATTGAGAACTCGAGCTGTTGAGAACAAAGAATTTTTCAAAGTAGTCAAAATGAGTGATGACACTCAATCTAAATTCACTCTTATCCTGTATAGAAAGAGAGTAGAAGAAGCACGGGTTCGTTCTCTTCTCTTCTCTTCTTGTATTATTTCTCTTTTTACGATATTAAGAATAAGTTTTTGGAATTTTTGGCTGACTATTCATGTGCCTAACTAAAATGTGAATTTCTAGAATAGGTTTCATAATAAGTGAAATAAATGAGAGAAATATTTACATTTGATTATGAAGATGTATGATAAGTATGATTGCAGCCATCGGAAATAGTATTGTTGATGAGAGTACTTGACTATCGAATTGTATGGAATATAAGGGATATTGAAAGAGAGAAAGAAGCAAAGAAGAAAGTAGCTGAAGAAGAAAAGAAAAGAAATGATGAGAGGATGAATGATGATGATGAATGGAATGATTATGGAGTTCATACTCGAAGTAATATGGTATGTTTATCGACTGATATGTGATAAAAGTGATATCATTTCAGGAAACGAAAGATAAGAAAGAAGCAAGGGAGTTACTAAAGAAAGTGATGAAATTAGCAAGTGGAAGATTGGCTTCTACTCTGAATACACTCGAAAGTGAAGATGAGAGACTTATGAATATGAAGGATATCGAGGAACAATGTCATCGATATTCTGTCGAGAGGTCATTTACTTTGCTACTATAGAGGGGAATATAACGCGTATTAAATATTCTTGTTTTATTAAAATACAAAAATGAATGAATTATATTGCAGATTGAAGACAATTCTTCGTAAGAATCTAGATAGATGGAGGAATGAAATTGAGTGTCGATTCGTTCATCGACTCGAACAATTCGATGAATTCTCACTTTCCGTCATGAAACTACTCAAATGAATGAGAAGAAGAAATCAATCCGTTCATCTCTCTTTCTTCATTCGCTTATCCTTCCTCGATCTCTTTCTGTTCCCATACGCATTTCCTGTCTGCTCTTTTCTATTGTGGATTGCGCAGATTCCGGAATCCGGATCTGCTTTCTGCCCCCCCCCTCTTTCCCCTCTTTCCTCTCTACACTCTCTTCCTCACTCTAATTCAGGTATGGGATTCCCCGATACTCTTTGTGCATCATTCCACGGGGTTCCAATAAGAGAGGGATGAGGAAAGAAACAGTATAAAGGTAATATCAAAACCGATGTCTCTTCGGCAACTCAAGTATAATATGAATCCTCAATCTCGGTTCTTGTATGCTAATACTCGCTAAATTGTAAGTGATAACCATTCCTTAATTACTCATTTTATCCCTTTCTCTCTTTCCATATCTATAGTTGTTCTTTTTACAATTGGTCGATCAGATAAATGGTTTTTTTCTGTTCATTCATTCTTCATTTTCTGAATGGCTCTCCATGACAAAATGCTTACAATATCCTAAGTAATCTCTAATATAAGAAAAACTCTTATTGTTATCTACTATACTTTTTCCTCTAAAAAAATCCTTTCAAATTGCCTTTTTTTCTGTATTCACTCATCTTCTATTGTTTTACATGGTTACTCTATAATGACGTCAATTCTCCTTCTCTAGAGAAAGAGAGTGAACTTTCATATCTAACCATCAATTCCTCTACATTCTCTTCCCCATTATTTTGTTCTCTCCACTTTGTTCTTTCATTTGTTCACTCCCTTTCTTCCCTTTTCTCACTATGTTTCGTTCTATAGTAGTTCGGTTTTAGTGGCTTCTTTCGTATTTTTGGATATTTTCTGCTTATATGCTAATCTAGACGTTTATCATTTAGATATTACCCCTTCCATTACCTTCACCGATCATATTTTACCACCCTCTCTGTCACCACTCTGTCTGTCTATCTGCAAACACGCCCCCCCTCTCTCTCTCTCTCTCTCTCTCTCTCTCTCTCTCTCTCTCTCTCTCTCTCTCGCACGCGCGCGCGCTCTCTCTCGCTCTATCATCAGTCTTAGCGCCGAGTCATCGATTAATTCTTTATTTTCTTTCATTTCATTAAGTCATATCCGCCTTTCGACACCTTGATGCCCAAGTTTCCCCCTTACGCCATTGATCCTTGTTTATTTATGATCAAGTCTTGTGTCCGTAAACTTAATGGTATTTAATAACAGATAGTATTATGTCTTCATTCTCTACATCGTCTATTGATGGAATTCCTCCTTGGAGTAGATTCAATCAATGGATTCATTCTATATGTGTAGTAACTTTTGATATCGAGTTGGGACAAGCACTTGAGGTAAAAAAATAGGTAAATAAAAAATAGAAAATAAAAATAAAAACCAAAAAAAAGAAAAAAACCAAAAAAAAAGAAAAAAAACCAAAAAAAAGCTCTGGAACCAATCCTTTTCTATGCCCATCCAATTCTTACACTCTTCAATTATTCTTTCATATATTTGTATTTCGTAGTAGGAAATTCCATCGTAGTAAGGTACTATTCGTATTGCTCATTAAGGATAGCTGTCAATTGATGTATGACTGAGTGACAGATTATATGTACATATCTATCTATCTCTATCTCTCTTGAGGTTATGTATCCTGGTGATGCCATTCTCTCTGCACAGGAAAAAGCGAATATTTGTTATCTTGCTTTTCCCGATTCGAATAATGCGCACAGTCGAGATACAAAATATCACTTCCGAATACGAAGGTATTGTTTAAAATAAAACTAATTATGTTAGAAAGCGTTTTCAGGAGTCAGAATGATGTCACTTCATATCAACAGTCGTTGATATTAAATTCTCCGTCGAATCTACCTATTCATCCACAGTTTCTCTATGGATTCGTCCATTTTAGACAAGAACGTGATCCTTCCATTCCACGAGGATTCTATCAGAAGGTATCATTTATATCTTACTCCCTGTTACAGTATGTAGAGATAGATAGTTATCGATATAGAAATATAATTATTTCCAGAGTGTTGTTCTTCTTTCCATTATTCCCTTCTTCCATTTATATTCTATTCTTATTGAAAAGATTGCACTTGGATACTTCGAAATGGGCGAACCGGCTATAGAAGCAGGTAAGTAAACATTTTTATTTAATAATTTATGTATATGCCAATTGTACACATTACGTTGTTATTGTAGCATGTCATGATATGGATCAATGGGGGCCACCTATCGCCGGCCAATCATTCCAATTACCCATTATGGGAACTGTCATTCAGGTATTATCAGAGACTATCTGAGAGAATTTAGTTAGGCTCCACAGGGGCCGTACAATGATTTTGGACCCTATGCTGAAAAATTGGCACTAGGGGTACTTTTTTACGTAGAGTTCGAAAATCGACCTTAGAAAGCCGTATCTCCGACCCCTGGTACCCTATGGGTCCTGGTACCGTGCCAGGCTGTAGGAGCAACTTTGCGAATGGGGCTTCAAACCTATCCATGTGATAGCGCATTTTGTAGATCTCGTCGAAAGAAACATTTTTTGTGAAGAAAGTGAAAAAAAATATTTTCATTGAAGAGAGTTATGGCCTCTGAAAGTTTTGAAACGTCTGCCCTGAAAAATTTTTGCCCGTGCCGTGCAAATTAAACTTTTTCATTCGATTCCCCATGCATTTTTACCCCGGCGTACGTTTTTTCACGGAAAAATATTGGGACCGTAGTTGTTTCGCAAGGCGCCGAAACGGCGCAACCACGATTTTTCAAAATTTCGGTATTGCGAAATCGAATCCCATCACTGTTTTCTAGGGCGATTATCATGAATTATCATGTATTTGGCCCATATAAATGCATATTAGCTTAAAACTGTGTAAATAAATTTTTAAAAAAACATAAATTTTATTGATTGAGTTATATCTGCGAATCTTGGAGAAAATACATCGAAACAGGATGAATACATGAAATTACAATTGAATTCAATTAAAATGAACCAGGTAGAATAGTTTTTTTTTGTTTTTTCTTATGAATTCCGAATACTCATCAGCCAAAGTCATCAGTCCCTCTTCTTCATCCTCACATCCTGGTTCCATCTCCCACTCTCCAACATCATCTCTCTCTTCGATCTTCCATTCTATCGCATCCCCATCCTCATCCATTTCGATATCGACCGATCGCTTTCCTCGAACGACAACCTTCTTCTTGACCGGAGTTGCAACCAGACGAGTTATGTAACGCTTGATCTGCTCTTTGGTCAGTCGCTCGTCAATCGGGATGGCAGGATCCGAAACCATTCTGAGATACGCCTCTTCTGCATCAGCTCTTTTTTCCAATTTTAGTCTTCTCCAGGAAAATTTCTTGGATGAACTGTTTTGTTTTCTCGGGCAAGGGCGAGTTCTTCTTTGTTCCTCGAAGCGCCCAACCCATGGGAAGTGGAGGAATGGAATGGTCGAAAATTTTCTCAATGAAATCTTGCAGCGGGATGAGGGATTCACTTGTACAGTATTCTCGAGACATTTCTTGTAATAGTTCAGAGATAAATCGATCGAGGTCATTTTCCATGGGTGACTCTGCTGCTTTCCGAAGTCGAGATGGTTCAGCAAATCTCCATGGCGAACATAGGATGCACCACACCAACAAGTAAAGAGAAGACCATCTCTTCCTTCTGTGGGGGTGGCTGCATCAGAATCCACAGCCGACTCATCAATCTCAACTTCCTGAACTCCTCTTGAAGCAATATTCTTCGGATCATAATGCCAAAATGTGGCTCTCTGTCCTTGACGAATCTTTATTGGATCCCACGCCGCTGAATCTTCGTTAGGGAGAAAGCCTCCTGTGATCTTGTATGGGAGAGTATTGGAATGAAGGTCATCTTTGAAGAGTATTCCTTCACCAATCCCTCTATACTTCCAGGCTCTCACGCCATCATCTTCATATTCGAAATGACTATAATCAGTAATTCGATCAATCTTCGACGGTGTTTGGGGAGTGGGGCTGTCGAAAAGATCAAAGAGGTAGAAGGACAATCCTTTGAGCAGTGGGGTGGCTTCCAGTAGGGTAATCAGATCATTCTGATTCTCCATATCCATTCCAGAATTGATCAAACGACGCATCTTGGAAATGACACGAATCGCACTAAGAACAATTTCATATATAAAGAGAAAACAAACAAGAACGCTCTGATTAACTGAAAAACCAATGCAAAAACATACCTCTATGTCAGTTGTAATATTTTGCTCCGGAAGAGCAGGATACGAAGAGGCCGATTTGAATAGCGCAAAGAGAAGGAGCAGAATCATTGAAGAATCTGAGGAATCTGAAGAACCTATCTGAGGATTACACTCCCCCCCCCCCACTGGGCGGCATGAGGTCATTCCTATGAGAGAGAGGGTCATCTGAGAGAGGGCCTATGAGAGAGAGGGTCAGCGCCGTTTCGGCGCCTTGCGAAACAACTACGGTCCCAATATTTTTCCGTGAAAAAACGTACGCCGGGGTAAAAATGCATGGGGAATCGAATGAAAAAGTTTAATTTGCACGGCACGGGCAAAAATTTTTCAGGGTAGACGTTTTAAAACTTTCAGAGGCCATAACTCTCTTCAATGAAAATATTTTTTTTCACTTTCTTCACAAAAAATGTTTGTCTCGACGAGATCTACAAAATGCGCTATCACATGGATAGGTTTGAAGCCCCAGTCGCAAAGTTGCTCCTACAGCCTGGCACGGTACCAGGACCCATAGGGTACCGGGGGTCGCAGATACGGCTTTCTAAGGTCGATTTTCGAACTCTACGTAAAAAAGTACCCCTAGGGCCAATTTTTCAGCATAGGGTCCAAAAACTTTGTACGGCCCTTACTAAATTCTCTCAGATAGTCTCTGTTATTACATATTTAATATGTTTATGTGAGATATACATACGATAGTATTAATGTTTGCGATCGGATACTTGCGAAATCGCATGAGAAAAACTAGGAGAAGGGAATGATTGCCCCATCTCAACGTTGGAAACAAGAGATAATATAGATATCTTCCCACGCCATTTTCTGCATTTCTGACTTAACCTTTCGATTAATTGTATGGAATCCCCCTTCCTGCTACCCTTGTCTATACTACATATCGATATGACAATATCCACTTTAATTAATCCTTGTTGTATTTGTAGTGTCGTCTTCCCTCCGCGTGTGATATTCCATTCACTCAGTTTGATGATATTCGGTTAAATGTCTCTGATGGAATAATCAACATCAAATCGATCTACGAACCCGATATATACAAGTAAGAAAATAGTTCTCTCTTTATCCACCATATTTGATTGGATATAATTGAAATGAATTGGTTGAAGGAATCTCCAATCTGTGATGAAACACATTCAATTAGTATGGGAATTGGTGATAACAGGAGAGCCTCTTCTTATAATGGCTTCTTCTCCTACAAGAGTTGCATCCATTGTACAGAGTTTAGTTGCTCTCATCTCTCCTCTCAGGTATTCCCTTATAATCATTAGTAGAAGATGAATGTGACATTTCAGATACGCAAGTGATTTCCGACCCTATTTCACTATCCATGATTCGGAGTTCAGGGAATATACTGGCAGATCGAAGCATACGTAAGGATTATCAACATATTTAATACATATTTAAAGTATTTTTAAATGATCTATAAAATAATATGCGTGTTGAGTGCTCGAGTAATACTCGGAGTAACGAATCCATTCTTCGTGAAGGCCCTTGATCATTGGCCTCATATACTTAAGGTATCCACTATTTTCATTATTTATACCTCCTCTTTCTTTCTTTCTTATAAATACTCTGCATTCTTCATTAATCCTTCTTTATAGGTGTCTGATGTGAGCGAGATCGATTCGAATGATAAACAAACGGACAAAACGAGGTTACTCTTTTTTGTATCCTTCTCCTTAATCCGACAATAACTGATTTCAATAGTTTTCCCTTTAAAAGAGTATGTTGGGTTAAGGAGATTGTGTGTTTGTGGTGTAATCTTCGTTGTGTAGTGATAGAAGTAGAATAGATGAAGTGTAGAATACGATATTATTAATTATGTAGAAAGACAAAACACAGGAAACATTGGGATTGGAGAATACTGGATGCGAAGGATGGTCTATTCACTCAATATAAACCTTTTCTACAGAGAGACGAAGGACTACTCAAGAAGCTAAGCAAAGGTTCCCATATTTTGCAAATTTATCGATCTGGTTGTGTGACGGGGTTGGAAAGGGTTAATAAACACACGGTTAGGGTAGTGAGGTCTAACAATAAGGTGATACAACGGAACACATTGCGGCCACGTATTTCGACATTTTATGTTATAGATAGTGAAATTGAGTAAATGAATATGTTTATGATTACAGATGGTCCATCTGAAATGCATTCGTCGGTTCTTCAACGTCATCTTCTCGAATTAAGTCAATCATTTATGATTCCTCTCGAGAGATATCTCAGTTCATTGATGCCATTGAGGAAAGAAATGAGTCCATTCAAAGTATATTTCATATTACTTTCCAAGTCAATTTCTCTTTTTTAGTCCATTCCATCAGTGAGACCTTTCGTCATACAAAATTTCTTGATGACTCTGGAAGAAGCCGGTCCTTCTCTTACTTGTGGAATCAAAGGAGATTGGACAGGTGGGATACAATTCGATTGTGTTCGTAGGGATACGATGACGAATAAACAAAAACAATTTTTTGCGTAGCCAGACACTCACCGTGAATATTCTCGAATACGAACCCTACAAGACAACATCCAATAATCATAGGATCATATCATCATATCAGGTCTATATCGTCGTTTTATTGTATGTCCTTCATTCGCTGAATGGCTCTCATCTCGATCGTCTTCAATGTCTCAACAGATCAAATCCGTCTATGTCGATTCCCTCTGTGATACTATGATCGACAAGGAAGTTCTTGCTCAAAGGCACCACGTTGAGATTGTCGATTTAGTATTGCGAATACGGTTAGTCGGCAACGAATATCACCTGAAAAGAATGAACAACTTGATAATTGAAGGGAGTATTCAAATGAAATAAATGAAATTCAGACAACGAGTGGTTGAGATGGAGCCATTGTCAGTGAAAAGAAATCAACTCATCTCTCAAATCAGGAATATTCTCAATTGTGTAGATGATGATCTGAAGTGTGTTCTCGAATCAAATTGTTCCCTTAGAGATATCCTTGCTTAACCATTATTTGTAAATTGAACTACCTTCATTTCCATTGTCTTCATTTCTTGCCTCTTACTTTTATAATGTATCTATCAAGCCCATTTTCATTTCCTACGTGTATCTCTTTTTCTACCTACTCTTGTTCTCATATTGTACATATTATAGAATTATTTCATTTCATTTTTCATTATTGAACGATCTGAATGGGTTTGTATCTGTCGTCTCTAGCAACGCTCAGTTAATTCTTTTCATAATCATATAGAATCTTAGCTAATGATTAGAAATTATTTCATAATTTGTCCCTATATTTCGAATCCATTCCTTTCTGGCCATTCCATTCGGCGATATACGGGTTGATATCGAGCATAAATAATTTCTCATCATATTTTTGGTTTTGTGATTTTTAATGCACGACAGGAAACAGCAATAATTTTTTATCTGAAAAATCGATTGGTCATGGTATACATACGCTGGGAATTATAACTACGATGAGAGAACTCTGAGATTGCGTGGGGAACAAGTTCGTATTTGTCGTTAAACAGAAACTTCTGAACTGTTTGTTTTACCTTCATCTAACGGCATTATTCAAACATGATCAGCACTAAATGTGTTACATACATTTATCGTAACTAATTTAATCCTATTCGGGATGAAACTAATTAACTAATATATAACTAGAGTTGAGTTAATTATTGGATAGAGTTTTCATCGATGATTTATTGATTCGTCAAAAGAGTAGAAGAGAATACAAATAAAAGGAGCAAACACTGCAAAGAGTAGATAAACTCGTCCCTTCACTGTAATGATGAACAACTCAAAGTGATACTCCCCCTCCCTCCTCTCCTCCCTCCTTCCCTTCCTCCCTTCCCCTAACCTTCATCTCACTCTTTCTACTCATGATGATACTCCTACTTGTCGCACTTCTCCCTTTGGTGGTTGCACAGAATCAAGCATGTACCTATGGTAAGATGACCCCTCCCCTTCCCTCTTCCATCTCTTCTCTCTTTCTTATCAACTCATTTCAATTCAGGTCGTGATTCGGGAGATTCTTCATGTGGTCAATTGGGAGGACAACGATTTTATTTCGACAGTCGCACTAAATTGTGTCAGCCCTTCTATTACAAAGTGAGAATGAGAACTGACATGTCAAAGGAACAAAGAGAGACACAAAAACTGTTGGAGATACTTTTGTTAAACTTTTACATGGCATCTTTTTGCAATCTGATCATGATGCACATTTCTCTAACTATTCGTGTAATTCGCTATCATTATCGAAAGTGAAATGACTTGATATGTTGAGGGATGTAATGGGAATGGCAATCGTTTCTCATCTCGTGCTGAGTGTGTATCTACCTGTTCCAATGTGACAATTCCATCTTCTTCTTCCTCAGATGGACATTCATCATCAGGCAGTAGAGGTATCCTATTTATTCTATTATATTATGTACAACAATCGTCATCTTCACTTATTTTTTAAAGTTTCACGCAAAAATTAAATTTATCACAAAGCGATATTTATTCGGATGCCCGAATTATTAGAAGTCCCTTCCTTCTTCACTCTTTTGAGTGAATTTTTTGATGTTTGGAAACCTCATGTTCATACTGTGGATAATTATAATTTAACCCTATGGTGTAGACAAAGGCATTCGTGAACAATAACTTTCAGTTCTTTGTTCGGCTGGAAATGTTGCTGCCAATGATAGAAATGGACCACTTTCGTGTGATAAATGCCCCCATGGATACGAATGTCAAAATGGAATTTGTTGCGGCACTCGTGGTAAGTATTCATGTCGTTTAAAAAAAATAATGGCGATAACTTGAGAATATACGTGCTCTCTTGGATACGATGCAGGAAGATTCCCCATCTCTGGATCTCATGTACCTATGTATTTCTACAACAAGGATTACAAGAATTGCATGCTATTCACATATTATGGAAGCGAGGGAAACCCCAATACTTTTCCTGATTATAATCAGTGCAGAAAGTTCTGCGTTTAGAACGAAGAAGAAGAGAGTAAATATTAGATATTGATTCATAACAATAATCATTGGTTGTACTTATCTGTATAAATGCTCATTCATTTTTTTTACACTGCAACGCTTTTAAAACAATTTTACAATTCATATAAGAGTGACTATCTGAGTCAAGCAAAATAACGTTGGCACTAGGGTTGCAGGTTCGGTTTCGTTATTCCCGCGCCCTCCTCACTCTTCTTTCATTTCCCGCACGAGCGAGAAGATATGTAAAGAAGATGCGGGATCCCGCAAAATTGCGGGATTGATGCGGGATTTCCCCTTCTCATTTCACTTCGCTCTGATCACTCGATCTCGAAACCATTTGCATACGAAAAAACAAAGGCACCGATTAATGAAGGAGAGAAGAGGAGGTAAATAAGAGGGGGAAATCCCGCATCAATCCCGCAATTTTGCGGGATCCCGCATCCTCTTTACATATCTTCTCGCTCGTGCGGGATCGAATGCGGGAAATGGAAGAAGAGTGAGGAGGGCGCGGGAATAACGAAACCGATCCCGCTACGACAACCCTAGTTGGCACTAGCCGAAAGATCGAATTCCTCCAAAATGTGTGTGTGTGTAACACTGATGGAGTGTACCTCGGTGCTAGCTTATTTAGTGTTCTGGATGGCTCTCCGCCGAATGGCAACGAATATTAAAGTGAAACATAACCCAGCCGAGTTTGTCATTTCGCAATCGTTCGATTCAAGTGATAGCTCAAAAAATGCGCAATAATTCACTGAATATTCACGCCAAGTTTCATCCCGTTTGACTTGCAATTGTTCGAGAAAATTCGAAAAAAAAATCGATTTTTTAAACATAAAATAGTCTCTACCTCAGTCGGCTACCGACGCTTTACCTTTTTTATTTCATAAATTTAAAGATAAACCATTTAGCTAACTATATCGCAAAAATTAAAAAAAATTAAAAAATAAAGTCTGGCGATATTCCAAAAATACCACGGTCAACTTTGAATAAAGTCAGTTCTCGATCGGTTGATTCTACCGTAATTTGACAGGTAGGTCGTCAGAAAACACAGTTTTTTTCATTTTTTAAAATATTTCTGATAGTTAATACTCTCAAAATTGAGTAAAAGAATACACGAGAAGCTGAAAACAATACAAATTTTAGAAAAAAAACTGTGTTTTCTGACGACCTACCTGTCAAATTACGGTAGAATCAACCGATCGAGAACTGACTTTATTCAAAGTTGACCGTGGTATTCACGCCATTTCAAAGCACGATTTACAGATTGATGCGAAAAATTACAGTAATTTGGTGTCGGATTAGTCGTCGTACACACGGAACCTTGGAGCGAATATTTATTTTTCAAATTCCTCAAATTTGAATTGGCGGGCAGTTGTTAAGCGTGTTGACTGTCAGTCTGAGTGGATACTCAGCTGACCGGGCCGGTGTTTTGAGAGGGGCTGCTACGCAGTAATTACGGTGGTTGATCCAAATTGATTGGTGGGCGCTACGCAGCAGCCAATCAGCAAAAAGTGGGCGGAGTCTTGCTTTTGCGTGGACCCCAAATGCCGTGGTATTTTTGGAATATCGCCAGACTTTATTTTTTAATTTTCTTTATTTTTGCGCCATTGTGAGCTAAATGGTTTATCTTTAAATTTATGAAATAAAAAAGGTAAAGCGTCGGTAGCCGACTGAGGTAGAGACTATTTTATGTTTAAAAAATCGATTTTTTCGAATTTTCTCGAACAATTGCAAGTCAAACGGGATGAAACTTGGCGTGAATATTCAGTGAATTATTGCGCATTTTTTTAGCTATCACTCGTATCGAAAGATTGCGAAATGACAAACTCGGCTGGGTTATGTTTCACTTTAATATTTGTTGCCATTCGGCGGAGAGCCAACCAGAACACTAAATAAGCTAGCACCGAGGTACAATCCATCAGTGCTACACACCCACACATTTTGGAGGAATTCGATTTTTCGGCTAGTGCCAAGGGCCAGTGCAAATATTTTCACTGACTCAGATAGTCACTCGTATAGCTTTTCGAAATATTTCAATAGGAGAATTTGACATCTCTCCATAGTATTAATAGATAGATACATAGAGATGTCCAAAAAAATTTAGCTGATTCCGCTTGCTGCAGCAGCAGAAGAGTTGCTGCAAAATAAGGGTCGGAAATTCATAGATCGGCTCCTAGACGTGATAGAGCCCTATTCTGTAAGGAATGAGTTTCCTGTAAATGAACGCTCACAACTCGCTTATGATATTGGAGCATGCATGTATTGGGTCCACTTTGTACCGACTTTCTAGCGAAAGACGCTACCCAAATACCAATTCAATCAATTTCACTCTATTCCACTTCATTCCATTCCATTTATCACTATCTACAATCCATACTGTACACCAATGTGGTCGTTGTCGTCCAACGCCACATTTGCATGTTGGTCACTCCCTCAACTTCTGATCTTTCCAATTTGCATGTCTGACTATCGTCTGGTAATACATATTCCAGTAATTCATTAGCATATGAACTCTCTTCCAATCCACTATTTGCATACGGACTAATCGACCCCTATAAAAGGGTTTCCTTCCCTCCAATCATCAGAGCTTCGTGGCCTAGAGCTTCACCGAACCTCTCCTCGTCCACGGATGAGTCCATTTGTTTCCACCCATTGAGTGATAGTTCCCAAGGCCCTCGGTTGTGCTACGGGTATCACTTTTACCACTACTCTTCGTTTCCACTGTGCAGGGCAGTTACCCTCACAGCCATCCATTACCTTCGTTTCCATAGAATATCTGGGTCTAGGTTATTCCAGTATTCACCACTTCTCACTACGGTATTCTGTACGGATCACTTCCACTACAGTATCCACATCACACCTTCGTTATTCACTTCATCACCCATTTCATTGTACCCTTGTAATCAGTTAATGAATTCTATTTGTTAATTTGATCTTTGATTTTTGGTCACACCGCGAACACCTAACCAGATTTCTCCATAATAAAGTGGAGAATTTGGTACACACTTCCTCCTTTAAAGAATGAGTCCCACGAACAGCGCGGGGCGACTATGCAAAGTGAGAAATGAAAAGGATTTTCGGACTCTCTCTCTACCTCTTTCATGGTCACTTGGCACATCATATATGAAATATTTCAAAAATATATTTCCGTTCCGACAAAAATTGGAAACATGGAAGTTTCGAAAGTGGTATCATTGAGAACTCAGCTGGTGACAAATTCGTGAGACTCGGATTCTATATTTTTCATTGAGATTTTATTGTACTGTGAAGGAATAATTCGAATAATTGGATGATGTCGTTAATTCCGCTCAAATCTTCAATGGAGCTGTAGTATGAGGAAGGGCCGTTGAATACTGCAATTGAAGATTCATATTTAGATCCCATTGAAACCTGATATGAGCAATCCTGATTGAGTTGAGGATTCGGTACCATACTAATCTTAGATTATCCGCAAAGGAAATGTGGTCAGATTGGGTAATATGAGAATGGGAATGACAAGTGGAGTGGAGAAATGTCAATTACTTCTCTTTCATTCTTATAAGAGAGAGGAATTCATAGAGGTTCGTAGTATATGTAGCACATTATTCAAAATTGTAAGATAATGGGAAATTGAAATGTGATAGATTCGGGACTAATCACTGGTATTATAATAAATCAAGATTGTGGAGAGTAAATGTAATTGTGTATTTGCTAAATAGGTCAAGTAGTTATACTTCCTAAATGTATGCGGTTGGATGTTTCGGTCCATTGGGTATATCTCGAGATTATCAGTTACATCGGTCATTTCGATACTCTTCACAGAAATATATTGGAAGGAAGAGAGAAAGGGAAGAGTAACGTACTGATTCGTTAATTGATTGGAAAGGAAGAGAATGTACTGAGAAAGGAAGAAGATGGGCGAATGTTTCACCATGAGTCCATGCTGGAATACAGAACTAATTGAGTACTGGACAATGGAATGGAAAGAGAAGAAGGGAAGTACTTACTAACAACTGTTTCCTTGGAAGTCGAAGTTGTCTGAACGGGAACAATATCATCACTTGCTACATTTCTTTGTCGCTTTCGATGTTTTGCACGACGATTCTTGAACCAAACCTGAAGATTGAGAGAAGAGAATTTTGGAGAGATAGTAGATTACATAATGATAGTGAGAGGGATGAGCAAGAGATCAAAGGTCTCCGATACTCAATGAAACTGTTTGGATAAAGGGATTAACCCCCGGACTGATTACTCTGCTCTCTCTGTCTCATTTTCACTTAACACGCGTACACTATGCAGAAATACACTCAATCTTATTTGAGTCATTAATGCCATTACAACTTCAATATCAATGCAATATTCGCATTTTCGGTAGTTTGAAAGGGCCCCTGTGCATGGATTGATTGTTGAATCAGGTGTTGCACTCGAGAAGAGAGGATACTGTATCTCTCTCTCCCTTGTACCTCTCCCTTCCACACTCCGTAAACATTGTTATTTGAGGGCCTACTTAGAGGGGCGAATGGCTTGAGATTACACGAGATTATATGGAGAAGAGAGATAATTAGTAGAAGTTGTGATTGAGTGAGAAGAAGAAGAGACGTACAATGTCTATACCTCCCACGAAAATCAAAGACAACATTATCATTGAAAGACCGTTTTGAACGTTGAATTGGGAAATGATTGGGTACGAACCTGAATGCGTGCCTCGGGCAAGTTGGTCTCTTTCGAAAGTCGTTCCCTCTCTGATACATCCGGATAATGAGATTGAGAGAAACATCTGAATGATGGAAAATATCAAATTTGATTGTTCGGAAAGGAGATCGTATGGCAGTCACCGATATTTAAAATAACTAGTTAGATAGAAATTGCAAAACGATAGATCCTATTTTTTTCTTACTCCCTACACAAGAAGAGCTGGTTCAATTTTAACAAAAAAAAAGTATCTATGTGCATGTAAATGACACTGATTAGTTTCCATCATTTTCTGCCCGTCTTGAACTCTCGTTTCTACAACAATGAGACCGATCCGTCTCATTATTCACGTCGCACAACATTTATCGATTTGAGAGGAATCATCTACTAAATCTGCGCAGGTACCATCTGTTTCGTTTTTAATTCCCCCTCTTTTTCAATACATTTAAATTGAAATATAAATATAACCTCTCGAGAGTATCTAATTGTTCCTCTGAGAATGCAGTTCGATTCCTTCGAGTCTTCTTATCAGTTAATGAACATCCAGAAGAACCTATTATGCATGTTGATATCATCTATATCATTTCGAATGAACGACAACCCATCACAAATATCTCTGGGATGACTCAATACACACAATCCATTGCTGTAGACTTATTAAAAACCATTTATAGATAAATAAATCACCTTGGTCATTATTCCATTGTGGATAAAGTGAATTGAAGAAAAGAGTATGCGGATGGATTGTATCCATACTGAAGAGACAGTAATCGTTTCGTCCCTCTCACTCCTTCTTTTTCCTCCTTCTATCTCATAATGGGCGGAGTCAACATGGACAAACATAGAGAATAAGAGAAGATGAGGAGACTTGACCGGTCAATTTATCATTGCACCACATATATCATACAAATAAAGAATAATATTGCCAGAATGGTGCATTCAATGTTAAAATAAACAAATCACAAATGTAGAACGTATCTAGAGAACGCAATTAATTGAATGAATTAATTAGAAGTGGTCTAGAGAACGCAATTAATTGAAGGAATTAATTAGAAATGGGATGGGGGGAGGTGTTACATCGTGAATGCGGAGATCCTGGTGCACTTCTCTAATAGGGAGTTATAGAATGAGTATCTACGATGTCTCCAGATGGGCACGTCCAAGTCGTCTTTGAGGGTCCATTTTCCCCAAAAGAGTTCTTCCATTTATGCTTCAAATATTCATTATTCTTAGGCAGCATTCTTCGTACTATCCATTTTTTGTGGACATTGAGACGTGGATAAGATTAATTCAGAAATGAAGATTATGACACTATCTTCAAACTTCAGACATGGCAAACGCATAACTTATCTTATCTACATGCATGTATCTAGGTCTACAATCATTTTGTGGTCTAGGGCTCTCCAGGGTTGTGTCCTCTCTTACATACAAGGTGCTTCAAAATTCGTTCTTATAGCCATAATATTTAAATTATACTGTACATACAGTATATAAGTATCTACTAATTGATACTTTCAAAAAAATTCAACTTATTAATAATTATTATTTCAAGTAGAGGGCCGGGTTGAAAACCGGGTTTTTACAAGACACCGGAGTTAACCAGGGCCGTTTGATATATAACAGTCACCGCGCGAAAAACTTCATAAGAAAAAATTGCAATTGCAAGAATTCTTGCACTTGCAAGTTAATGAACTAGTTAATATTATTTAATTACGCATTTACGCGTATATATATATGCCATGTTATGGAGTCGCGTATGTGTGTGTTCTCGAATATAAAATGTTGTTTTAGCTCCATAATGCTATCTCAACGGAAGTCTCATCACGAACATGAGAGGATCCTGAAGAAATTTTTCTCCAGTTGTGGCATTAATGTGGAACATATGCATCTCACTGGTTCGCCTGCCTGCGGGATTGTCGAAACCTTGAAAACAATTAAACCACAAGTTCCAGAAGCGGTAAATTATATAATTGGAAAAAGTCAAAGATCTCTATTCGTTTAGCGAATGGTGTTTATAAACTGTCTCTCTATAGAAGGATGCACGAAAAACTTATTGTCACAGATAAGAAAAGGATTCAAGCTGAAGAACTCGAGGGTGGGTTTTTTCTCAACTCAAACTAATTCACTTCTTGTAGAGCGACAACATTGATACTCTCCAACAAGATTTGAACTCATCTTTTGAAGAGAAAACTGGGAGATTTGTATGTATTCTGTTGGAAGCTCACGTGAGTTTCAGGATATGTGAAATCGGAAAGAATGGTATACATTAATTATCAGGAAAGGAATCAAGTTAAAGGAGGACGAAAGTGAAATTTTTCGAAGGTAAACTGACAGCATGGGCCGGTTGCTACCTTGATAGCTAATTGTAAGTGATTCCCAAAATTTGAAGGTTCTAGCTCAATTCTGAAGCGACTTATTCCCATTCAAAGTGTTCTTGATCTACAGTATCTGGTAGTCATTGCTCCGGGATATCGCGGTAAGACTTGGTGGGATGGATGGGAATCGATGGGAATTGATTGAATAGGAAGAGGAGGTCGCCGCTCCTCTCCCCTGTTCTCCCTTCCCCACTGCGTCTTGACCCCAGATTTGATCTACCCCCCTTCCCATCCGTCGATTCCTGTTGATTTCTCTGAGTCTTATCGCGATAACCCGGAGTAATGACAACCAGATACTGTAGATCAAGGACACTTTGATTGGGAATAAGTCGCTTCAGAATTGAGCTAGAGCTTTCAAATTTTGGGAATCGCTTAACTATCCTGGTGCCTACAAGCGCACACTGCCAGTCTACCTTCGAAAACTTTCGTCTTCCTTTAAGACATAAGGGCTTATTTGATATGTTACGTTCATTTAGTTTTGACGAACGTCGGGTGTAGATCTAATAAAATTAACTTCAGGCTCTGAATGCATTTACATCTTCATTCCTCAAAGCATTTTTTGATGTGTCTAGAAAGGTTAGTGTAATATAGAATTAATAATTTAAATCGGACTATTAGACTCTGAATGGTCGATTCTCTTTCGTTACCGTATCGCATCTTCCATGGATCGGATTCCAACGAGAGGTTAATTCGTGCGCTGCTGAGCCATACTCTCTGTCATTTCGAGTGCCTTCACAAGGTTTATTTTCTTCCCTTCGACAAATTAGTACGACATAGATACTTTTCAGATGAAATGATTGAAGCAGTAAAAAATTAGAAACTATGCCTGTTCAATTTATTAAGATTTGTGCGGACCATCTTATCCCAACTTCCAATAATCCAAACGTCATAATGAATTTGGTAAGTTCCTTATATTGTATACATATATGGTACGAAAAGACGATGCGCACTTTTACCATTTCATTAGATTCATGTATTTACATAGTTTGTTTTAGAAAAAGTCGCGCGTAGTAACAAAGTGACAACGCTATAGCACGTAAACACTTAGGTCTTCAGGTAACCAATCCGGAATAGCGAGTATTTGTGGCGCGTGTGGCCATCTGAAATCTTCGATTTCTTATGGCAATATTACAATTAGTGCAACCAGTCATTAGTGTGTTTCTTATATATATATATATATATACGTTTACCGTGCGAAAAAAAGAATTTTTTCTTCCAAATTTTCCCTCTCACTGAAGTACAGTAATCGTCGATTCCAGCGTATGTTAATGAGATTTGTAAAAAAACACTACGCCTACTTGTGATTCATTTTAAGCCTATAATATTTGGATCGGGAGAATACAAGCGGTTCCTCTTATCTACTCGGACACCGCCGTTATGCAAAGGGGGGAGGGGGGAGATCTTCATATATACCTTGCTCGAAGGGTATTTTTTGAGACATCACGAGCAAATCTTCAGATGCTTTTAACTCGCTTAAATGAAATATTTAGCAGTTTTTGAAGAAGGAATTTGAAATAGGAACATACAAAAACCTAAATTTAACCTATTTTTTACGGGAAGATCCGGAGATATGAGTTGAGGCCATTAGCATGTCGGAATGAAAAAGACTCGGCACAAAAAGGATTTTAAAATGATGATTTTAAAATGATTACTCCCGGTAGATTCCATTGCATGATTTCGTGGTTAATAAAAATGATAATTGAGGTAAGAGAAACGTGGTCAACCGTAAACAAAGAGGAGTGGAATAAAAAGAGTGAGCTGGATAAATTTCTGAATCACTTGGTAAGTTTTATTTAATTCTATTTTTTTGTCTTTATGAGTATTTAGTTCATTGATCCAAGTCGAATATCGACTAGACTCCGAAAATGAAAAATATTCATAATTTGGAAATAGTTCCAAAAGTTGAGCTCTAACATGGTATGATGGTAGAGCCCAAAATTATGACCATTTGTAATCAATTGTTTACACTCCTCTCAATTAAATTATGAAAGGATGCTATATCTTGTATACAGGACAATAAGAAACGTTGCGATGGAACGGAATGGCTTGATTCATCGAGTTCCCTTCTGAGTGACGCATCTAAACTTGTCCTTGTAGCATCATATTGTGCATCTCACAATCATCCTGCTAGTGATAAGCGATATCTTATCAAGGTAATTGGCTCAGTGTCTGGCTGATCGAAACATCTCAATTTTAGTCTCACAATAAAGAGAAAGTGAAACCGAACCAGAGAGCGAATGAATCATCCGGAATTCCAAAGATGTTCGATTTGGAAAGACTACTTTTCATTCGAGAGGCGCTTATTCAAATATATCCTGATCTCAATGAAAATTGTATGGGAATGGAACCGAGATTGTTGGTAAGTGAATGTTAATAATGAAATGGCCACTCATTCATTCAAGGTTAATTCACTGATATCTATGAATCGAATTGTACTAGTTTCTTCTAAAGAGAATCTCGATTGGCCCAAGATGAAATGTGTGACACCCTTTGAGACAATACGACTTCTCGCTCAGTAAGTTATTTAAGGAATATTATTACAGTTTGGAATTTTAGTAATAATACGGTTATTATCTTTCCAGGAACATTGGAATTACGGATATTAATATTCATTTGGAATATTAGTCGCTTCCGATCTTTTGATTCGAGCATAAGAAAATCGCTTGATAATCTCATATTCCATTTTTCTCTGTTGAATAAACCATGCATGCACGTACATGTGATATGCATTTATGTAAATTTTCGTTTTTGAAAAGAGTGGTCTAGGGATATACGTATACTCAAAAAATCTCTACTCTACTTTTATGAGGAGAATATAATTCAATCTGTTGACATGGCTGAAGACTGTGCCCAGAATTTCTTTTCATTCAATTTAATGAGTAGACACAATACTATTTTCGAAAACTTATTGTAAACACTCCCAGCACGTCAAATTATATTTATCATTCCGTTCCTTGCATAATCTCTGCTTAAAAAACATACATATTTCTCATAATACATGTAGTGCTTCGCAACAACTTTTTTCCCAAAAACATTTGTTGAAGTTAATGTATTGCAATGCTATTTTTAAGCGAGGAGATTTACATTTAGAGAAGCTCTATCGTTTATAAATGAATCAACGGTTAACCGGATTAAAAAAATTTATAGCACCGCCTAGATACCGTAAGATGCACCAAATCAATCTTTTCCCTGGTTTCACTTTCGAATTTCCCGGCTGTATCTTTTGCTGTCACGGCCCCCTAGGAGTCGACATATCACACAGTGAAAACGTCCGAAAATTTTTGCGTGATCCGCAGGGACAGTTGCGCGAATTCAAAAAGTTGGCAATCTTCCAACCCTGATTGTCAAGGTGAGGATCGGACCACAGTTGCAACTGCATTTTTCCATATCTGTAACCGGTAAAAAGTATAACATTTTCCCGCTAAACGCAGAAACAAAGCGCAGCTCAACTTTCGCAGCTCAGGACGTTTTTCTCAGCCCTATGTCGGCTTACCGGGGGCCGTGTGCTGTAGTATTTACAACTTTTAATTTAAGTTAAATGCATTTACGTTTTTGCATAAATTGTGCTCGTTCGCAATTTCCGGTTCTAGTATATTCTAAAAGTATCGCTTGGCGTGGTAAGCACCTGAAAAGTATTGATTACATCGTTTACTTACAACTCGTCCTTTCTCCTCGAACTTATTTATATAAGCGCATTCTCGGTTTCTTCCATGGATTGTATAAACATTTCTACATATTTTTCCCTACACTTCACATTCATGTTACTTTGTTTAGAAATATATCATAAGTTGTTTACGTGGTTTTTTTTTTTAATAGCGCGCTGTAGCGTGTTTAGGTCTGACTCATGTTCAGCGGAAACGATTACTCGCGTTACGATTTAGACCTTTGTTATATAGGCTATGCATATTTTTGCCTCGCTATAGCTTTCCTTTCTGCAACTTTTTTATATTGAAAAAATTCGTTTTCAGTTGCGGACTACAGATGGGGGGATCGTGGTTTCGGCTCCGGCAAGTACTTATCGTCGTTCTCGCTCTTTTCACTATAGGAGTTCTGTTTCACTCGTATTCTACTAGTAGTCAAGTATCAACTTTTATATCGCATCCACTCACACTTCCTCTGGTAAGTTAACCACGTTGAGTGCATGAGTGATTTAATATTTTTCCAAGACTGAAGCTAGGAGTAATCTAACCATAAGTGTCGTTGGAAGGGATGATGGAAGTAGGAGGAACACGAGCTCTCGTTCTCTTGACAACCATGTTAGTTCATTTCTATTTTTCCTTTTTCATATTTAGCATGGGAAGCTATGGGACTTTTTATTTATAGATAGTTAACAGAATAGCCGAGTAAATTTTTATTGTTGCATTATGTTCAATCGTTTCCAGGCTTGCAATATTCCCAAGTTGGAGATAAATGGGACGGAGGTTATCCATTTCTTCCATAAACCACCTCCTCTTGTTTGCGATAAGACTAGTGAAAAAAATTGGGCATATCTCGACGATGATGCTAAGTTTACTCTTATTCCTGAAAGGTTAGCTTTATTTTATGGTTTAAGCCATCGGTTAGTACTAATTAGTCGCACAACCCTGATCTGTTGTTCAGAACCGACTGTGTTGATTATTTCAGAAAGGGAGCTAAATGTAATGCAGTTTCGTTCACTCGGGTCAATGACAATTCCCTTTCTCGAGGGAATTCTATCGAGATGAAGGAGGGTGATACATTACCCTCTGACTTCGTAACCATACGTTGCAACCTCAACGGAAAGACATGGTCAATATTTAAAATGATAATGATATTTCAATATTTAATGTGTTAAGGAGTGGATTGATGATGAACGTAGTACGATTGGACAAACGAATTGAGGAATTGAAAGAGAAGAAACGAGGGGATGATTGGAGTGGACTTGATGTTTATTTTCTTGGATTCGACTCACTTTCCCAAATGTCATTCAGGTAAAATTATACAATTATACAATTATTATGGATGGCCGAGTGGTGTAAGGCGCCGCTCGCCATTCGAAGGGTATCGAGTTCAATCCCCCGCCGAGGCAAACCAAGCCTTGCTATCCCCCCGGGGTCGGAAAATTGGTAGTAACTTCGGATGCGAAAGGTAAGGCTACCCGAGAAAGCACTGGGCACCGCCGAAATGGATCCTGTCCGTCAAGGGGTCTCCACAGTTCGTTAGACATTTCTATTAGGGAGGATTTCTGTTTGAAGATTTTTTTTGCCTCTCAGAAGATTACTGGGACTAGGGTTCTCATATTGGATAAAAGTCCGGGATACTCTTTGTGCCGAATCCAGCTTGATCTACTCGATTCTGAACAACATCATATAATATCTAGGATGCGCAATTTTTTATAAGTCATTTACCGGTGAACTTCCCCGAGAAAGACTGAAAGCGCATTGCAAACAGTGATGAGAACCATCCTCGGACAATTGCACAAAATCGGGGCTCGGCAATAACTCTGTTGAAAATCGCGGGATTTGCTTCCGAAATGGGTGGTTATAGGCATAAAACCCGGGGTCAAAATCGGGGGTATCGTCCGATATCCGACCTTATGCTCATCACTGATTGCAAAATGAGATATCGGGATTTTAATTTTGCACTACCAAGGTATTATGCGCACGCATGGTTATTGTATTTCAGAAGAACTCTTCCTAAAACAGTCGAATTCCTTGAAAACGAGCTCGGATCCGTTGTACTCAATGGTACGTTTCCCTATTTTTTATATGTAATGTCAATTTGCTTGATTTGTAAGGTTACAACATTGTGGGAGATGGGACTCCACAGGCCTTCATTCCAATTTTAACGGGATCAACCGAGGAAGAACTTCCACTTACAAGGTATGAACATTGTAATCCACTGTTGGAAATTACACTAGTCAATGTGAATAAGATGATAAATGATTTTAGGAAACGATTCAAGACTGCTAAATATGTGGACGAGGTCTATCCCTTCGCGTGGAGGAACTTTTCTGATAATGGATATATTACTGGATATGGAGAGGATGCAGCTAATATTGGTGAGATGTCAAACTTGGGTGGTTAGGTCCATTTTGTCATTGCCATTGCATAGTTTGTTTTTGTTAAGCGTCCACTCATCGTAGGAATTGGTTGAATAATAGTGTAATTTAGGTACATTTACATATCGTCTCAAAGGATTCCTCAATCAACCAACAGATCATTACACTCGAACATTCTTCCAAGAAGCGGAGAAAGTTCACAAGGATTGGAAATGTGTTGGATCTGAGCCACTCCATCAAGTGATCACATATTTTTTGTTATTCCTCATTGCTAACTTGATGATTCTTCAGTCGTGGCTGCGATATGCAAAGGAATTCATGGATAGATACACTCTCCCTCGTTTCTTACTCATGCACTTTTCCCTACTCTCTCACGATGATATCAATTTGGTATGTTTTCCATTCGATACTAATTTTGTCAATTGGAATGACTAAGGATTGGATTGATTAATTGTAGGTGGGAGTAATGGATGATGATCTCTCAACTCATCTTAATACAATGAAGAAGAGAGGGGCATTCGATAATGCTCTTGTTATCCTTATGGCTGATCATGGCCATCGATTTGCTAAACTAAGGGAGACTCATCAGGTACTTCTCCCCCCCCCTCCCCTTCCTCATCTAATCATTTCTACCGCTGGAAGAGTGACTGCGCATGTAAATTGTGCTTGTGAATAATTATAAATCACATTAAGGGTCAATTAGAAGAACGTCTTCCGTTCTTTTCTCTTGCTCTTCCGAAATCATTCCGTGAATCAGAAAGAGGGAGAGAGGCTTGGTCTAATCTTCAAGTGAATAAGGATAGATTGACAACTCCATTTGATATTCATTCTACTCTACTCCACATATTACACTGGCCCACTGATTTTAAAACTGAACAGGTTTGTACAGTTAGTTTTCAATTGTTCAAACTAACACAGTACGTATGTTATGGCTCGAAATTCGCAATCGGAATTACCGGTTATCTCTCACGCTAGACGATTTGAAATGAGAAATAGCAGGGAATTATGTGGAATCCATAAATCCAAGTACTTGGGGACCATTTTTTCCTCTCTCAATAACTCGTATTGATTGGCATTGTCAATGCTCTCACCACCTTGCAATTGAATGAAATGGATAATATTTATATCTAATTCTATGTAATTGCAGGATCCATCGGTTTCTCGTTCTCTTTCTTTATGGCAGCCAATTCCCTCTTCTCGATCGTGTTCACAAGCGGGTATTGCACCCCATTGGTGTACTTGTCTCAATTGGAAAGATGCAATGGCCACTCAAACCGATAAAGAGGTCACATCAGTTATTTAATGAAAAATCGAATGTGTTTTACACTTAGATTCGAATTATTTAGGTATGATATGTAATACAATTACAGACTTCGTTTGCTATTGGACGTGCTATCGTGAAAGCGATGAATGAAGAGACTGAAAAAGAGAGAAAATATTGTGCCCCTCTCACCCTCAAGGAAATTCATTATTCGAAGAAGTAAGTCATATTATTGGAAAAGGAGAGGACGAATAAATGGTATTAAATATAGGTAATTGTTGCAGATTAGTACCAAACGATGGATTAATGGCGTATAAGAATACAAAGGATGCAGATGGATTCGTACCGGATCTTAGTGGAACTACTAAAACCGCCTTCGCACACTATCAGGTTAGAATATCAAAATTAACAATAGTCTAAAAACTAGTTCGAATAGTAACGTTCGTTGTGATTTTCCTGAAAATTCTGGCAAATAACTATTTTCGTTTTTTTTTTTTTTTGAAGAGGAGTGGCATTGTTGAATATGATAAACATAATATGAATGTTGTTGTTTAAGTTGAAATTGGGTACGACTCCTGGTCGTGCTGTGTACGAAGTAACTGTATTATACTATACATCGGAGAAGAGAGTGGAGATTGATCTCACTGCTATATCTCATACAAATAAATATGGAGATGATCCTCATTGCATCGTTGATCGGTACCTTTTTATTTCCTAATTATAATCTCCTTGGCGCTTCTGTTACTAATTTAATGAAAAAAATGTTTGGATTACTCCCAATTGTTTAGCATTACGAGAAATGATAGTAATCGTATGTTGATTAAGTTATTAAATATATCATTTCATTATAGTACAAATATTCCAATCTCTCATTCATTCCTTTAAACACCATTTAAAATGCGAAAATGTACATTTTAAATTTCAGTAATTACTTCCTTGCAACATACTGTGTCTGCTACGATCGAATAGGAGCGACTGATTGAGTTTAATTAAACAATGGGGGATGCGCATACCACTCTCATATCGTTCTTAAAAAATAACTATTCAATATTATTATACGTGTATCTTCTTTTACCTAGTCTCATGTTGCCCTTCCTTACCTTTCACAATTTTTGCTCATTGTAACTAGTTGTAAAATTTGCGGAATACTTTTTTGTCTGCAGAGACTGTTAAAGTTTCAAATATACTAGTTATTATAGAAATTGAACTATGCTGTATATAGATCATAGTCAAAAATAAATTAACTCGGGTTCCCAAAATAAAAATAATGTATGGATTCATTAATTCCATTTGATGCCTTACATTTTGTTATTTATAAAAGCATCAATTATATGTCGAATAAAGTTGCAATATTTTACTTTTATTTTTGAAGCTCAGTTGGTCATTATCCATATAATACCGATATCATGGTGGCATTGAAATATGCAAATATGATTTTGAGATGGGAGATGAGTATCCCTCAGTGAGTGATCTCATTCAAACCACTCATTGCTCATTTTGTATTTCCTCCTTCTCTAATTCATCTGCACGCAGATTGCACGAGGTTTGTATATTTATAGAACAATTGATGGATATCGACCGCCGTCGCGTTGAAATCATACATGTTTATTTCACACGTAATTAATATGGTTTCCGATTATTGAACGATGATTGGTCAGATTAAGAAGCATAACTCAATAAGATGCGAGAGTGACCGACGGATACAAGTACCTCAATCTTCAAAAGACATGAATAAAGTGACAAGGTTTGTTGCAAGAGTAGTTAATGTAAAGGTTCCTTGTAAAGGGAAGGAACTAAATAATGGAATGTGATTCAGTGGACCTATTCGCTTCTTCTGTCCTTATTCCGAATGCCCGAAGTTTTACAATACGAAGAAGTTGCTGACACAACATTACATGGTACGTCCAAGAGATATGAGGCTGTTCATTTCAGTATTTATTGAAATAAACAATTGAATGAAGTGATTGGTTCAGAAATCACATAATCCTAAAAACGAAGAATGTGAGCAGTGTGGAGCAAGATTCGCGTTGAAGAGAGATCGAGTTTATCACCAGAAGAAAAGGTTGTATTATCTTTTCATTATCTTCAAGTGGTGGGGAGGGGAGGTGAGAGGAGGTAAGTGGGGGGAGGCTACAATTAATGTGTGAATGGATTGCACAAATTGGCATGATTCACATATGCTCGTATAGTCATTATCCTTCTAGTCCTCATAGTCACACGGTTCTCAAATACGAGACTGTGTCATTGTACAAATATTTGAATACTTTATCTTCATCTGGAGACGAGTTGAGTGTTATTGTTGGCGTTTTTATCGTTGCGGATTGGCGTTGACATAACGTGCGAAATGTCTGGATCGCTTAAGGAATTGAATGATTATCTCTCAGATGTCCGAATAGACCAACTTCGAGTGTAGAGAGTAGTGGTTGCAAGAAGAAGAGTGGAGAAAAGGCTACTGTAATCAAAAGAGGTGCTACTACAGTTATCCTCCTAGAGGGACAAACTACTCAGGTAACATAACGGTTAGTATTTGTACAGTGTGTTCCTTGTTTAGAGCTTGATGGAAGGAATAATTGCTGAATTGAACAGAAAAGAATATGATAAAGTAGATGAAATGAGTCAGACTGATGATCTTCCTCCTCTTTCATCTCAACAAATGGTTACTGTCAGTTGTCACCATATTACTATTTATTCTAATGACTTCTATTTAGGATTCAATGAGTCAATCCATCCAAACTATACAGTATCCTCCGTTCCTTGAAACTCGCCATGTAGAAACATCGATCGATATCGATTTCGATGATTTTCGTCATATCGAAACGCAAACTCTGCCTTTATGGAATGCTTCTCCTGTCGATATCAACCGTTACTGGAATTCCTAGATAGATAAACATGTCTTTCAAATGTTTCTGCTCTTTTGCACTTGTGTTCTGAATGGTTCGAGTTATCCATCATCATTTTTCCCGTATTTTCACAATAATAATTGAAAAGGTGGAACAGATGAATGGAGCGACAAAGAGACTTGTGAATGTGGTTGCGACAGCCAAGCCAAGTGTATCTTTCAATGCAAACCGGGTATGTCTATTATTTACGCTCACTTCAAAAACATTTAATTTTATTTTATGGCAAAAAAACGGTGGCAACAAATAATTACATAGATAAAAGAATATCCGCTCTATTTTTCAAAGATAGTTTTGTTTGTATCTACGATTAAATCTAGGCATTTAGATACTTTCTTACTTTCCCTCGATGTCCAAGTGAAGTCATGAGGGGAGCTAATAATAATATTTATAGAGAGTTGTATTATTCCCTGAGGATTCGTTAGTGGAGACTCCATCATTCGAGATTGCTCGATCAATGAATACTGCTGTGTCACAAACTATTTATTCTGCTTTTCTCGAGAAATCATTTACTAAGGAGTCGATGCTAATTGGAGCGAATGATGTAAGGTTTACTTCAATAATGAATATATTGTATGGTTAAATACAGGGTCTGGCACTTTCGTGTTCGTACGTCGTTAGTAAGAATTGGGATAGATTGGCATCTATTGCATCGAATGGATTAACCTACTCTCTACACGTTTGTCATATCAATCAAATATATAATTGAATAATAAAGAGATTTAGTCAATTCGAGATGATCTGCGTGACGATGATCCCATTATTTCTTCACTTTCATTCTCAACTCAAGATGTTGTCCATTCATTCATTTATCGATCGTTCTTCACTGGAAACAATATTTTCAATGGTGATATTTATTGCAAATACACATTGAGACAAGTTAAGATCAATAATTGAGTTCAGTTTCTAAATCTGGTAATCTGTTCATCTACTATATCATTGTTTCGTACATTAGAAGAAATCAAAATGTGAGTGAAGTTCATTTAACAATATTTCTTCAATGTACTCAATCTTCTCTCCTTTCCCATAAATATAAGCTTCCTTTCTAGGTTCCATTTGGACTGAGCCCATCGGAGTATCTACGAAGGCATAGATCGAATCTGAGTGTCGCCAATATTGGGTCACTATTACTTTATTATATATAGTATATATAATATAATTGATGTTCTCAATTGTTCTAATTCAGTTTCTGCCGTACTGTCAATCCTCTCGGTCCATGGAAGATTTCACATCTCAACTTTTCTCTTTAAAATTACGTAAATATGATTACAGCAATTTAAAGTTATCCAACCAGGACGATTTTGACCCCTCTTTTTTATTTGCCCATTGAATAGAGAATGGTCGAAATAGTATTGCTCGCACAATAAAAAAAGTCAGAAAATCGATAATAGCCCTAAAAAGCAGCCTGGAACATCGGGTCTGTGTCGGCATTGATTCAGGCAACCGCGCGCAATTCAAAATCGAATATAGGGAAACTTAATTGTAAATCGCTGTGACTCCGCCCAATTTCACTTTCTGCGGTTCACCGACCCCGCATTTGTGTTCCCAGAATCAATACTGCAATAATAATTATCAATATACTTAATTCAATAATTTATTCAATTCAATTAAAAATAAAGTCATTCATTGCTTGGTCGCTACTTCCCGGTTGCGGTTTTCGCGCGCATTCAAACGATGATTTGTCCTGGTTGGGTAACTTTAAGGTTTTTGAATGGAAAATAGAAATAGTGTAGGTTCTGTTACTGTTATACGATATAAAAATGTTTTGCAATATGTATTTAACTTGCCTATAGAATTTGTTCGTGGTGTTTTCTTTCCTACACGGAATCTTCGCATACGGTAGGTATAGAGGGAAGCTTAAGAGGGAGAGGAGTCTGATGGGAAAGGAGAAGAGGGAGACTATCGGAATATCCCTCAAAAATAGAAACAGTGAAGAGATGGCATATTAATCTTTTCATTTACCTCTTTTCCCCCACGAATTTTTCCCCATTCATCAACATTTTGCTTCTAAATAATGAATCGAGAAGACGGAGATGATTCATTTGACTATCTCTTCAAAGTTGTTCTTATCGGAGATATGGGAGTCGGAAAGACGTGAGTTTCAAAGCTTGTAGTTGAGTAGACATTGAGATCATTTATAAATAAAATTGAAGAATCGGTACTGTTCTCAGTATTATCTCCGAGAAATAAAGACAAACGATTACATATTCAGTTGTGTGGTTCAACGGTTCCGAAATGGAACCTTCGTCGATCGACAAGGAACAACTATCGGAGTCGATTTCACTATGAAGAGTTTGATTGTCGATGGAAAAAGAGTGAAACTACAAATATGGGATACAGGAGGTCAGGAACGATTCAGGTTCGCTTTCTATCTACTCAACCCCCCCCCCCCTCTCTCTCTCACGCATTTAAATAGACAATTGCAGAACGATCACACAGAGTTACTACAGATCAGCGAATGGAATTGTGTTGTGCTATGATATCACATGCAAGCAGAGTTACGAGAGTTTAGAAAGGTATTAGTCTATTCCAATGGGAGAAATTATCCAGCTCATTTATAACTAAAGTCAAAACTGGGCTAAAGTGAAATAACAATATATAATAGGAATAAAAATATATTCAATATGTTGAGATGGATCGACGACGTATCGAAATTCGCTGCTCCCAACGTCGTCAAAGTTGTCGTAGGTTAGATATATTCATGAATTGATTTCTGCTCTGTCGGCTTAAAAATAAAAATCTGCATTGCCATAACTATTTCATGATATAATTGGGAGAGTCTATTGAATATACAATACTGAAAGAGTAAGCCTAATAGAGTATTCGAATTTAGGAACGAAAGCGGATCTGGAATCGGAGAGAATTGTGCAAGTGGAGGATGGAGAACAACTACAGGTTACACATTTACTATTTGGAGTTATGGCAATAACAAACGGGACTAAGACTATGTCTTCCTTTTGATTATGAATTTGATTATGATCCCGGTGAAAGTTTGAGGTGTGTTGGGAAGTTCGTGATGTGCCCAACGATTTTTTTCTAAAATTTCCCGCTCCTTGTTTGTGTTTCTTTTAGATTTCCCTTCTGGAAATGTAATGAATTTGATGTTTCGAAGCGTTCGAATTTCCCCATTCTATTCAACACTGATATGATATACAGTATGAACTGAAAGACATTTCTCGATACTCTGTGCAATCATATAAATATAACATTGTGATCTTAAAATAATTGTAATTGTAGCGACGCCACGGAATGCTGACGTTTATAGAGACGAGTGCAAAGGAGAACACTAATGTGGATAAGACATTCTATCGATTGGCTGAGGTATACTAATGAATTATGACTACGTTGCTCCATCTATTTCATATTTACACTAGGATTGCAGTTTCAACATCAATTGTATTGAACAATCGTCCCTTTGTCAGGATTGATATTATTGAAATCTTCAATGCTCGTGAATTTCCTACACTTTCTTCCGGTTTGGCTGCGAGAGTGTGTGCAAATTGGGGGAGCTCTCTTCTTCTTTTTTGTCCCCATTCACTGTCTTGAAACCCCTTTATCTCTAATCGGGCATATAAGACTAGCAAGAACGTGAGAAAATGCTATTACTTTGCCATTTTTTTTAAATATTACTGAACCGTACCTCACCTACCCACCCCTTCTCTCTTCCCCAGCCCCTTCACTCAGTCAATACTTTTGAGAGGGAGGGTTGAGAAAGGAAAAAAATATCAGTATTATTGTTTTCATATTTCGGTTCTCATCAAATATGTTCGTTACTTGAACGCATCACAATACAATTTCGTTCTGTGAGTGAGTGTCCAATGAAAACATGAATAATGCAGTTAAATGTTATATCCAACTTTAAAATATATTGAATGTGTGTAATGGTATTTGTTGCAGACTCTGAAGAGACAACACGATGCAGGAATGAGCATCGAATCTCAGATTGAAGGAATTCGACTCAGTTCTGGATCAACTCCAGTTGGAGGATTATGGCAAAAATATGAGAGTTGTTGTAGATATTGATCGTTTTAGCTCTCTTTTGAAATATTTTTTTTTGCATAATTGCTGGAATCTCTTACCTACACCGTGCACTATTGCCGTAGTTCCCTTCCTTCCTCACACGTCTCCAGATCCATTTTTTTACTGACATTCATCTTTTTCCATCTATCCTTTTTATTGCCATCTCAACTAAATTCTTTCATAATTCTAGTCAATTCTCATTGAGATTACAAACTGTCAGTTGGACTTGTTCAGAAAAAGATCGATAAAGATTGTTTATATCAAAAGCCGCTTATTCATATGTAGAGGTTCTTTATCCTCAATAATATATCAAGTTAATGGATATGTATATCTCGTGATGTAGTATCCCTCAGGATGACGGATCTTCTTCTGGATCCATCGATCCGAACTTGGGTCTTCCTCCCCATTGTTATTATTACGTTTATGATTGGAGTTGCAAGACACTATGTATCTCTCATTATCACCAACAAGAAAAAGGTACCACCTGCAATTATATCACATTTTTGCGTGGCTCTTATGAAAATGGCAATTTATTAAGTAGGATATATGATAGATGTGCGAGTGATGAATAAGGAAAGGAGAGGAATAAATGAATATTAATTACTCATCAGACTAAACTGGAGGGAGTTATTGATGCTGCTTATCTTCTTCGATCTCGACTTCTTAGGGAAAATGGAAGAATTCTTCCTAAAAATTCATATTGGATGAGGAAGAATTCACTTGTAAATGATGAACATGGATATCTGTCGGTGGTTCGTATATTTTCGCTTATAGTATTAATACGAATTACTGTTTAATCATTTAGTATTATATCAAGCGTTTCTCATATTGAATCTGTAAATGTGTTGTGATTAAGGCGATGAATAGAGCAGGAAGAGGGGGAGCTCCTAATCCAATGGATCCAGAAACTCTTACTGAAATGCTCAAAGGAAATATCCTCAATATGGTAGTATCTCTAATTGAATTGATTAATTATATGATTTGTATCAGGTGCCAATGATCTTTGTTGGAGGATGGATTAATTGGACATTCTCTGGATTCGTGACTACTCGTGTTCCCTTCCCTCTCACTCTCAGATTCAAACCAATGCTTCAAAGAGGAATTGATTTAGTCTCACTGGATGCTGCTTGGGTGAGTACTAAGAAAGAAGGAATGAATTTTAAATTGATTGTAGGTCTCATCAGCGTCATGGTATTTCCTATGTGTATTTGGTCTTCGGTCTATCTACACTCTTGTGTTGGGAGAAGAGAATGTGGCTGATCAGTCTAAGGTATGAACAAAGAGAGAGAGAGAGAGAGAGGAGATAAGAGTAATTACAGATGATGGAAGATCAGATGGCATCTCCAGCTGGAATGGCCCCTCCCGATCCAAAGGCTGCTTTTAAGAATGAATGGGAGGCACTTTCAATGCATTCCCATCACTTTGCATTCAATTGAGTCCCTCCTATATCTTTTATATTCAACTCTTCTTCTCCAATTCATATAATTTACTTGTTTCAATAGAAAATAGAGTTAATTCCATGCTAAAGATATGATTTAGTTGTACGATTGTCCCTAATAATTATTATCGAGACGGGTTTTTTTATCCAGTCAGTTCAATTTTTTCTTCGAACAGAAATAAAGTCTTGTTTTATACCAGTAAATTTTGGGTTTAATTGTTCTCAGAAAACTTTGGGACAGACGGATTTCTTAAGAGTGCAATTGAAGGTTCGTTCGAAATGCGGAGATTTAGTAAACAATCGATGGTATTCAACACGTTGAGATTGAACTGGATGAGTGCTTGTAAAAAACTGAAATATTTTTTTAATGTAAAATTAAGTGGATAAATACTCCGATGACATCTTCCAATTCACGGTTAGAACAATAGAATTGAGATGAAGTTGACGCTAAAATTTATTATTAGATTAAAATTAAATGATCTCAAATACTACCTCGATAGTACATCTCTTCCATTGACGTCATATTAGGAAGAAGTGGAATATTCAAGTTAGAATATGCTTCCGGTCCAATCTTTAAAAAATGAATGAAGGAGCAAGGAGGATAAATAATGTGTACTTGAACTGCCAATATATCACTCGCCGCTTCTCTCAATACTCTCTCGTTATTAACATCTGTTAGATGCCCGAATAATGAAGAATCATGAAAAAGGATTAGTATAGATTGAAGTGTATATTTTATACCTTTAGTCCCTCATCTGCGACTCTTCTGTAGCAGTCCAATGTATTCCTCAGATGTCTCAAGAACCGATCAGATAAATGCCGACTTAAATTTCCAATTGATTAATGTGGAAATTACTTAATATTTACCCGGTTGGGATGAATTGTTTGTGGTCAGTCAGATGATGTCCAATCTGCACATTAAATGATGTGAATACAACTATTGGGAACTATAAAGTAATTCAAGAATTTTTTTATAATTGAAGTTGATAATTAAATTTTCAATTATAAGCGTAGCGTGAGATTTTATTGCATATAGTCGCATACAAAAATCTCCGAGCACTTTTTTTTCATTTTTCTCCGGATCAAATAGAGAAACCAAAACGTGCTAAGTGATTTTTGTCTGCAACTGATGGCAATAAAAGCTACTCTTACAATTGACATTTTCTTCAACTAAGAATGTTTCCGAATAAAAATATAATCACATCGTAATATATCAAATATTAAAGATTGAGATACACACTTCATGTCCAAGAGTGTTTATGATCCTTGATATTCCAACTTGAATTGTCGAGTTGTATACTTCCGATTTCTAAATTGTGCAAGAAATTGCTAAAGTTGTTCAAAGTAGAACTTCTATTTCTAAATTATTTCTAAATATCACCTTTGTATGCAATTGTAAGAATACATCTCTTTGTTGTACAAAAGTGTAAGCACCGTCTTCTCTGAATTATTATTTTACAAAACAATTCTAATATGGGGAAGCCCGACAATTTGAGACCCATAGTGGACGATCCTTCCATTTCTCTTAGATTATGAAGTAGATCTGAGCTATTCATCATTTTTGCCAAAGCTTTATTTTCTGAAAATTAAGTAAAGTCAATAATTACAATTAATTAAACATGCCTAGAGCTCCTTCTTCCCTTTCCTCGTTTTTATCATTGTAAACGAAAACGTTAATTTTCATTATAATGTCGAGTAGGAAAATCTGGATAACGAACTGGAATATTGAAAATAAGAGAATAATAATTCTTTACTTTGTCAAATGGTTCCAACCAATCCGAATCATCAATCTGTTTGTACAATGTTGTCTTCACTGCTGTAGTTGCTTTTTCAACCTGAAATTTAGATGAAAATATATTATATAAGTAAAAAAGAATGAATACAACGACATAAGGACAGACCCAATCGATGAAATCACGATCGGTAGTATTCTTCTCAATATCACGCAATAGGAAAGGGAAGTATCGAGTAACGAGTGAAAGGCAATCGTCCATTTTAGTTGAATCTCAATAATTCATCAATGTATCTACTGAACTGTATCATTTCTCATTACAAACCTGGATCATCAGGATTAGGAAAATCAACCATATTCTTCTTCGAAAAATGTAAAAATGATATCTTGTGGAGATAAGCTTCTTTAGTGTAGGCATTCAATATCTTATTTCTCTTCATTTCTGCCAGAATAGAAACTGCGTAATGAATGCCTTGAGGATCTTCTACTATGATCTGTAACCAATTTTAAATGCTAAAAAAACTCAAGAACCTTTAAAAGGTAATCTACTTATTTATACGTACATTTTCGACCGAAGTTCGAGATGCGAAACCATCCAAAAAGGAAGCCATACTCCAATTTGCAACGGTAAACGTCTCAACAAACTAAAACGAAGACAAAGAAAAAAAGGATTATAAATCGCCGTACTTCGTTATACGTATAAACGCGAAAATCGTTGTAGTATTCTCTATCAACTAGCTTAAACTTGAAGAATTTCTCTTCAAACTGAAAAAAAGAATATCTACTTCAATTATTAAAACGTCATGGGAACAAACATCATAAAATTGTTCCATTAGTTTGATCGGTATCTCTAATGATTTTTTCTCTTTTCGTTGATTGTAGAAACGAGTCACGAGATATTTTTTGTCATATTTATTGACTCCAGTAGCGTTGATTCGTTTGTTTGCTAAGCTTCGGTGATAAATCATTGAGGCATCCGTCTGAATTTTGTTTCACTTCAAATTTGATTTGATACAGAATAAATTTGACAGCGATGATAACCACATTACAATTATATTTCCCTACTTTCTATTATTGTAATTTTATTATGCCAATCATTAGATACATGCGATTGGTCTATTCTTAGGTACAAAATAAATCACTATTTACTTTCCTCTTATAGGTGACGATAAATAAAGAGACAACAAATCTAACGTTTCCAAAGTGTAAAACAGGGTTGGCTCCATTATTGCCAAGAACAAATTTTGTTTTAAAGTAGATTGGAATTCCTCTTGTCATGAATCCAGAAACATGCTGAAAAAGCAGATAATGAGAGAAAAAGGAAATGAATGGATGCCAATAGAAGTCGCAGTTTCTCGTCAAAATATGATGAGCGTGTAGTGTGAAAGAGGGGATATCTGTTTTAATAGTCAAATATATTTCGGGAGCTACAATATTTGCCAATATCTAACACATAAAAAGAGAATGTTGAGATCGAACCAGTAAAAGAGTCTAGTGCTCTACCTAGACTATTTTCGCTGATGTAATGGCGATCAGTCTTCATTTCAATACTCATTGTTTTTCTAAAGCTCATCTCATACAATTTAATGGCATACTCACTAGATTATTGTTGTAAATTATTGAAACTTTTTTTTACTATAGTTGGATATTTTGCTAGATAGATATTTATTTTTTATATTATAGATATTTTGCTGTTCTGCCTTCTCTTCTCACGAGTGATTTACCTCCGGTTCCATTTGTTTAATCATTTGATCCATATTGAGAGAAATATCTTCGAATAAACTTCCATTGAAATTCATGCAACTCTAAATGATTAAATCATCTCAGATTAAATGATTATGCAAATACTTGATTCAGTTTCCTTATTCCACTTATTAACACATCTTCATCTTTCATCGAATTGACATATTCTGCAAATTTTGTACGATCTTCTTTCTTCATTTTTGCATCTTTTGAATTGTCCTCTATTTCCTTTATCTTTCTTGCGTTGCTAGTACAAGAATAAGCGAAATTATCAGTGCAGGCATCCTTTCTTAATAATTTTGATTCAGATAAATTTGCCATGTATAAACTACATTATTTGAAGAGGCATAGAAGAAGGAAGAATAATCAACTTACTCAACATTAAGAGATAATAAAAAAGTAGACGCTTCTTTACATGCATCAGATTCGCAGATTTCGGAAGAGAGGGAAGATGATAGAAAGAGAATAAGAAAAGGAAGAGAGAACCACTCCATTCAATGAGTTAGACCAGAAATGAGGTGAATACAAAGAATATTTCATTCACTCCATTCAAAAAGTTCTTATTAAATTCAAATTTCAATTATGCAAATGCGGAAAAACGTTGATTAGTAAATAGTTTCTAATCGAATTTCTCCCCTTTAATGGTCCCATTTAATTTTATGAATTCTATTATTCCATTTCTTACATCACAGACTCAACTGTTCTCTACTGAACACAAAATAACAACCTCTCTCTATCTCTCTCTCTCTTTTCTCTTTCTTTCCACTCTCTCATCTACCCTTCGACCCTCTTCCATCCCTGTCTTTCTTCCCTTCATCGTTTTCCTTTTCTCCCTTCTCATTCCTCAATACACATAGTTCTCAATCGTCATGGTAACTACCCCAGGGGCTCAATCCTTTGCAGTCTCCTTTTCTTTCCCAATCGATCTCTGTTTAGTGTAGATTTGACACGAGTTGACCTTGGTCCGTTCGTCCCTCCTCTGCGTCTTTCCCCTCTCATCCCCTCTCTGTCCCTCCCTCCCCCCCCTCCCCCCTCCCTCTCTTCTCCTCCCTCCAATCAAGTGGTCATTTATGATCAGATGCTTCTTCCTTCAATGGGAAGAACTCTTTTTTTATTCAATCTTCTCATTCATTTCTCTATTTCTTCCTCTGATCTTCATTTGACAACAAATGCACAAGGTGAATCGGCACATAATCTTTACAAAATTTATTCTTTTCTTCTTTATTTTAGGATATCTCACGGTAATTCAAGGATTCGCAACTCAACTTCAATGCGTTCTCAATTCATGTTCAAAGAGTGTAAGTAAATATGGACAAAAAGGGATATAAAGAGGGATACTATCCTTTTTTTAATCGGATCCTATTTCAAACAGAGGATAAATATTCAGGTGAATTGGTACAAAGATGATATTCTTCTATTCAATTCAACTTCTTTTGTCAAAGAATCGAATTTGAATGAGGAGTCTTTTCTTCTACAACATCAAATAGACTTTGATCATTCAAAAGGTCTCCTTCTTCATTCATTGCCATTCATTTCTTCTCTTCAGATTGTAATTCATCATGTTCCGATGGAATTTCTTCGTGTGAAGAAGGTTCTTCCTGTCTAGATAATTCATGTTGTCCCTGTCAAAGAGAACATTTCACTCTCATTCTCAAGAATCTTACCTTCGAGGTTAAATTATTTAAAGAAATGTGTAGTAAATGTCCATTTTATAATTGATTGTTTATCTCAGGATTCTGGTCGATATAGATGCCAAGTTGGAAAAGAGAGCGAACTACTCGAATTTCAAGTGGAAGTATTGGGTGAGAATACTCTTCCCCCCTCTCAAATGAGTAATCCTCTTCTATCTCACTTCGATCACATTCGAAACAGTTTTCTAAAGGGGTTAACTTTGGAGAGAGTAGCAAGATAGTATAATGAATAGATGGATTGCAGAGTCGGGACTTCGTGGAGGATTCCATCATAATATCTCATACGATCATTCTGAATGTTGTGAGAACAAGGGAATTTCTCCACTTTGTCGTGCAATGTGCAAACCATCGGAAATGGACAAATTCCATTTCGATCCTACAAGGTCTGTCCTTCCCCCCATCCTTCTACGTACAATCTGATATCTCAGTTGCAAGACAGAAGATTATAAGAACTTTCTTTCGTGTGCAACAGAAGGAGGAAATCGATCTCATGTTCATTGTTGCAAGACTCAATTAGTTCCTTCTTTCTGCTATGATCTATGCAGTAATGAATTCACAGTGAGATTATTCTTTCTTTACTTCTCATAATCTCTCTGTTGTTCAGATGCTTCGTCGATCTCATCGTCTTTGTCTGTGAGATTATTTCACTTATTCATATTTAATCAATTCCTTCTCAATTCAGATACTATCTTCCTGAGATATTCGACTGTTACAATCGTGCATATCGTATGTCCCATCCACTATTCAATCAACCTTCTCATTAAATTGAATACTAGGCATCGATTTTCTATCTCATTCCCATAAATTCGATTGATTAGTCATAGATGACTCTTTTGAATGGGTTTTCCTCTACCGGTATCTCTTACTCTCACTGTCTCTCATACCAATCACATCAACTCAAATCTTTCTCGGTCTATTTTCTCATCACTCGATAAATCGTTTTTCTCACTTCCCTTCTTCACTTTCATTACAATTGAGGAGAAACAACAAAAGAAGAAGAAGGGAAGTGAGAGAAAAACGAGATGGAAATAGAGAAGAAGAGGAAAGAACATTACTGCATTTATCATGAGATACAACAACCATACTCATAGATGCACCTAAATATTTTCCACAAAGAATTTTAAAAAAAAGACAAAAAGGGACTAAATTACAGTTCCATTTCCGGATCCTCCCCAAGAAGTTATCGTTAATGCTGTCGATAATGATAAACTCGAGGTCAGCCCATTTATATATTTTATTTTCACACATTTTCCACTGTATTCATAGGTACACAAAATAATAACGGTAAACAATGTTTTTGTTATCTGGACTTGATTTGTAAAGAATGTTACATAGAGTATGTAAATATTTCTCTTTGAGGTGTGCTGGAAACCACCGAAAGTTCAGAATTCGAATAAGGAATTTCCTGTGATTGATTACACGATTTACTTCAAGCAAATTCCTTCCTTCCCATTCCTCGGAGGAGGAAATGATGAAGGTGAGAAGAGAGAGCGGGGGAGGAGGGAAGGGGGGAGGGGGGGGGAGAGGATTATATTCGATATGTGCAGGTTTTCCTCTTCTATCGAGTGATTACTCGGACGTATTGAGTGGAAGTGATTATGAAGAGCATGAAAATGTAGAAAGGAAGAAGAGAGATGTACAGAATATTCTCAATGATTTTGGATTGGAAATGGAGGAGAGGGAAGAAATGGTGGAAGGGAGCAGAATGAAGAGACAGACATTTGTATTCGTAGCGAAAGATGAAGATTCTAATTCTTCCACTGTCAGAGAATTCACTTTCTCAACTGTAAGTCAATTATTTAAAGGAGGCGTATCATGAAAAATTAGTTGATGCTTTTGAGAACATGATCCGATCGGAATCTAGAACGATATTAGAATGCCGAAGTTTGGAAGTTGCAGACCCATTTTAAACCGAGATATTCGCCCTCAAAGTATCAGGGAAGCACAGGGAAAAAGCTGCAAAGAATTCAAATATTTTCTACAGCGCAAGGGGGAGGAAGGGAAGGTAGATCAATGAAATTTGCATCACTCTCTCTCCGATTTGCCTCGCTATTGATCGATGAGGAAGGGAGAGGAATGGGTGGGGAGGGGAGGTGGGTTCGAATCCCGCCGGTTGTGGGAATCTTTTGCTGATTTCCTCACGGTTGAAATAGGTCGTGGATCCCTTCCACGATACCCCAGCAGACTTGATTCATCCTGACAATGGGTCACGATCAAAGAGGAACTTCTCTGATTGGGTCATGTTGTATTTTAATCGCTCATCTAGGAAAAAAGTCAGTCATAAATATCCATGGAATCTCTAAGATCAAAGAGCAGCCGAACGAAGCAGACACAAACATAATCCAACTACTCTAACTTCTGCTGCAACAAAGTTTGCAGATTAACATTAATTGTAATATATGTCGACTAGTTGATGACACGATCGAATGGGAAACAGCAGCTCTTGAGCTACCACAAATATTAAAAATACTATTCTGCCCTACCAATCCCAGATTCTAAAATGCGTGGAACCACCAGATTACTCAATGCGGAAACAAGATCAAAGCTCAATGTCTAAGAACGATTTATTCGAAGGACATAACAACCAATAACAATATGCGAGTTCGTTTTCCGTAGTGCTTTTTACTCGGCGGGGATCTCGAGCTCGCCACCATTGATCTTGTCGACGAGGTCATGGGGGTGCATGTCATCGACGGTGCATCCGACAGACTGGGCGGTTCCTTAAAAGCATGGTTTTAGACCCAATATACAGAAAATTGTATTACAGTCCGGGTTGATTCCCTTACATTCAGTCCCGGAAGGCTTCGGACGGTCCCAGGCCTTTATGTGGCTCAAAGGGAGAGAAATTTAGGACGGCAAAATGCATTATAAAGCTCATGACATATGCTATCGATATCTCTTGGCAGAATTTTTGAAATTTAATTGTTTAATTAGAAATCTGAAAGACTCGTGTCAGTAGTTTTGAGAAAAACGAAGCGATTATAATACGGTAAGTGAAATCGTCAAACTGTTTCGTGTCTTTTCTGTTTAACTATTTCGAAAAAAAAACTCAAATATTCACGACAATTCTCTGTCAATTTACAAATAAAAAATGAATTTATAAAAAAACCGATAGCATATTGGACGAGCTTCATAACGCTGCAAAGGTTTTCCTAGTTGTTTCTCTACTTGAGCCACAAAAGGGTCTTTGATCGTCAGGGACCGTCCGGAGCCGGCCGGCTTGTTTTCACTAGGGACCAACCCGGACTGTATAACATAGGAAATGTACGAAAACTAACCAAGGATCTCAAGCACGGTTCCCTCCAGCTTGTGTGCCATGGAGCGGGGACTCATGATGCGAGCGATCTTGAGGAGAGCATCGAAGGTGATGTTTCCGTTGTGCTTCACTGAAATTAAGATTAAGTTAGTGGCGGGCAAAAAAATAGACTAGCATCGCAAATGCACACCACCGTTCATCAACCCGATATAATTAACACAATCATACCACTGTGTGCGAAATTTGCGTGCTGTCAGCCCTTATTTATGGACTCCCAAGAACAGGTTCGGGGGCGCAAAATTGAGATGGGCGCAAAATTAGGCGTGACCTCGCGCAGTAGAGCACTCACTGACTCGCGGGCAGATAGGGTTAGATAGGACAGATAGGGCAGACAGATAGGCAGATACAGATAGGGTAGATAGGGTTGGGTTTAAATATAAAACTATAACTACGATGTTATTGGAAATCAGCATAGGACCATCACGTACCATTCTTGACCTCCTTGCGGTCACGAGGAGGCTCCTTAAGCTCCTTGATGATGAGGGAAGCGGCGGAGGGAACAACGTCGATCTTGGCCTGACGGTTCTGGATGGTGAGCTTGCAGGTGACCTTAAGCCCCTTCCAGTCTCCGGTAGCCTTGGCGATGTCGTCTCCGACCTTCTTGGGGGACTGCAAATTAGTTTGATCATCGATGAAAATCGATAAGAACGACAATTCAAGTGTAAACATCGCGTGACAAAATCGAAAAACTTTGAAAATAACAAGAATGACAAATACTCACCAGACCGAGGGGTCCGACCTTGGGGCAAGAGCCTCCGGTCTCCGGCGCAACGGAGGTAGACTGCAAAATTCAAATTAACAATACAAAAAGCAACAAGAAGAAGCACAGAGGAGAAAATACGAAATCAACGGAAATTTCAGCGAAATAATCGGTCGCTACCGTAATCTTGGCTATTTGCCAGAAGATTTTCTGTGTTTAGCGAAAACCAGGATAGCATCGGCATATCGTTGTAGGACTCGCAATATTTGAATTTCAAAAGTTCAAGATACACCTCCTTTAATCCCATGATATTGTGAATTCCTTTCAGTTAAACACAACGAATACATGCGATACGATCAGTGATCTCCGTTCAGCAACCAGGTAGATATGAGATTACTCATCTTATTCATTTCAATCCTTTCCCTTTTAGATATATTGTATACGTAACATCTCGAAATGGATACGGTACTTCAGTTCCTTCAATTCGATCGATTGCTTCTACGAATATAGTGACAATTCCATCAAATGGAACGATACCCGATACAATGAGTTCGTCCCTTCTTTTATCTTACCCCTCTTAAGTGATTAATTACAGAATGTTGCACTGAGAATGGAGTATCATCGTACTGTAGTAGTAAAATGTGCTCAATTCGAAATGAACCATCTTCTCTTTCTCTTCTTTCTATTGCTACTTCATGCAGACACGAATGGCCAAAGGTAATCGAAAGAAAGGAATAAAATGAATGGGAGTTCATCACTCTCTCAGGTTTCTCCGTGCATCGCAGATGGAAGAAATCACACTGATTGTTGTCTAAGGAAGAATGTTCAGAGTGATTGTCTCGGAATCTGCGGGTATCAAAGATATTATGAAATGAACTGTTATCACAATGATACCATTGCACAAAAGCAGTGATGCCATTGTGGGATCATTTTATCTAATTCCAAGTTAATCTTTGATCTTTGATCTTGCCCCCTTGTCACTCACATCCTTCATCTATTAATTCCAGTGGATCAGTTGAATCACTTGGAATTCATTCCGTTCTCTGTCTCAATCTCGATCTATCTGCAATCTATCAATGTCTTCTAGAGGGATACGGTAGAGACAACCAGATATTTTCATATCAATAACTGATTCAATTTCAGATACTCATCCATCTCCTCCCATCAATGTCACAGTGGAGAATGTCAGCGAAAAAACTGTTCAAATTAAATGGGAACAACCCGAAACAAATGCCCATCTTGTTAATAATTACACTCTCTTCATAAGGAAAAATGCTCATGGGGCGGTTATGAAAGAGGTAATGAAGATTTAACTTCACTCTTCATCCCTTTCGTAGATATCGAATGCAATGAGTCCTCATATTGAAATGAATCTAGAACCCGATAGTTCGTATGCAGTCTCAGTACAATCTCATTCAGAGAAGGTTCCTTACTCCATATTCATATCGATTGATATCCTTCCTTCTACAGGGTGTATCTCTCCCTTCGACTACCGTACTCTTCCAAACAAGACCCGAAGAGGATAGAGTATGTGTTAATGGAGATCCTCTCTACATGACTGATGGAAAACCATTCATATGTGGTCTCCCTTCTAATCCATGTCCAAGTTTGTCTTATCCATTCATCTTTCCCTTCTTCCTCATCTTTCTTCATATATATCTCTCATTTTCAGTCCATTACACATGTACTGAATCAGACGATGAAGAATCCTTCTGTTGTCCCAATGGTGAGTCTTTCCTTTCCCTCCCTTTCCCTCCCTTCCCCTCTCACCCCCATTGTCAATTCATTCTTTATAGCACCTTCATCATCCCTTTCCTTCTCATCATGTTGTCTCAAATTGGGAGTATCTCCCGAATGTTTATCAATATGTTCTCACAATTCATCTTCCATTCCTGATTCATGTTCATCCTATCTCAATGATTGGATAAAGTGAGTCCTCCCTCTCTCTTTCTCCTATTCAATTCTTCATCACAGATGTGCATCAGATGGCCACGATCATTCTCGATGTTGTCTTCAAGAAGAAGTGGATAAAGAATGTCATTCTGCATGTTCCCATCCATTCACAGTGAGCCCCCCCCCCCTCCCCCTCCTTTCTCTCCCTCTGGATGATAATTCTCCGATAGGTTCCCTCTTCATGCTTCTCTCAATCCAATAAATTATCTCGCTGTTTCTCTCTTCATCACTCGAATATTCCAATTGGAGTGAGGAATATCCAGGTATTATTATATTCTTCTCTCATTATTAATTATCTCAACCAGGTTGTATCACTCAATTCATCTTCCGTATCACTCAAATGGGACTCTACTCCAAACATGAAAGAATTTGAAGTCCAGGTATCTATCTCAGTTTTATATCATTTCTATGGCTGCCTATTTTTCAGTTATTTAGTGAAGGATCTCTCCTAAATCGTACTAATACAACTTCTCCATCTCTTATTCTTCCTATTCTATCTCCGTCAACTCTTTATTCTGCTCGTGTAATTGCATTCAATGAAGAGGGATCATCTCCCCCTTCATTCAATATTTCATTCACTTCTCTTTCTGAGAATGGTAAATTAATTCATCCTTCCATCCATTCTTCAATATAGCAGATAATTCTTCGTCTCCAAAATCTCCACGAGGATTGCACATTGTATGGAATAGAGGAACAAGAGTGAATATAACATGGAATGAAGTGACTGAGACAATGGGGAATGAACTTCTTTCTATTCCTCCCCAATATACTCTTTACTTCGTTGATACTGAGAAGGAAGGTCAATGGCAGACTGTAAGATCATCTTTTTTTATTCAATTGATATCTCATTCAGATTCGAACTAATTCAACATGGGGAGTAATGGGAGATCTTCGTAAAGATGGATTATATTCAGTGTATGTCATAGCAACGGAAATATCAAATGGACTTGATTCTCTTGCTAGTAATATTCTTACTCTCACTGCACAATCAGGTATCTCATTCATCATTCTTTCTTTTTCTTTTTTAACACTTGTTGTAAGAAAACCTCTTATCTTTATCTCTTCATCGATTTTGGCTCATCAATTCCATTGCTAAATCCAAAATCTTCCAAACTATGTGTTTCAAGAGAACATATTCAAGCATATATCTTTAAAAACATTGTAAAATAATTTTTATGTATATTTTATCTAGATATGTGAACCATCTCCTTTCATTACAGATTCCTTCGGTCTTCCCGAGCCAATCATCAAGATATTACCTATTCGATCTGATTCAGTTTACACGTTGGGAGAAAAAGTGACAATCAATTGTTCACTGGAACAAATTGAATTGAGTGTCGAGAAGTTTAATCTTGATCTCACAATCGGAGATGAAATCGTTCGTTTTTCCATGGTTTTGAATCTTTGTAGTAGTCCAGTCGATCAGACCCAAATTTGCATCACTTTTGTTTTGAACATAAACACGAAATTTAACACGAAATCATCCACCGTTCTTCACAATTCTTGTTAAATTTGAACAATTTAAGATTGTAAACGAGCCGGGAGAATCATTCGTCACTGTGGAAAAAGAAGCAAGTGATTCAATGGATACTGTGACTTGTTCTGTTTCTTCATCTGATGGAAGACAGAATGTGGTATTGCACCATCTACGAGTGAAGTGTGAGTTCCCCCCTCCCCCCTCTCCCCCCCCCTCATTGTCTTCCTTTCCAGTTGGTCCATTAGTTCGAATGCAGAAGTCATCAATACGTGCCTTCGATGATCTCTCAGCAGAGATCTCATGTATCGTTGACGGATTTCCTATTCCCAATGTCCATTTCGAATACAATGTAAGCAATGAAAGTAGGGACCACCATCCTATTTTTATCGACTCGTGCCCACGCGATGCAAATTATCTCGAAGGAGCCTGATTGCCCGCGGGTTCTGACTTCAGCGATCATTAGTACACTATATCGAGCAACTTTGCTCAAAATTTTGGAAAAATCAATGGGCTCGTTCCCATATTTTTTAACGAAAATATCTCAAAAACACTCAACTTTTGAGGAAACTTTGAATTTAAATCGTTCTAGATTTCGTGAAACGAGTTGCCCGCGACTTCTGACACTTCCCAGTGATGGACTAGTGCCCTACGCATGACGTGTTAAAAAATTAGCCAAATCAATGGGCTCCTTCCATCTTTTTTTCAAACCCAAATAATTGTAATTCTTTTGATCTTTGATCTCAAAAAAAAATCGAAGGAGCCCATTGATTTGGCTAAATTTTTAACACATCTTGGACTGGACCCTAGTCTATCCCTAGGAAAAGTCAGAAGTCGCGGGCAACTCTTTGTTCTGGATTTACAGACCTTCAAAGTAAATTGTCTCTCGTTTTTGAAAACCAACTTTTCAGAAATTTGCAATTTTCTCGAAAACCAAAGTCTTTAGGTAGGTATTCTCTGAACAAAAAATGATTCTATACTGTTGTTTAATAACTTGAGATAGATTCCGAGTCATGAATCACTGATTTGCATAATCGATGGTGGTCCCTACAATGAAAGATTAGAATATGTAACTCTACTCATTGCTCAATTTGTATACAAGAGTCTAATAATTAAGTAATTAAGGGAGTTCGTGTAAATGGTCAGATTCGTGTTCGTGCTCTTGCTGTTCATTCGTATGTTCACACTCTTATGGTAAGGATAAATGGGAAGGGAAGGAGGGGAGTGGGAGGGGAGAGTTTGGGAGATCATTTTGTATCCTTCACGTTGTCACTTCAAAATCAATAATCGTCGAATTAAAAAAATCGAAAAGAGTGAAGCGAAAGTAGCTGACAAATGTGAATCAACGAGTGATATTTTATGGTAGTGATATAATAATTGGGTTAAGATTCACAATGTGACGGGAAGAGCTGGATTCTATACTTGTAAAGCTGAAAGAGACGAAGACGAAGGAAGTGCAAGAGCTGAATTACTCGTTTCTACGGTATGAGATCAGATGAAAGATATTAATGAACTAATTCTATCAGGGATTAATACCATCCAATCCTCGTCTTATCTTTGATTGTTGTGAGAAAGATGGAATAGAAGGAGAATGTATTGAAGTGTGTTCAACAGGAGAAGTCAGAAGTACTACTATTCCATTCACTATTATTATTCTATTTCAGCTTCGATCAAATCTAAATTGTTCTCGATTCTCGTCTTCCTTCCTTAAATGTGCAATAGATAATCGTGATCATGGAGATTGTTGTCTTGAGAATGGAGTGAATATTCCCATTCCTTCTTTCCTTTATATTTATTCATTCAGGTTTCGCCTCGTTGTCTTCCTCTTTGTTCTGGTGATTCATACGATTCATCCATTCAATGTCATCAATATGCTTCTATTATCATGTGTAAGTTCCTTTTCTTCTCTTCCCATCCATATCTCTCTCTTTCTTCAGCCTGTTTTGTTCGTGGTCACGAATCGGCTCCAATCCGACCAGAGAATCTTAAATTTTCTTCATTGTCATCATCTAAAGTGAGAGTGGAATGGGATCATTATCTGAATGATAACTCGTATGTCTACTATGCAGTCTACTATAAAAAGATGGACGATGATTCCGATGAATACAAGGTTACTTCAATTATCCATTCAAAATTACGATGTTATTTTTCTCTCTCTAATTTCATTATTTTGAGGTTCAAAAGACACGAGAAGATCATATTGATTTGGATATTTCGAATGATATTAAATGGGATATCGGAGTAACGGCAGCGAATGCATATGGACATTCACCTCTTGCTTTCATTCAAACTGAACCACAGAATACATCAAGTCAGTCTGATTATTCTCTTTCTAATTGGTGTGTAATATTGAGTGTGAGTATGAGATGGAATACATATAATCCAGAGGGAATCAACATATTCTTCCCTCTGGACTATAATCATTTACTCTGAATATAAGACATCCAATCTCTTTCCCTTGTCATTATCTCTCTCGTTCTCTCTTCAGTAATCCATAATCTTCGATTCAGAATCATCTTCATTTTTCCCTTTCTTTATCTTCCTTCTTATAATTATAATCTGTGTCTCCGTTCTCTATGTTGGAAGAAGACTCAATCAATCGGGAACAACTCTCTCCTCTTTTATTAACAGGTATAAAATATCAATGATCTAATTCAATTTTAAATATTATATTTAGAAACGAAGGAGTTTCTAGAGATGATCCGACCGTTGCATTCGAAAACCCTGGGTTTGGAAATGATTTAGGAGACGAGGTATGTAGTTTACAGTATCCACGCATTTCATTTATCTAGGTAAATTATTATTGGTTAAATCAATATTGTAGGTTCAAATCCGTGGATTGGGTACTGTAGATGCATCGGAATGGCAAAGGAATGATTTACAAGCGGGAAACTCACAAGATCAATCTGAAAATGGAATGAGATACTCAAAACTAAGAGTATAATAACAACAATAATAATAATAACTAATAATATATCTATCATTTTCCCAGTATGCTTTTAACCGTATTCATTCCAACTGGTGACCACCAATCATTTGATATTCTCATTGTGTATTACTGTAGACGGGTAGATTAACACTGCGTTTTCAATTGAATGTGATTGACAATTCTTTACTCTGTGACTAGCAATAATACGGAAGGGATTGATCCCCATGTGCATAAATGGTCTTGATTCATTCATCCGTCGGATCTGTCTTATACCGATAGAAAGAGAAGGGGAAGGACAGTGATTAGAGAGAGAGAGAGAGAGAGAGAGGGAGAGGGGGGGAGATACCATCAGTCGGAGTCTTTTGGTCATCGAGGCCATAGACAGAAGTGATGAGTAATTGGAGAGAGAGAGTGAGGGAATCGAGAATGCAACACTATAATCACTTAATGATACCTTCCGAAAGATGGGAATGAGACCAGAGATGATAGACGAAAATATGAGATGACTGAAGCTAATTGGTTAATGAACATATTCATGAGTAGACAGAAATGTGCAGCGAAATAGAAACTAACGGCGACTGAAAGGAAAATAGATTTATCTGAATGGTTTATGGTAAATGATATGTCGGATGTAAAGAGAGAATAAGGAAAGTCGAGAAATGAGATATGGAAGATCTATAAAAACAGAGTTGATAAATATAAGAAAGATATGATAACTCCTATTTGTTCATTCTCTTCATCTGATCATCTTCCTCATCTTCATCCTTCTTTTCCCTCTGAATTCATCTCTCTCGCCTTGACAGTCCTCCCCCCTCATCCTTCCCCTCCCTCTCTCTTTTATGGATGACCAATCTGACTTGAGATTGATCATAATTCATTATGACTTTCTTTTCCCCCATCATTCCTTCTCTTATGCAACTCCACGAGATCCCATCGATGACCATGTATTCAGTACTGTAGTATTCATGAGTAGTACCATCCCCCCCTCCTCCTCCCTTTCCCCTTCCCCTTCCCTCTCTTCCTCTTTAAATGACGTCGATGGAAATCACAGATGGAAGAGTGTCAGTAGAATGAGGAATGGTATGATAATGGGAACAGAGATGTCATTTAACCCCTGAGGGACACATTAAAAGAATATCGTTTAATAGAAAAGAACTGAATGAAGTGAGAAGGAAATCGAATAGATAAATGTGGACTAGACCTCTCTCGTGTGTGTCTCATTCATCCATTTACATATTGAGACACAGTGATGAATGATAAGATATACAATAAATAATAGTAACTCGTCCCTCTTTGTTCATTCCTTAGTATTCTTCCTTCTCTCATTGACTCACACAGAAACAGGCCACTTCGCACTCATTCATAGATCTTATCTCACTCACTTTACATGGTTCTTATTCGAAGGAAGAGGAAAGAGAAGAGAGATCATTATAATATAAGAGACATGAGAAGGGAAAGAACAGCCAAGGTACCCAGTCTTCTATTCAATTCATGTCAACTACCGTATACTCTTTCCTCTCTATTCATGTCTAATGGATACTGTATTCCACATCTATTTTTGTTCTTCATCAGAAGTATAAGTGGTAATGAATGAGTAGAGAAGAGGGAAGAATGATAAATGGTAGATAGACAGGAAGATGTGGAAATGAAAGAGAGAGAGAGGAAGACCCCTTGTGGTCTCTCCCTCCTCCCTCCCCCCTCTCTCTCTCTCTCTCTCTCCTTCCATGAGTATGCTAATGTCCTGTCGAGATTCAAACCGTCTGTAGAAGAGAAATGAAGCGAATGAGAAAGAGATGGAAGATTAAAGAGAAGAGAATCAACAAGATATTGTTACAATTATTGACGATTCTCAGAGAATGAAGAAAGAGAAGAAGAAGAATGAAGAATGGGCCATTGAGTACAAATGACTGAGTTACCCAAGAATAAGAGAAATATATACAATGGGAAAAAGGATTGAGAGGAACATTTAAATGAACGATGAAGAGTTTGAGTTTGTATAGGAACATAGAGGGAATGGAGAAGAGAATATTAAAGAGAAGAAGAGAAAGAGAGTGGGAGGAGACAGAAATAAATGGATTACAATATGAAAGATATCATCTTCTATTCTCTTATCTCCGATTTGCATTCAATCAAAGGACAGCTGTTGATTATGTGCGGGAATGAAGAGAGGGAAGAGGGAGGAGGGAGAGGGAGGAGGAGGAGGGAAGGGAAGGGAAGGAGGGAGAGGTAGGCCACTCCTGACAGCTATCATTATGAATACGGTATAGCTACAACTACTGTATCTCATTCCCATTCAACTTCATTCTATTTCAATGAATCTCATTCAGGAAAAAAAGGGATTTTCAATTAAAGAGAGAAGAGTGTAGATTCTCTTTCTCTTCCTTCTCAAGAGAGAGTTGACTCAAGTCTACGGTAATGATTGAGAATAGAAAGAGAAGGGAAGAAGGAGGAAAGAGATTGACGGGTGGTCTCAGGAGAATCTTTATCAGCCATTCACTCTATTCTCTTCAAGATCCACGGTAGATAGCTCTCCTCCTCCTCCTCCCTTCCTCCCTTCCTCCTCCTCCCTTCCTCCCTCCCTCCTCCTCCCCTCATCCATCTAGATTCAGATTCATTTCACTAGAATCATCTCAATCTGTTCATCTTCATTCAACCATAATTCCATCTGTTCCATTTTGATTCTTCTCTTCACAGATTCTCTCTAATCTCTTTACTCTCTTTCGCCACTCTTCTTCTGTTAATTCTTCCTTCTTTTCTTCTCTTCTAATCTATCTCAACAATTCTCTCTTTTTCTCACACATTCTAAATAGTATCAATAATATTGTAAATAATTAACTCCTCCCCTCTTTTCTCGAGATACCTTTCATGCTCATTGGTTGGTCCATCTCTCTCTTACTCTTCACATTCAAACTCCGCCCATTCTTCCCTCCTTCCCCTGTCTTCTCCACTCCAGTCTCTCCCTTTATTCCCTCTATCTAAGTGTAACCATCTAATCTATCAACTTGTTAATCTCTCTTATCTCTCTAGAATGACCACATCAACAGATGGTTCACTTTCCACTGTATTTCCTCCTTCCGATCTTCTCTATCCTTCAATCCCTCTTCCTACTCATCATAATTCCCCTTCAACTGATATCAAAGTGAATGAATCGACTGATGAAGTGAGTCAACTTATTCTTCATTTATATATTAACTATTCCATTCAGATCTTTTCACCATCAAAATCCTCAACTCTTTCGTATGGTGCACATAATCTGTATTATTCGAATGGAGGAAAAGTGTGTGATCCATACGGTATTCCCTTCCTTATTCTATCTCATCGTAATGCATATTCTCATCAGGATCAACAACATCTTCTCAATATCTAACAATTCCATTTTATCCATTTGCTTCGAGTTCCTTTCCCTCTTCTGATCCTTCGTCATTCACAGCTCCAGTCATTCCTTCATCCAATCTGTTCGATCGTAAGTTATTCATTTTATTCCATTTCTATCACTTACATTCCTATTGTATTTAGCAAGTCAACAGCAGTTCTTCGCTTCTTCGTATTACACTCCGGACTACAATTCATATGTCCATCCTTCAACTATTACGTCTCAGGTTCACATATACGTTCCTCTTTACATTCCCTTCAGTATACAAAGAGAGTCTAGAGTATTACAAATTAGTTGACTTTAGTCAATTAAAAACAAAGGATCTTCGACAATAGTGTGCATGGTCTCATATGAATCTTCCCTGTGTATAGCAACGTCCTACCGTATCCTCCACTTCGTCCTCTGCTACAGTATCTTCCTCCTCCACTGTATGTGGTCGAACTCCCGTTTCTACGAATGTCAATCGGAGTGAGTCCCCTTTCCCCCTCCCTCCTTCTCTCCCTTCCTTCCTTCATTACTTTCCTTACAGCAGCAGCAACAGCAAATAGCGAAGGCCGTGAATGTGCTAATTGTGGGGCGACGAATACTCCGTTGTGGAGGAGAGATGGCGCTGGACAATATCTGTGTAATGCATGTGGATTATATCATAAGATGAATGGACATAATCGACCACTCGAAAGGCCGAAGAAGAGACAGGTGAGAGACTCCCTTAGACCATCTCTTCTTCTTCCCTTCTGGTTATACCCTACCGAGTCTTTCGGTTCTCTCTTCTTCATAGACAACCGCTCATTAGTTCTTTCCCTCTGGAATTTCTTTCTCTACACGAGTCAACTTCCCTTAGGGTATGAAAGAAACGAGAGACGACCGATAGGGAAATATGTAATTGACTGGATGTCACTGTAGACTAATCGATTTTCCCTTAAGAGGGAATAGATTATATCAGTAGTTGCGCCATCCATTGACACTCACAGTGAAGGACAGATGATTATTCACTCATTCTGATATACTGCCATCCCCCTCCCTCTCCCCACTCTCTCTCTCTCTCTCCTCCAGAAGGATTGATCACATCCAGATAAGACTCGAAAAGAGATTCATTCACATTTATTCCTTCCCTCTCTTTCCTCATTTATTCCTTACCGTATCTCCTCTCCCCTACTCTCACTTTCTCTATTCATACTACCTCTTTCTATCTCTCACTACATTGTTTTCCCTCTTGTTCTACCGTATTCCCATCCCTTTCCTTCAATGGGAAATATATGGATGTCCGCTTCATTTCTCATTAGGTCAATGATCAAACTCCTTCCTCTCATCTCATCTCATCCCTTTCTTTGAAATAACCCGAACAGCAATGATTTATGTAGAACAAATGTAAGAGAGAGGAAAGGGCGATTGTTATCTTGAATGAGTCCGATTCCTCTCTTGTCACTCAAGATACTGCACTGCTAAACACCTTTCATCTTCTCATTCTATCAATTCCTTCCATTCACAAGGTCTTTCTTTCAGAATACTCAGAAGCGAACAGGAGTTATCTGTGTCAATTGTAATACAACAAATACAACTCTGTGGAGAAGGAATGGAAGGGGGGAACCTGTGTGCAATGCATGCGGTCTCTATCATAAACTACATCAGGTATCAACAGGGAATAAAGGGAATACAACTGTTTCTCTGACATCTGAAAGAAGAATGAGGAGGGTTAATGTGCACTCTGAATGAATATTCTTCCAGAAAGCACGACCGATCGCAATGAAGAAGGATGGGATTCAAACGAGGAATAGGAAGACGGTATCAAAAGGGCGAAAGAAGAAAGAAGAAGAGTCAATTCTGTCTTCGACTCTTCCAATTCAACCATGGAAACCATGTGAATCCATGCCTTTTCTGAACACATATGCCTATGTTCCCAATCAGCAACAATCCTATTTCCTCACTCCACCTTGATCCATCACTCATTTTTTAAACCATTCCCATTGATCACTTAGATGCAATATGCGCTTTACCATAGCTAAAAGCTCAAATAGTTAGTTTTATCGTTGAACAAGCAATAATGAAACCAATTGAAGAATAAAATTTCAATAGTCTCATATATCCGTACTTCCCATCCAATATAATTGAGCTTTTCCCAGTTTCCTTCTACATATCACTCTCTTAATTTTCTCGTCACTCCTTACGTGCCTTTAGTCACATTAGATTACTTTATTGTACAGAGCTATAATCAGATATAAATTAATCAAATATATACTTTATTTAATTGTGTATCTCATTATCTCTTCCCCTTTTTCTTCATTTCCGAGTGTCTCTCTTCTATTTATTATCATTCCATTCCCAATCTCTTCATTACCAAATTTGTTCCATTTTTCCTCGTGTTCAAGATCATTTGACTGCATAAACTGATTTCATTGAATGTCAGAGGAAATGAATCACACGTGAACTTTAGCATATTCACCATACTTGTACACATGAACTTTACACATTCAATCATTGTCCATCCAAATATTAAATGTTACTCCATCTCGAAGGAATGAAGTGACAAATGGAGTGAATGGAGGGGGGGATAATAGAAGTGAACTACCAACTGTGATCTCCTCTTCCATTCTACCTCCCACCTCAATTGATTAATGGAGGGAAAGATGAAAGAATGGCTTCACACAACTTCACTTTTCACCTCCGATTCCTTACACTTCTCTCCTCAATTTTCTTCCTCTTCTATCTAATTCATCCATCGTATTCAATGACAGATTCCATTTGACCTGCTATAATCTCGTTCTATCCATCTCTTTCTCGAGGGAGAAACACGGAGATCAAAATCTTTATAGGGCTAAACGAGAGTCGTCACCTCTTTACTTCCATTTAATCCTCTTTTATTGTGCAAAAATCTAATACATGTACACAAATTATAGGATTAATAATAATACATACTAATAATTATATGCTCAATCTTTTCCTACAATATCAATTAATACATGTACACTGATAAGAACAATTTCTGAAAATACCACACACATTACTGAATAAGTTGGGAAAGATTTTGGGAAATTGATGTGGGTAAACGTTATGTCAGATATTATTCGGAATGAAGTACAATCTTTGAATATTATCTTACTAAGATCAAATTCGAGTCATGGAATAACCGACAAAATTCCCGTCGAATCAATTATCACAATATGAATATAGTATAATGACTAGCCAATTAGAATACTCGTTTATGAAAGTTATTTTAGACAATTGCTAAAATACAGGTTCCTATGGAGTGTTTTTCACCCTGATATCGATTGGAATACCGAAGGAAACGACGGTTGAGCCAGTGAGATACGGTAGCTTAACCTTCGTTCTCGCTTTTGCCATTGCTTCCAAGTGAAGTCGCAGTTCCGATGAGGGTGTCAAGTCTGATAAGATCATTGATAAGGAAGGGAGAGGGAGAGAGAGAGGGAGAAGGGGAGGGACTTACCATCCTTGTGATTCAGATGTCTTGCCAATCCATCGTTGACGAATGCAGTGAAGTACTTATCAATCTCTCCATCTGTGACTGTGTAGATACATCCAACTAGACATGGACAAGAGGCAACTGAATGAGAGAGATGGAATGGTGGGAAGGGAGGGGGGGAGTACCTGAATAGTCGATAACAGCTCCTTTTCCATCCATTCCTCTTCCTTCATGAACTGTATGTACACTGAACATCTCCTCTCATCAGAGTGGGGGGAGGAGGGAGGGGGGAGGGAGGGGGGAGATCTCACCTACTACATCCCATAAGAAGGACGACTGATCTACATCGTGACTTCCTAATAACACTTCTACTCAAATGTTTGAATCCATCTCCATGACCGAGGAATCTCAAGAGAAAGAAAAGATCAATGAGAGAAATAGAGACAAGAATAATTACATGAAGAAATCATTCTCTGTGATTATTGATCCAACTTGATACTTATCCGGAGCTCTCCCTGTCACTCCCTTAATACAATATTATTTATATTGTTATCTCTTACAGTATACCTTCCATGAAGAAACCTTTTCGACGATTGGAGTTAATCGATTCTTAGTTGCAGCAAGATTATCAGCTGGATCAAGGATATAGAAAGCAGAGAGAGGATTCGCACTGTACGGAACCTGAATGAAGAAGGAGAGCGATCAGAGGACATTACGTTGTGTGATTACAGACTGTGATTGCAAAATGAGGAAGAATGAGAAATAAAAAAAATCGTCTTAATTTTGCTTAATCTCTTTCTCTCACACGAATGTAGCGTATACCAAAAATATGTCACGAGGAGTTATTCAACCCAATTTGTCGTGTTGATATAACCAATCCAAATAGATAGAGCAAACAAACGTTATTGGATGAATTGAGAAGACTGAATAATTGGTGTATGGAGATCAATCGAGAAGAATGAGCCTTCTCATGTATAATAGATACTGCTTCCCATGGAGAACGAGATAACTCCTATAACAAGAATATGTCATCTAACTATACTGATTGAATACGAGACAGATAGAGAAGGGGATAAATAGGAGAGATACAAACTGTTGATAAAACGAAGAAGACAAATGGAAGATTATTAGTTTGCTGAATCCAATTGCCACACTGTCGATCAGTCTTATTCTTCTGTTAACATTGATTAGATTGTAGATAAATGGAAGAAGAAATAGGGAAAAGAATAAGTAACCTTCATTTCGAGTAGATCATTCATTTGTAGAGTACTCCACTTCTCCAATACTGCCATACACTCCACCAATGGCTGAAATCATTCCATTCTCATTCATCTCATACACCACACAGACAAACGCTTATCCAATGAAATTATTGAAAGAAATATATGGACTGAACCTTGAACTTAGTATATGATATTTGTGCAGCAATGGAAACCATTTCCCTTCCAATATCCTTCTTCATTGATCCTTCGCCACATCGAATTAAACTCGTTACCATTGATTCACCTTAATCATTATCATATCATCCCTCCTTTCTCTCTCCTTCTTTCTAACCTTCCTTTGTTAATTTCCTCGAAGGAAGAAGAAGAGGGGCGAATGCTCCAAGTAGATCACTCTCCATATCAACCATTGCTTTCTACAATCACCATCTTCCTTTCCTCTCCTCCTCCCTCCCCTCCCCTTCCCTTTCTCACTCTCATCATCTCTTCTGCCTTCCTCCTTCCTTCCCAATATTTCTTAGCATCAGTCAATTCCTTTCCAGCTTGGGCCGTTTCATCACTCTTAGTCATTGCACGAATGAATCCTTCCATTATGGTCGTCCACTACAAGAGAAGAGAAGAGATGTCTCCCCCCTCCCCCTCCCTCCCTCACCTTATTCTCCCTTGCAAGAGGGATCACAATGGGAGTATACATCGAATTCACTTTGATGAGATATAGATCGCCACTCATCGTCACTACTAACTCATTCACTGTCATATCTGTAATAACTACCATCTCCTTTCCATTCCCCCTCCTCTTCCCAAGGATCGCCATTGGGAGCAGTGGGACACTCTTCGAACTGACATACCAATTATTGTCATTATCACGGAAACGGTGCCCAATAAAGGTGCTGTCTGCTAAGTCATTTTGCACTCTTTTCAATCAATTTACATAGTATCTCCCATGAGTAGACATGAATAATTAGTTGGAGACACGCCTGATCGGCAGTTCAACGCAAGTTCACCTTTTTTTGTAATTCAAACCCTTGGAGATTGGGGTAGAGGAGACCTAACCTTGAGGCATTCTAGAGACTGCGCCTTTGAATTCGATAACTGACTTGAATCCGAATGGTTTAATATTGCCATCAATAAGTCGACGTGCCTTAAATTATCGAATTTCATTTCCTTTCTCTCACTTTGTAAACATACTTGTCTAGTAGAAACTGCGACACTCTCACTTAAATACATTGCTTTCGTCCATACATCATTTGATTTAAGTGCCAATTGCTCGCATATTCGACTGCGCCAATCACTCAAATAGAAAAAGTATAGAGGCCGACAATATTCGACTATACGAAAACACAAGTAAATTTTCAAGATGTATCTTAAACATATTTCCCCGATATTTAAAGTTGGCCCCATCCTGGGACAGTTATATTCACGTTAAATTGGTAATGTCTACGTAGGCAAACTAACTGATAGAGTAGATGGGAATAATTAGTGAATTCGTTTCTTTCTTCCTCATCTTCCTTCTCCATCGATTCATCTCCCACACTCTTCCTCTTCGGACGACTGTATCATATATCAATTACTAATTACTAATCACAATAAATGGATACATGGGAGTATTCAGTTTACGAAGGAAAGGAGATCTGGAGGGAGTCGTATTCCGTTGTCCTTCCGATCCAATTGATAAATCTCCAAAACTTGTCTAAATACATATTGCATAAACACTTAAAGCGTCAATAAAGCAACGAATAATTCTGAATATTGTAGAACGAACTATTATCGATTTAGAAGTCATCCAAGGGAACGAAAGTGCATCTTTTGGTTTACGAGTCACATGTTTCAGAATAAGACGATAGGGAAGACATAACTGAGAGTAATACGAACAGATCTAGAAGAAGAATAATCATTACTGTAATATATGTGGTGCTCACTCGATTAGCGATATTAAGTAGATCTGTTCTTTGTGAATCTTTCCTTCCCATAGAGAGACCAATTGGAGAGAGAAGAAATGATATTATCAATTTGCCCATTTCATCGCACATCCAAGAAGGAGCACGCTAGAACGGTCCATCAATTCAATACTCCATTTATTCCTTCATCCCCGTATTCCATTCTATCTCACTCACTGGTTTATCTGTCGACATACACATTAACTTCTGCTGCAGAGGAGCGAAATCACTTCTGATATCATTGTATTTTGAAACCAGAGATTTGACAGATTCCTTCGAATATCCACTGCAAGAAATATTCCTTTTTCATTGTGGACAGGTACTTGTGAATGAAGATTAATATATGACGTCATACGAACCTGTACAAGAAAGAGAGTTTGGAAGAGAGGAAAGCGAATGAGGGATTGTATCGATACTCGAGACAAAGATAGCATGAGCATGTTGAAGAGGGAGAAGGAATGTGAAGAGGGGATAAAGAAGCAGAGGATAATTTAGAAATGATTGGAGTGAGACATGATCCTCCTTCTCCTTCTTTCGTCGTCTTATTTACTTCCTCCTTCAATACAAATACATATGAAAAGGAGGAACCAAAAAACCTGAGAAATGAATGTAGAATGGATCAATTTCTTGACAGAAATTACTTCCTCCTTTTCTGCCTCACTTCTCAATCTCGTAAAAAGAAGAAGAGTCATTGTCTCAGTTATCCTGGAAGAAGACTGGAGGGGGAGGGGAAGGGGGATACTTACCACACTGGAAATCCAAGTTTGATTGCACAGCACATTCCAACGTATGAGTATTGGGTTGGCTCCCGGAGAATAGAACATCTGCAATACTTAATAATCATACAATGTCCGGAGTTGTGTTAGTTATCATTAAGGATAGCGAACCAACCTCACATACTCATTCACCATAATTCTGAGTAGTTCGAAGTATTCCGCTACAGCTGATGCAGTTTTCACTTAAATCTCGAACGTTCATATATTCATAATTGGTGTTACTCACAATAATCAACAGTGTTTTCACTCTTCGTCTTCAATCCATCTAATGGCTTATCGAAACTGAATGAAGCCCATCTACTCTTCACAACTGCCTGAATTTATACTATTATAGAAGAAATGAATGGGAGAAGAGAAATAGGGTACGTCAGCTCTCTGGTAGGCATTTTCAGTGCAGTACAGTGGATCCATCATCTGATATAATCAATTATCGAAAGAAGAAGAGGGTGAAACGTACATTTCGTGATCCAATTCCAGCTACTTTGGATACGAGGGCAAGAGCAGAATACACAAGCATCTCAACATATTACTGCTCACTTCGCACACACTTTCAAAACAAACTTGAGATTCATAAACTTGAAATGTCTTGTCCTTAGCTTCGCTAAGCTGATCACGCATCTTTATAAGTTTAATCGCCTTCTCTTCCTATAACTCTTCTCTTTCTCTTTGTTCATCTTTGTTATATTTTAGTCGCAATGGCAATCAACTAACCCTTCCTTTAGGAGAACGATGAAAATCGAGAATATCTCGACATATACTGACAAAATCATCGAATCCCTCGAAGCTACTTTTTTCCTTCTGTCGATCGAACTGTGTTTTAATCACTATTTAAGATACATGTGTGACAAACATTACCTCTAGGAATTTCTCCATTGCTTCCCATTCACAGAGTCGAACAAGCCATCTACAGAATATGATTTGATTTCAAGAAATCTACACTGTCCTACCTCAAAAGAATGATTGCAGAATGAGGATCGTGGTCGCTAATTTCAACTACTTCCTTCAGAATAGTCAATCCCGAGTAGATCTAGAGAATGTCATATATGTAATATATTCATTATCTCTCTATTGCATTTCATATAAATTCTCTTTACTTACATTACCAGTGATGAATAGAGATGCTGCGATTCCTCTACCCGCACAACAAATGTCTCGTCTAATCTTCGACCCCAATTTTAAAATAGAAGGAATTGGATTGTTTTTCATCAGCTGACGCCATTGATGCACAGCATTCTGTGAAAAGATTAACAATATTTTGTATATTAACAAAATTGTTTTTAAAAAACGCGTGTTATAATTGGTAACAAGAAATCTAAATTTTTAAAAGTTGGTCAAATTAATATTTCAAGAGAAAAGTATACCTCGAGAATCTTGCGAGCTTTTAGCGTATTATTAATGTGAGAGACTCTAGTGCAAAGTTGCTCCAACGCATTCTTGTCGTTAACGATCGCAGACATAAAATGCTTATCTTGTTTGCAAATAACCTCTATTTCCGAAGAGATCAACATCTGAAATACATATATTGATTACTCAAAAAACACTACAAAATATTCGAACCTGCACTTCTGTTGCGGAATGAACGAAAGATTCCATAAGAGTATTAATAGTAGCGATAGCGTCGCCCAAAGGATCCCGTATATCTTTGGCAGGTCCTCGGGTTTTCCTCTCATTTCGAGAAGGGCTTTTTGCCCCGAGAATACGGGTGGTACTTCGTGTTGATCGAGACATTTACCCTGTCATAATCAAAAGTAGAAAGGATAGGTTTCCGAGTGTTCATCTAGTATAGAATGGCGCGAATAGACATAACGTAAAATGCGATGTGATGATAGATAGTAGGTACACTGGAATTCCGGTGAAAGCGATAAAAACGAGTAGCACATACATCGAACAAGCGGAATTCGAATTAATATCATAATGTATATTATTAATAATGAATTAATTCGCAACATACGCGCGTGTATACGCGTACACGGAATTAACCCGGAATTTAAATCCATTTTTGAAATTTCGAGACTGGCGGCTTGCTGAGAGATGTACTAAAAGTCGGCTTTCGGTTCTGGAATTCCGGAATATTCCGGCCGGAGTTCTTTTTTTAATCTGGATGATTTTTCTTAGTATTTATTATGAACGCAGCGGGTGAGAATATGGGTACTTCTCTATTAGCAAAAAAAATATGAACAAATATTAGCCCAAAGCGTCAGCCGACAGTCTATTCCAGCCAAGTAGAGCCGGCATCCAACTTTTAGCACATTCACCGAAATACGGCTCTAATCAGTTCATTTTTATCACTCAAGATTATTAATTGTGGCCGTTGATCATTATTTACACACTGTCACTCCTCTAAACGGAATGTGTAGAAATTATTAATTTCTCGCTATCTCTATATATAGTTAATTAGTTTCGAAAAAAAACGTTTCTCATGTGCTTCTCAAATCCGACGATTCATTTTCAGAGGCTCATTGGATGATTATTGGAGTGTTTACCAGTGATCAATGATCTTCTCGCGATGTTGCCATATCCGTATTTTCAAATTCGCACTGAACAAACCTCCAAATAATTCGCTTGTTTTTGTTGCCAAGCGTTTTTCGACTTTCACACCCATTGCGAATTCTCTGCGGACCTATCTCAAGCGGCCTTTGGATGTCGGAAAGGTGTTGAAGTCACTGAGGCTCTCTGGCCTTGCTCTAAGCATTTCTGCTGTTCCCTTTGCAAGGTTTGGCTCACTTCAAATATCGGATCATCCAGTCTTTGCAGGGTAGGCGAATGCAAAAATATAAGTCGGCGAGTTGATCATCTGGTACATGGAGACAATCGAGAAGCTCATCTTTCATTGCGAGATTTGGCATCTCTCATTGCTCCTCATGCATTTTGGCTTGTTGTCGCCGTTATAGTGAGTTCTCTTGTTTATAATTGTTTAAAAAAAAGACTATTTAAAACATTTTATTGAGGCAGCATTCATGACTGCTCTGCTCAACATTCAAATTCCATTATATCTGGGTGAGTTGATCGATGCTATGGCGGAGATTGTCAAGGAGCACTCACAGGTTACATTTAATCAATTATTATACTGAATTATCGTGTGTTTGCTGTGAATGAAAATATTATGTTGAGGTAGGAAGAGCGTCACTTGCTCCCATATCCCCAGTTGTTGTTAAACTAGTCGCTTCATACGCCGCACAGGTACTATTTGTTATCCCTTTTTCAACCTCATCTTCTATTGAGTATGATTAATTGGGTGAATACTCACAGGCAGGTCTTACCTTCCTCTACATTACTTTCCTTTCTATTCTGGGAGAAAGAATGGCAGGAGATCTCCGTCTTCGTCTCTTCCATAGACTTCTCCATCTCGATATGTCTTTCTTTGATGCTGAGAAGACTGCCGAACTTTCATCTCGATTAAATGTCGACGTCCAAGAATTCAAAAGCAGTTTCAAGATTACCATCTCTCAGGGATTGAGAACACTCACCCAAGTTAGTCTAATATTGATATTATCTCTCATTTCAAATGTATCTACATACGAGGTGATTGATAGTGTTGTAGGTTGTTGGATGCATGTGGTCATTGTGTCGAATCTCCCCTCGAATGACTCTCTTCACTATGGCCATTATTCCCATGGTCATTACAATTGGAGCATTCTGTGGACTTCTTCTCAGGTACTATTTGTCTATGATATTTATCCTACTTTCAAAGTAGGGTCCACCATCGATTATGCAAATAATAGAATTATGGCATATTTACTATTTCAGTTTACCAAACAGACGTATAGAATCATTTTTTTGTGAAAGGAAGACCTACTTTAAGTCAACGAGTTTCAAGATAATTGCAATTTAAGAAAAATCTTTTTTTCCAAAAACTAGAGACAACAAACTTCAAAGCGCCCTAGATTGCGATCAAGGAGAGGGCCGCGACTTTTGACACTTTCCAGTTATAGACCAAGGTTATGTGCGTGTCATATCCAAAAATTAGCCAATTCTGTAGGCGTCCACGTGTTTTATAAGAGATCAAAGATCACTTCCATACTCAAACTTTGACACTATGCAAATTTCGTGGACAGATTTTTACAGATTAGATTATTTTTACATTGCAGGCTAATTTTCTCAGCAAAGTTAGGTCACATGGTGTACTAAACGCCTGTGGAATCAGAACCCGCGGCCTTTTCCTCCCCTTTGTATAAATTGACTTCGCGCGCGTGCACAATTAAAAAAAAGAGATGGTGGTCCCTACTTTCAAAGGTCTCTTTCTCGTCGAGCGCAATGTCAGTCTACGATAGCATCTACAGTATCCGATGAGGCGCTCTCAAATATTCGGACGGTGCGCGCTTTTGCCATGGAGCAGCAAGAGCTCAGGTATATTTGGTACGCGTTACTTCTCAAAAAAGATACAATAAATAATGTTGATATAACCCTAAAATTGATTTTGGCTCAATAAATCAATCGTGTTGTAAAGCATTTAAAAAATTTGTTAGTTGTAATCATACCTGTCCAGGCGTGGCTGCCACCTCTTTTTGACCATGTATAGGGATATGTAGGGCCATAACTATGTATAGGGCCCGCGCAGACGAACGTTCGTCTGTGCGAACCCATGTATCCCCCTATACATGGGCAAAATTGAGTGACGGCGTGGACAGGTATGGTTGTACTATAACGAGTCGGGCTGCTCGAATGACAACTCGGGAGTGAGATATAGAACTGTACCTCTTTTATTACAGATTATTCTCAAGAGAAGTGGAGAAAGCAACTGTACTTCACGAAGCATTGGGAGCAGGAGTCGGACTATTTCAAGTAATTCCTTTTTGAGAAGAGAGAATCACGAGAATGAACGGGATACGATAGTTTTTAAGGGTGGAACTAATCTTCTACTCAACGGAATCGTTGTATCTGTCCTATATGGAGGATCAGGACTAATTGCAGCTGGAGAACTTTCAGCAGGTAATGGAATGATGTCTCATCTCTAATATATCTCTTCTTACAGGTGATCTAATGTCTTTCTTAGTCACTGCTCAGACCATTCAAAAGAGTCTTGCTCAACTCTCAATAACATTTGGAACTGCATTGAAGGGATATACAGCTGGAGCGAGAGTCATTCAAGTAACTTTATTCATCCTTCATATTTATTCTCTTCACTTGTATCCGTATTTCATTTTCTTTCAGTTCGCTAATATTGCTCCATCTGAGTCTTACAAAGGAGGAATAAAGATTCCCTACCATTCTCTTTGGGGTGAAATCTGTTTCGAAGGAGTTCATTTCACATATCCGTCAAGACCGGAACATACGGTATAGTGACATTATCCACTTGGAAATTGAAGTGATAATTCAAGGTGTTAAATGGATTAAATGTTCGAATTCCTGCTGGCCAAGTGGTGGCATTGTGTGGTCCATCCGGAGAAGGTACTATCATTCAATCTTGTCTTATTTCAACATGATATACATGTTATATATTGCGTTCATTTGAGGAAAAAGTACAATGGTGAGTCTTCTCGAAAGATTCTACGAGCCGAATGCTGGACGAATAACTTTGGATGGGAAGGATCTGACCTCATTGGATGTGCAATGGTTGAGAGGACAGGTTAAATTATTGAAGCAGAAGAAAATAATTAATAGTTAATATTAAGACTATCGGATTGATCTCACAAGAACCAGTTTTATTCGCTACTTCCATTGCTGAAAACATTAGATATGGAGCACCTGGAGCAAGTGATGAAGAGGTGATTGAGAAAGAAGAGGGTGAGAAAGGAGGGAAAACTATTGAATGAAGTCTAGATGACTTCATCAAATGTTCTGTCTACCCCCCCCCTCCCCTCTTTTCCCTTCCAATCAGATTAACCTATTATTCGTGTTAAATTTGAGGTGGAACGGGCAGCGAAGCTAGCAAATGCAGATTCATTCATCCAATCATTCCCTAATGGATATAATACAATTGTGGGAGAGAGAGGTGCTCAATTGAGGTGAGAGTGAATGGAATATGAAGGAAGAAGATGATGATTATAGTGGTGGACAACGACAAAGAATAGCGATAGCACGAGCACTCGTCAAAGATCCTCCTATTCTTATTCTTGATGAGGCAACGAGTGCATTGGACACTGAGAGTGAACGATTGGTAAGCAATATTATAATATCGATTGAGTAATGGACACTCGACACTGGTGAGCTTCCATGTCATAGGTTCCCGGGGATCCGCATAATGGCGTGTCCGGGGGCCCGCAGTTGGAAAAAATATTACTACGCAGATCAGCAAACGGCGCGGAGTGCCGATTTTTTTTCACGAAAACCACTCCGCCGATCCGCAACCCAAAAAACTATGACATTGGTAGCTCAGCAGTGGTAATGATGGACTGTTGTAGGTAAAATCAGCGCTTGATACTGCGATGAAAGGAAGAACAGTACTTGTAATCGCCCATCGACTATCGACGATTCAGAGTGCAAATAAGATATGTGTCATTAGAGGAGGAAAAGTTGTAGAAGAAGGAACTCATGAAGAATTAATGAAGAAAAAGACTGCATATGCTACACTTGTTGCATCCACAAACAGTTAATAGATGATATAGAGAAAACGCATAGGAAAACGTGTTGATAAAGTTATTAAACTATTAATTGTCTCTAATATATTTGTGCAGAATGTAGAATGTATAATGTAATGTAGAATGTGCAGAATGTATATGCAGAATGTAGAATGCAGAATGTAGAATGCAGAATTCAAAATGTTCAAAATTTTATTAATAAGGACAAATGAACTAATATTATTGGACATCGAAACAGATGAAGGAAGCGTAGAAGATCCAAAATTAAACATGATTAAATCACATGAGATATTATTATAGCACAAACGAAAAACAGATAGTACAATGTGTTATATTTTACAGAGATCGCTTATTAAGTTAACTTAGTGATAAATGCTATGCTCGTCTCACTTCTTCTTTCCGAAAGTCGGTCTTACACGAGGTCCACTCAAAATTGGCTTCTGTAAAGATCGTACTGTAATCGTTGCATCTTCGGAAACAATTATTTAAAGAAACTAAACTGCTGTCAAATGTCAGCAAAAAAATATTCTGACATTCCGTAATGTCACAGCCCGTTGCTGGGTCCGGAACCGCGCGGACGCGTCTTTCACGCGTCGCGGCTCAAACTAAGAAAGCACCTTTATCTGACTTATTACTCTTTTTTTGGCTTTGTAAACTTCTCAGGAGATGCGCAAGCGGTCAACTTACATGATGAGACTTAGCAAATTAATAAATATTTAATGGCTGATTTTATATTATTTTTCAAAGGCAGGAGCCGGCGAAAAGTCACCATGTTGGCACAAAAAACATGAAAGATATCAGTGATTACTGAACTATTTACTTGCTTTCATGATTCATGTGGTCAAGTGGAATGTCCTCTACAACTTTTGGTTGCCAAATTCTTAATTAATTGTACTTTAACTCTATAAGTACCAAAAAAACGTATTTTACGTTGTAAACTGCAACTGAAAGATCTCTCCGAATACTGAACCAAATTCTTCGTTCTTGGTCTCAAACGATTTCTGATGTCCAGCGCTACAACTTTTGGTTGCCAAAATTAAAATATTAGGGCAAATTAACGAAATCGCGTAAAAATGCGTGAAACGTCGCCACCATTCGCGCACTCGCGACGCGTCAAAAAGTGGTCGCGTCGCGGCAACAGGACCGAACTGTTGACTGACATGAAGGGCAACGGGCTGTGAATGTGCGCAAAACACAGTATTGTCAAAGCAGAACAGTAGAAACTAATTATATTAAAACCTACTCATTTTCGATAAAAAAATCAGAAATATTATATTAAAATTTGAATGTATAAAATTGCCTTTTCCTTTCCCTTTTCCTCGCCCTCATCCTGTTTGCGAAGTGATCGAGTCTGAAATCAAATCATTTCCGAAATTATTTCAAGCATACATATTATCTATCAAAAAGGTAAAGTCATCCCGTTAATCTAGGCACTTTCGTCCTGCGGGTGATCACTGCTAGGCCAGTGATAATGAGGCCAATTCAGTCCGGAGGGCCTAATCTCTTCTTCGGACCTACTTATCTATCAAACAACACTTAAAAGTATGAAAACATTACCGTTGGGATTTGAGTAGACGTTGCGAGTGGCTGAGAGGGAATGAGAGAAGAAGAAAGATTGAAAGATGAAGTCATCAAAGGAGGAGCAAGCAGGGAAGATGAAGTCTGAGAACATATTGCAATACTCATTTTCAGTTAGAAAAAAGTAACCTGTGATGAGAATGAAGTATTGGGGGAACCCATTAGAGATGAGCTGACACTTCCAAAAAGTGATTGAGACGATTGAGATATCTTAATACATTATTAAATCATTGTACACTACACAGCAAATATTCTCAAAGAAAAACATCTCATTGATAGTTCTGTGCGAGGAATATCGGGAACCTGTGGATGAGGTTGCAAAATCTCTTTTTTTGAAAAAAAAATGTTTTTGATTGAACGAGCGAAAATAATTTGCACCCACTCTTCTACTAAATGTAAGCGTTTTGCTTAGATTCGCAATTAATTTCAAAAATATGAAACGAAGCGAAAAATACATACGTAAGATGAAGAAGTAGGAAGTATGGAGTTGTCTTGGCTAGAATGGAAAGTTGATCTAGGTGGAGTGATCTCTCTCGGTGTTTCATTCGGCTCCCAATCTTCATCATCTGTCTCCATTCCCTCGTCTCGAATCGATGGCGGAATTAAAGGAATTGACACCTTAAAAAGTTTAACGTAAGGTAAGTAGAGGAACATACCCCAAAGAAAGAAAACTTGGAAATAAATATTAAAGTATTAATAGTAAATAAAGAATATAACCCATTTCGGTATGATTTATTTACACAAGTAATATTAGGGAATTAAACTGACATATTGAGAAGGTGTCTTCTGACTACTCATCGTCACAGGTTCTACATCTTCGTCCATCTTCTCATACACTTCTAGCCGTTTATCATTTCCATTATCCGATTGACTTTTCATTATTTCCGCACCCTTTACTTCATCGACCAAATCTCCAGGCGAAACCCTAAAAAGCAGGCTCAATCATAAGTCTTGCACAATTATTATCATGAAGTTCAAGCCCTTCAACTTCGCTTCACTCAAATCCGGTTTTCCTTAGTAGCTTTATTTAGTGGTACACTCTCTTGGAAATCGGATATCTATAATCTGATAAGCGATATTCTGCTACTGATAATCACCATATCTGTGGATGGTAATCATGGAGGGGGGCTCTGTGATATTGTTTAAAGCTGTCGTGCTATCGACACGAAAATACGACTCCAAATTATTTCCGCTGATTTTTTTTTAATTTGAGAGCTCTTTCGAAGATTTGGTACAGCCGCTTCAACTTATTTCCCAAGGTTAAAGATTGTATCCAGCCTCTCATTAATATATGCAAAGTTGAAGAGAAATTTGGTCAAATGCAAAAGAAAAACACCTAAAAACATATTTATTTTCAAAAAAAAACGAGCAAGACTTATGGCATTTGAATATCAAAACATTAAAATTCAAAATACTAACGGTTTCTCAGCATTTGTTTCATCGGAGGTTTCAGTTTGTTTGAGCACATCAGCTGCCTTCGTCTCTCCACTCGATCCTTTCTTTCCTACAAAACCAAAAGATGATGCATCCATAAATTCATTAGAGAAATACCTCTCTTCGGAGCTCCAAATGCTGGCTTCTTTGCATTCGATGGTGCTAAACAGTAAAATTTATTATTTACGATTAGAAATTATGGTTGAAATATCGAGGCGAAGGGGCGAAGAGAAATATAGAACTACTATTCGCTTTCCTTTCCCGCTTTCATAGTGAAGTTTTTGATAGAGCTCATTATACGGACCGCAACTTTTTCATTTTCATTCTCTCGAGTTGCGAGAGAGTGTGGAGAATGAAGAGATGTGTGTTACATTTGTAGAATTTTAGTTTTTTTTCACTTTCCTCCCCACTCCCTTCGCGCTCTGATTACAGTATCAGTTCACCTTTCTTTGTATCGGAATCGTCTCGTGATGCATTGTCCTTTCTACCTTTCTTCGGCATTGTAGCCTCGCAATCTCAATCATATGCATTAGAACCAACTCGAAACGATATACTCACCTTCATTATCTGCCTGCTTTTTCTTCGTTTTCTTCTTCGTCTGATTATCATCAATATTCTGTTCAGACGTTTTTGGTACTTAAATGGGGTCAATAAAATCATTCGTCTCTTAAATTCAAATCGAAACAAATACCTGTCTTCTCTACATCTTTCCTTTTTCGGCCGAATCTCGGCTTTTTTGATTCCGCGTTTCCAGAAGAATTTGCAGATGCCTTATCTGCAATAGAGAGATATAGATAAGAAGATGAGGACTTGTTTAAAAGCATGAGATATGCCGTAAGAAGATCTTCATCAGAAAAAAAGTACTCTCTCCCACACCCACTCTTTCTTTGCAAATTTCCCCTCCCTCACATGATTACAGTGATTGTGACCCTTATTTCCTGTACAAACTGTTGTTGTGAATCAAACAAGAACATACCATCATTCGTGGTAGACTTCTTCGGTATTTTTCGTGTTGGTACGGGGAGAGTCAATTTCGATATAGAAGCAAGATCATCTGATTGAAACATATTCTCGGTCAGCGGGGTCAATTATTCCAGTGATGCCCTCTATTTTGGTTCTCGAATCTCCACAGTGTTTTTTTACCAAAAATAATTGTGTGAGATACAGTGAAACTCTGTCCTGCTGAGTCCATTAGAGGATAAACCCCCAAACCTTCATTAGTGTTCTCTTTCGCCTTTCTTCCCCTTTTCTTCGGCGCCGTCGAAGCATCCAAAATGGCTTTTGCTGAAGTGAAATTATTATTTTGTTCTCAAGATAAAGATCAAACTCTTAGGTCTCCCTCTTCCCGTCTTTGAGTTTGATTCTTGAATGGCCGAAGATCCGACAGTAGCGTTACCTTGAAGAAGTAAGCATTGTCTCAGTACACTTGCTTTCCTCACCGGGATTCTCATTGCAATCCGACTGTCGAACATTTTCACAGCTCAATGATTCCTTTTCCAAGAACTTGTTTATGAACTTGAGAGATCGAGCGACACTTTTGTGCCACAATTTCCGCCGACGTTCTAAAACAAAGATCTCTAAATTATATGGAAAAAACGGCGTTTGGTATATATATAGGGCTACCCTAACTCGAAAAAAAATCATTTTGAATTTTTTGCTTGAGGCTAGACACTGAGCTGATCCTCTTTTAAAATATGAAATCAGTACCAAATTGTTGAGGATGAAGCGATCGATCGTCGTCGAATCGATCAAGTATGTCATCCATGAATTGGAGTTTCAGCTCTATAATGGAATACACAATTATATCACAATTTGGAAAACGTACTTTTCTTGCTCATGGTGAATCGAGTCTTCTCGAGATTGAGTGGATGAGTCGAGAGTAATTCTTGCTCGGTAACTAATTCTTCTTTACCATCGATAACACTCTGAACAATCATTATGCCTTACTAACTTCAGATATTTCCTACCTGCACAACGTCGACTATGTGATCGAGTCTCTCTCGTATGTGAACGACTCCATAAACCGGTGGGATGAAGCCTTGCAACTCACCGCCTAAAGAAATAAATGACATCGCATCGTTACATATATTAACTTACGCTTCACCGGGAACTGAACATTATCATTGTCTACTTGATTGACAAAGTACGACTGTTTCTTAGCTCGGTCAGTTGATCTATCGAGATGCGACCCTCGAACGAGAGGAGATTGAGGACGCTGTGGAATAATTGACTGTGTTTCTTGTGACGAATCATCTCCGTTGGGCAAGCCTGTTATCGGATCAACCGACATTCCCCTAGAAAGCAGAATCAACAGCAAATTATAAAATATATCGCTGCTTTAATATAATTAAATTAATTTAAAAATTAGGAACATTACTGCGTTTAGCGCTAATTGGTAAACAGCGTAGCGGAGCCAGTATTTGCAAAACTTCTTACAGAAAATCGTAAAAATAGCGTTTTCTTTTAGTTATTCTTAGAAGAATCAGCTCTTTTTTTCTGAAATTAACTTCATTTTTGCATGCCCAGGTACCTTTAATATTTTTAAACAATATTGCTATCAGAAAATTCGTCCATTTTGTTGATGTCTGATGGATTTAAAAGCGTATGATGACCTGCGCGAGTTCTTCTTCATTTCCTCGGATAGAAATGGGTCGAATGGCATAGTAAACGAATCAACGTCAGCTATTCTACCCGAAAGGTTAATGAAGCTATTCATTGTTTTGATTTGTACAGTTATCTATTCCTTTTGTTTGTAGATGCTCTGTGGAGATGCCTGCAGCTGCTGAACCTTCAAGTAAAAGGGAACAGTGTGAAGGAGAAGACAACTGTTTTCATTTAAACGCAACGTAATTATACTCCTATCGAACAATAGGCTTCATAATATGCAGATGTGATTCACACTCGTCCCCGTCAGCTGATCAATCGAGTGATTGGGTGACATATGCAGCTGAGAAAGACAATTTTCATGAAAAATCTGATTCAGATACCAAGTGAGATACTTTATTCTAAAACATTTGTGTTGGTTTCTAGCGTTGTTGAAGAGCTTGTTATTACGCACAGTGAATACCATACCGTACAATACGGAGTTGACATAGTTTCTGAGGATTTGTATGGAACAATATCTTCAAGCCAATATGAAGAAATGCCGAACGATGATGTATGAAAATTTAATCTATGCAGAACTGTTCATTGTGTTTTTTAGGGAAAATGGTGTGCTCGTTCTAAAGAGAGCCATGTTCTCAATGATAAATTGTTCTGTCGCTCACGTACGTTCAAGTATGTTTACCTATCAATTCATTTTGGTTCTTCGGAATGAGAAAACCCATTTGCAGATGCCGCAGTGTGGAAAATGATCATCCATATTCATGCCCTTTTTGCTCTAAGGTTTTCTTTTTTTTTCTCATGATGCTGAAACTGAGAGGGATGCGTTTTGTGGGCCAAATCCTATTATCGCTTTCTTATTTACACGTCTTGACGGATATATTGAACATAATGACGTTTGAGAGCTTCAACAAGAAGTGGAGACTGAGTTGTCACATGGAGCAAGTACATACTAAGATACGAAATTTCTCATGCTCTCAATGTGATAAAAAATTCCGTTCGGATTACGACCTTAAGAGACACTCAACGACGCACACAGGACAAAGGTAACTTATGTATTTATTTTTATTATATTTCTTCTTTTACATAATAATCAGAAGGAACAAATGGCGGCGGAAAACGAGTATTTTGTCCGCTCTCCCCCCCCCCCCTCCGGAGGGTAAAAGACCGCGGTCGGCGCGTAGTGAGAAAAGGGTCGAATAATTTCGGTTTTCTGAGAGAAAACGGGTGCGGCCTTTTCCTCGTAGTGTAAAATACCGTATTTGACTGAGTGTATCCCCGCTGATACTCAGGCAACCAAAATTTACCCCGGATTTCGCAAAAATCCATGTTGGTCATTCTAGGTTGCTCTTCGGAACTACGTTCCGCATTCCCACCCACACACACATAGCTGACCTACCGTATTCCAGGAGGGAGAGGCCTCCCTATCAAAAAAGAAAAAAAAAGCAGCCGTACCCGTTTGTCCTGGAAAACCACATTATGTATGGGATACGTATTGAACAGAGTGATTGTAGTAGGACTCATAACTCGTGTTTGCAAAGATTGAAGTAGGCACACGCAAGCACACCGATGGAAACCCCCATGCCATCCTTATGTTTTCAAAATCTTATTGCTAGCAGACCCTCTAAAAAGTGTAGTTTTTTCAACGATAAGAAGTTTTTTTCTCAAATTTTTTTTTGTTTTTTTTAGTTTTCGCCTTCAATTCTCGAAAAAATCTGGGCATCGTTAAAAACCATCTTACCTTTTTTAAATGTGACAGCTCGTCCTACTTTATTGTATTGTGTCCCTACTACAGATTTTGAATCGACCCGTGTCAGTTAACTCTCGTTACATGAACCGAACCGGTCCCATACAACATTCATCTTTTCTTCGTCAGTTTTACCGGAATCAGTTAACAAATTTAAATAATTTGAATAAATTGCAGATTCGTTTGCTATCACTGTGATACGGGATTCGCATCGAAACAGCGAGTTGCTTGTCACATTCGTCGTTCTATCGCATGCTGGGATAGAAAATCCTAGAAGAGAAAAGATCTCTCTCACGCCATTTCCAAATTTGTCTCTTTCACTTTGTCAATTTCTCACCACGCCGACGTCTTCTAGAGCTCGATTTTTTCAAATTGTTTTCTTTCCATTCTTCAATTTGCTTTATATTGTGTTACTCTGCAGGATATAAAATAACATTTTATCATGGCGTGGTGTTAAAATACGGATGGAAAGAAGGAAATTCTTCATCGATAGAAAGTTTCGCCAGAGGCTAAAAAGATAATTTACCAATGAAATGGAATATTTCGTACCTCTCTTTTGCTGAAGTCTCATGAATTTACGAAGGTGAGCTGGGATCATCTTATCCATGGATCCGAAGGCATATCCGCCTAGTCCACCCCTAGATTACATTACAATCATTGAGTACGATACATCTATCAATGGCATACGTCTCTCCATCTCTCATTTTAAAACGCGTTCTCCGTAAGAACGCAGTGATTTGGATAGGAAAGTGTACAAAAATATCAAAATCATCGCCCGGGGCTCAAACTTCACCAACATGACCCCTAGGGACGGTATTCACGATTTTTGAACTTTGATCCAAAAAATTGTGATCTTTGATCTTTGATCTTTCGAAAAATAAATTTTAGATATCCCTATCGTGTGATAGCTCATTCGAAAGAGCATAAAAAGTTATGTAAAAATTGAAAATTTCAAGCGTTTTTATCAATATTGGTTCCAGTTATGACTAAAAGTATGACGATTTTTGCCAATTTTGACGAAAATCTTTATGGCTACACACTATGGTATTATTTCCGGGACACCAATTCTAGATATTTTATTTATTTTATGATAAGAAAAAATATAGAATTCTTAGAAGGCCATATTTTCGGTGACATTGTTTCGAAATTTTCACCCAACCACGGCCGACCACGCATATTTTCACAAAATGGTCCATACCGAGATGGCTCAGAATGTTAGGTTGACACTTGTTCATGCCTGAAATGATGTTCTTCCGTCATTATGAACCTGTTTAAGATTTTTCGTCAACATTTTGGCCATATTCGTTATCATGACCCACCTCGATTTTTTCACATAAGGGTCTAGGGACCACCATCCATTTTTACATTTGTGCGCTCGTGGTATGCTAATTTGTGCAAAGGGGAGGAAAAGGCCGCGGATTCTGATTTCACAGGTGTTTAGTACATCATGTTAACAAAAAAAAAATGAAAAAATTAGCAAATTCTATAGTCTCCCGCGCTTGTTATAAACAAAAGAATCTCAAAAATGACGTCACAAAATTTAAATAATTTGTTTTAAGCGCTCTAATTTCGTTCACAGGAGAGGGCCGCGACTTTTGACACTTTCCAGTGATAGACTAATGTTACAAGCATGTCATATCCGAAAATTAGCCAATTCCATAGTCTCCCGCGAAATTTACATAGAGTCAAAGTTTGAGTTTGAGTTTGATCTTTGATCTCATATGCGGGAGACTATAGAATTGGCTAATTTTTGGATATGTTATGTCCATAACCTATGCCTATCGCTGGAAGCTTTCAAAAGTCGCGGCCCTCTCCTCAAACTTAAGATAGCAGGTTTCAAAGATTTTTGTCTCTCGTTTTTGAGAATCATGTTTTCATGAAGTCGCGATTTTCTCGTAAACTATTAGCTTTTAGTGGGTGGTCCCTTCACAAAAAATGATTCTATACGCCTGGTTAACAACCTGAGCTACTTCATGGGGCATGAATATGTGATTTGCATATCACGTGGTGGTCCCTAATAAGGGTCCCCCCTTATGTGAAAAATCATGTTGGGGTCATGTTGGAATTGGCCACAATAACATGTTCGATTGCACTAAAAATAACATAAAACTAATTTTTAAGCACCCTAACATACTTTTAGTTGGGTCGGAGGTTCAAATCCAACATGACCCCAACATGATTTTTCACATAAGGGAAAAAAAAAGTCGAGGTGGGTCATGATAACGAATATGGCCAAAATGTTGACGAAAAATCTTAAACAGGTTCATAATGACGGAAAAACATCATTAGAGGCATAAACAAGTGCTGGCCAAACATTCTGAGCCTTCTTCGTATGGACCATTTTGGGAAAAATGACGTGGCTAACCATGGTTGGGAGAAGATTTCGCCACAATGTCACCGAAAATATGCCCCACAAAGTTATCTACATTTTTTCTTATCATAAAATACGTAAAATATCTCGAATTGGTGTCCCGGAAATAATACCATAGTGGGTTGCCATATTGATTTTCGTCCAAATGGGCCAAAATCGTCATACTTTTAGTCATAACTGGAACCAATGTTGATGAAAATGCTTGAAATTTCGAGTTTATCACGCGTGTCACGTAAGAATCGAATAGATTTGTGCACATTGAAAAAGTCGAAATTGAGTTTAAGCCGAATTTGGGTAGTCCATAGGGTCCCTCACAAGATAGCGTCGAGCTTTGTTCGGTATTTTCATTTTCAACGGTGCCAGACGACGTCAAACTTTTTCAGAGCCAAAAATTGCAAACTTTGGAAGGCTGCAGCTCAGTCCAGAGGGATTTTAGTGCTTCGTGTTCAACTGATGAAATGTTCCAAATTTCCAGGAGAATACGTGTGCACAGTTGGCCCATCGATATTTTCATTTATATTTTTGTAAATCGATTAAAATGTTTCATATTCGCCACAACTTCGGGCCAGAAATTTTTTCGAGTAGTATTCCGTAATTTTTTGAATTTACTAGTATTCCGTAATTTTTTGGCGATTGAAGTTCGATCCTTTCATTGCCAAAAATGTTTTGCTGCATTTTTGCTACAATTTCCAGTTCACGGAAAACATGAAATTGACAATGAAATAATATAAAAAAAACTGGCAAAACATTTTTGGCAATGAAAGGATCGAACTTCGATCGCCAAAAAATTACTAGTCCAGACCACTAACCACTGCGCTAAGCAGACTACTGCGAGAGGAGATGGGAAGGGATCATATGAGGTGTGTGGCTAGGAGCAGCGATGATTTAGCGCGCCATCATCGAACGCGACGAATCCTTCTGAAGGAGTTTTCTATAGTTGGCCTAGGGGCCACAAGGCAGATTGCCGAATTCAAGATTTTGTGCCAAAACTAGGTTCAAACGATCCCTCGTGGTCCCAATATCATTATACTTTTCGCCGTTTGTGAATATCTTGTCTCTGAGCTGCGCTAGGGCTCGAGAAGTACACGCGCAACGCCCTTGGGAAGAGGAGGGAAAGGCGAGACGAGAGGGAAGGGGGCGGAGCCTAATTTGCGTGTGTCTCTCTCCCTCCCCCGCCCTCTAGGGACCGTCATGCAAATTTTTAAACTTCTTCTAAAATTCCAATTTTCTTGCAATTGGGTATTATGCGGTGTAGAATCATGATAGCACTTCTAGATTTTCAAAACATTTCAATTTAAACGAGTATAAGTGGAAGGGTTTTTTTGGTGTTTTTTCGCGCGTCGCGGTCAGAGCGTCGCGTGTTTCCACGGAGTACATCCTCCACCTCCTTTTGTGGAACAGTTTTCTTTGCATTTTGAGACACGGGACGATTAATTTTTTGCATTTTTGAAATAAGAGAGGATGGCTCCATTGATTCCAGAGCGATTAATTACTGCACAGTGAGAAAATCAATGCATGACAAGGTACGGTAGCTACAATGACCAACATGCTTCACTCCATTTCGCCAATTTCTGCTGCTCACAGCCCGTTGCCCTTCAGTCAACAGTTCGGTCCTGTTGCCGCGACGCGACCACTTTTTGACGCGTCGCGAGTGCGCGAATGGTGGCGACGTTTCACGCATTTTTACGCGATCTTGTTAATTTGCCCTAATATTTTAAATTTGGCAACCAAAAGTTGTAGCGCCGGACATCAGAAATCGTTTGAGACCAAGAACGAAGAATTTGGTTCAGTATTCGGAGAGATCTTTCAGTTGCAGTTTACAACGTAAAATACTTTCTTTTGGTACTTATAGAGTTAAAGTACAATTAATTAAGAATTTGGCAACCAAAAGTTGTAGAGGACATTCCACTTGACCACATGAATCATGAAAGCAAGTAAATAGTTCAGTAATCACTGATATCTTTCATGTTTTTTGTGCCAACATGGTGACTTTTCGCCGGCTCCTGCCTTTGAAAAATAATATAAAATCAGCCATTAAATATTTATTAATTTGCTAAGTCTGATCATGTAAGTTGACCGCTTGCGCATCTCCTGAGAAGTTTACAAAGCCAAAAAAAGAGTAATAAGTCAGATAAAGGTGCTTTCTTAGTTTGAGCCGCGACGCGTGAGAGACGCGTCCGCGCGGTTCCGGCTCCCCGAACCCAGCAACGGGCTGTGCTGCTACAGATTTTGCTGAATTTTGACAGGGACGTCTATTCAGCCTCAGTCAACTTTGTGATTAGGATTCTGGACAACGGCACCTTGAACATCATTCCTGTGATAATTAAAACTAAAAAAAGTGAAAAATCTTGAAATTTGAATTCAAATTGTAGAAAACTGCTGCTACAGATTTTTATTATTTTTGAAGTATATATTCTACTCGACCGTGCTTTCATTTCAATATAAAAACTGTGAGGCTGCACTTCCTAATATTCCCTAAACCCGAGAAAAAACAAATTAACGTTAAGATTTGAATTCCCGGGCGATTTCGACTATTGCACTTTTTCCCGGCTCTCAAAATTGAAATTCCCGGATGACGGCACCTACCGCCCTCTCGCTCGCCTCTCCCCGCTCATCTACAAACCAAATCCGCAAGCTTTTGAAGAATGATAAAAATCTAATTTTTTCTCTAAAATTCCTAAAATATTCGTGTTCGTCAGAAAATTTATGCCCAACCAAAATCTTCACACTGCAACCCGACAAAACAGCCTCTTCCCATCCTTTATCTTCAATTTTGACCTACTTAATGAAGATGTGCACATTTTGGACAGTGCTCAATCGATTGGGAATGCCAGTAGCTATCCAGCGCACTTTAGAATGAGTGATTTGGTTTAGAATGAAGCTTGCGGATTTGATTCTCGCTTTTAGGCGAAATCGTGTCACACCAAAGTGGGCGGAGCTTGTGGCCCCTAAGTTGGCCACTATTTTATCCTATATGAACAGCATACCATTCGAATCGTCTCGACGAGCTCTATCGATTGAGCTCAAAAAAATTTCTGGCCCGAAGTTGTAGTGAATATGAAACATTTTATTCGATTTACAAAAATATAAATAAAAATATCGATGGGCTAACTGTGCACACGTATTCTCCTGGAAATTTGGAACATTTCATCAGTTGAACACGAAGCACTAAAATCACTTTGGACTGAGCTACAGCCTTCCAAAGTTTGCGATTTTTGGCTCTGAAAAAGTTTGACGTCGTCTGGTATCCTTGAAAATGAAAATATCGAACAAAGCTCGACGATATCTTGTGAGGGACCCTAAGGACTACCAAAACCGCATTAAAACATATAGGTTAGAAAATGTGCACAACACCCCCTGATTTTATTCGATTTTTACGTGACACGCGTGTTATGCATAACTTTTTATGCTCTTTCGAATGAGCTATCACTTGATATGTATTTCTGAAATTTATTTTTCGAAAGATCAAAGATCAAAGATCAACATTTTTGGGATCAAAGTTCAAAAATCGCCAATACCGTCCCTAGGGATCATGTTGGTGAAGTTTGAGCCTCTGGCGATGTTTTTTAAATTTTTGTACACTTTCGCCTGCGTTCTTACAGAGAACGCGTTTTAAAGGAGGTGTATCTTGAACTTTTGAAATTCAAATATTGCGAGTCCTACAACGATATGCCGATGCTATCCTGGTTTTCGCTAAACACAGAAAATCTTCTGGCAAATAGCCAAGATTACGGTAGCGACCGATTATTTCGCTGAAATTTCCGTTGATTTCGTATTTTCTCCTCTGTGCTTCTTCTTGTTGCTTTTTGTATTGTTAATTTGAATTTTGCAGTCTACCTCCGTTGCGCCGGAGACCGGAGGCTCTTGCCCCAAGGTCGGACCCCTCGGTCTGGTGAGTATTTGTCATTCTTGTTATTTTCAAAGTTTTTCGATTTTGTCACGCGATGTTTACACTTGAATTGTCGTTCTTATCGATTTTCATCGATGATCAAACTAATTTGCAGTCCCCCAAGAAGGTCGGAGACGACATCGCCAAGGCTACCGGAGACTGGAAGGGGCTTAAGGTCACCTGCAAGCTCACCATCCAGAACCGTCAGGCCAAGATCGACGTTGTTCCCTCCGCCGCTTCCCTCATCATCAAGGAGCTTAAGGAGCCTCCTCGTGACCGCAAGGAGGTCAAGAATGGTACGTGATGGTCCTATGCTGATTTCCAATAACATCGTAGTTATAGTTTTATATTTAAACCCAACCCTATCTACCCTATCTGTATCTGCCTATCTGTCTGCCCTATCTGTCCTATCTAACCCTATCTGCCCGCGAGTCAGTGAGTGCTCTACTGCGCGAGGTCACGCCTAATTTTGCGCCCATCTCAATTTTGCGCCCCCGAACCTGTTCTTGGGAGTCCATAAATAAGGGCTGACAGCACGCAAATTTCGCACACAGTGGTATGATTGTGTTAATTATATCGGGTTGATGAACGGTGGTGTGCATTTGCGATGCTAGTCTATTTTTTTGCCCGCCACTAACTTAATCTTAATTTCAGTGAAGCACAACGGAAACATCACCTTCGATGCTCTCCTCAAGATCGCTCGCATCATGAGTCCCCGCTCCATGGCACACAAGCTGGAGGGAACCGTGCTTGAGATCCTTGGTTAGTTTTCGTACATTTCCTATGTTATACAGTCCGGGTTGGTCCCTAGTGAAAACAAGCCGGCCGGCTCCGGACGGTCCCTGACGATCAAAGACCCTTTTGTGGCTCAAGTAGAGAAACAACTAGGAAAACCTTTGCAGCGTTATGAAGCTCGTCCAATATGCTATCGGTTTTTTTATAAATTCATTTTTTATTTGTAAATTGACAGAGAATTGTCGTGAATATTTGAGTTTTTTTTTCGAAATAGTTAAACAGAAAAGACACGAAACAGTTTGACGATTTCACTTACCGTATTATAATCGCTTCGTTTTTCTCAAAACTACTGACACGAGTCTTTCAGATTTCTAATTAAACAATTAAATTTCAAAAATTCTGCCAAGAGATATCGATAGCATATGTCATGAGCTTTATAATGCATTTTGCCGTCCTAAATTTCTCTCCCTTTGAGCCACATAAAGGCCTGGGACCGTCCGAAGCCTTCCGGGACTGAATGTAAGGGAATCAACCCGGACTGTAATACAATTTTCTGTATATTGGGTCTAAAACCATGCTTTTAAGGAACCGCCCAGTCTGTCGGATGCACCGTCGATGACATGCACCCCCATGACCTCGTCGACAAGATCAATGGTGGCGAGCTCGAGATCCCCGCCGAGTAAAAAGCACTACGGAAAACGAACTCGCATATTGTTATTGGTTGTTATGTCCTTCGAATAAATCGTTCTTAGACATTGAGCTTTGATCTTGTTTCCGCATTGAGTAATCTGGTGGTTCCACGCATTTTAGAATCTGGGATTGGTAGGGCAGAATAGTATTTTTAATATTTGTGGTAGCTCAAGAGCTGCTGTTTCCCATTCGATCGTGTCATCAACTAGTCGACATATATTACAATTAATGTTAATCTGCAAACTTTGTTGCAGCAGAAGTTAGAGTAGTTGGATTATGTTTGTGTCTGCTTCGTTCGGCTGCTCTTTGATCTTAGAGATTCCATGGATATTTATGACTGACTTTTTTCCTAGATGAGCGATTAAAATACAACATGACCCAATCAGAGAAGTTCCTCTTTGATCGTGACCCATTGTCAGGATGAATCAAGTCTGCTGGGGTATCGTGGAAGGGATCCACGACCTATTTCAACCGTGAGGAAATCAGCAAAAGATTCCCACAACCGGCGGGATTCGAACCCACCTCCCCTCCCCACCCATTCCTCTCCCTTCCTCATCGATCAATAGCGAGGCAAATCGGAGAGAGAGTGATGCAAATTTCATTGATCTACCTTCCCTTCCTCCCCCTTGCGCTGTAGAAAATATTTGAATTCTTTGCAGCTTTTTCCCTGTGCTTCCCTGATACTTTGAGGGCGAATATCTCGGTTTAAAATGGGTCTGCAACTTCCAAACTTCGGCATTCTAATATCGTTCTAGATTCCGATCGGATCATGTTCTCAAAAGCATCAACTAATTTTTCATGATACGCCTCCTTTAAAGTGTTCTTTCCTTTCTGACCGACAAGAAGAGACCATTGCGAAATAAGATCGAAGCGTTTTTGACATCCCAGATATCTGATCCTTTTTTCGTGGGGGAGAAGAGGTACTGTACCTCTTGCGTGCCTTTTGATCCTCGAAGTCAAAAGCAGACACAAGAAGCAGAAGGGATACGAAGAAGATGAAAGAGAACCGCATTCTAAATCCATTGACAATTAAGAGAAGGCCAGGAAGAAGCACGGATTGTGAATGTATTCATTCCTTCCATTTCAATACAATCAAACTGGGATGGAGTACATTCCCCTACAAGCAACAATATATTTTGATCAACGGGAACTATTGATTCGAGCATGTCACCGGATCCAATCTATTTCAACAAAAGCTAAACAATAACAGCCATATAAAATCAAATGGGTTTTGATGGAAGGGGGGGGGGGTTGGGTTGTAGATCCAATATCCTATATCAAAGATCGAAAATAAGTTGTAAACAATGAAAAAATGGAGAGGCTACGGGGTGCAGTTTAGATTAATGATCGGTTCTACGCGACTGAATCAAAATATGAAAGAAACAGTGAAATCTTTGAATATAGCGAATGATAACGAGGATGTGAATAATGCAATGTAAGACAATTACAATTGTTTGAAAAATATGAAAAGAATGGGAAAGTAAGAAAAGGCGAATTTTAATTTAAATAAAACTTCAGATCTGCATTGAGAAAATAGAATGTGGGCAATGAAGAAAGGGGAGGAGAGGGGGAGGGGGAGGAGGGAGTAGATGGGGGACCAGATATAATGGGCGGAGTCAAGATGGAAGAGGAGGAGTAGGAATGGGAGAAGAAGAAGGCGATGAATGGGATGGATGATGAGATGGAGATTCGTCCATCACAACTTCCTCTTCTTCCAATTCCGATCCATCTCCAATTGGACGATCCGATTCACTCTTAATATATTATTATAAAGACAAGGAAGAGGAAGGGAGGAGGGAGGAACAACTCACGGATACAGTAGTTGAGGAAGCGCATGATGTCCATTTCTGCTCTTCTGGATGATACGATCGAACCTGCAATATCTATACCATTACCTTGCATTGGATATAGCTCATTATATCAAATCCATATCACCCCTATAAAAATAATAGCATCATGCATAATAGAGATATGTAATAGAAGGCCTCATTTTCAACCAAGAAAAAAATGAAACAAGGAAGAATCAATTCACACAAACTTGTATCTCCCATGAATTCGCTAAACCCTTACGAGTCTTCCTTCCGGATTTCCAAGGATTATATTCATACTCAGATCTCCTCTTTCTCATATTCGAGCTCATTTCGTTGAGAGGAAGAGGGAGGAACCCACAATGTTTTCACACTTCCTTCCCATAATTTTCAGCAATAATCCCACATCAATTTGCTTATGATATAGCATAAACAGATAAAAACATCTTTGTGACAGATAAAAGAGCCGATGTAAGCTTGCATTGCGATATAAATTAATAACATACTACTAAATATTAAAAGGGCATACATCGTGATCAAGATGATCATTTCCTTCCATCGAATCTTCATTTCCTCTTTCCATCTTCCTTCCTTCTTCTCCATTATTCTCATCATCAAGCCCTTTTTCAGACTGAATCAATCATTTAAACTCTCTTCAATTCTCACATTCGATTCTCCCTCCCTTCTAAATCTCATTTCATCTCTAAATCTAATTTCAGGGAATGATGGCCTAGTAGGCCAGGCCTACACGAAATCACCCGTTCACTACGATAGTTAAAAAAACGGAATTATATGTCTCTGACCATAAACCATTCATTGTGAATCGATAGTAAATGGTAGTGAATAAAGGAATTCTCACTGTAGAAGGTTGATCAATGGAGGAATCTTTAAGAATTGGATCCATTCCTCGAGGAGGAGTAGAATACTTCACGAGAGGACATCTGATAATACGGATTACATCTCTTAGACCCCATATTTTCACATCTATTAATATAAAATTGTCAATGAATTTGTTAGGTTGGTGCAAATGCCTGACATTTCATTTTTCCCAAAAATATAGGACATTGCCTTTCATCGAACTTGAAATCATCCAAACGATTATTAAATTAATTACGATGGCGGGCTAGCAACAACGCATAATAGGCAACTGCAAAAACCTCAAAAAATTTTGCACCAAAAGGAAATTTGAGGAGTGACAATAAAAATAATAGAATTGTAATCGTGAAACTAAATGCAAATGGATATAAGGTCGATATATTTTTAGTAGAATGCAGATGTTTGAGAAAATAAGCCGTTGCCGGTTTGTGATGAACCCCAATTTTCTTACCTGTGATTATGGGAGGGATATCTCGAGAGGGAATCTGCTCTTTGACGATAGAAGTATCTACAATATATGGATTACATATATTCCATCATATATACTCACTTCTTTAGGAATGGATCATCCTGTCGTGGATCACCAAACTCCTTATTGGATGCACACACTGTATCAGCCCCCTCATCACTTCCTCTTCCTCCTCCCGATTGAAGACGACGTTGACGTGCCTCTACCTGAATAGAGAGAGAGATAGAGTACTCCTCTCCCCTCTTCCCTTCTTCCTACCTTCTCCCTCTTCTTCTCGTCTCGTTCTGCCTGTTTCTCTCTTGTCACTTCAAGGAATTTATCAGCCAATCTAACGTCGGATTCCTTATCCGATAGACAACGAGTCACCACTATCATCTGCAATAAGTATTCTCATAGTATCTCAATTGATAAGTATCCTATAATCCTTCATTTAATTCTGACGAAAAGATACCTTGAATCCAGGATCGAGTTCATTGTTCTTGCAAGCTTTGTCCATCTCAAGAACAGAAAAGACCTGGAATGAAGTAAATACGTAGGCTCGACATAACTATAACACGTGTCTTCTGAGAGATTGCATGAAAACGATCCCCCGAGGAACCAGGAGCCCCAAGTTTGAGCAATCTCGATGAAATTTTTTTGGTAGCCTATATTGGTGACCAGAAAAATTTCATAACACAACTTTTGTCCCAGAACCGGCTTTTAGGTACTTTCCGGTTCTGGACCCGGCTATGTCGTATCTCAGCTCCCAGAACAGCTAGAGACCTCTGATTTGGCTTAAAAAATGCGGAACATTATTCTGAACAACTTTTCTTCCAACACGGAAAAGATTGGACCCCTTTTTCATTCTCAAAAAATTGAAAAACCGTCTTCAAAATCGAAAAATAATTCACCCTGGCTCGGGGACCCCCCATTTTCCCCAATTTTTTTTTCGAAAAAAGGTTCCATGATGTCGGTATAATATGGGAAAAATATAGCCAAAGGGCTGTAGGGGTGAAAAGGGGTCGTCCAAAGTCGATATATGCCAAAAACACGCGATTTTTCGAAAATTCTGTAAGTTTGACGATCGAGATTTATTGAATATCGCATCTAACTTAGGCGAAATATGTCACAAAATAACTTCAATGTAACCTAATAACATTTTCTAACCATTTGAGATCAATTCAAGAACATAAATTTTTCAACTAAAATATTTATTATTTTGGACCAACTTCAAACATCATCCTCCTTGAAAAATCATAATTAATTAAACATTCTGGAATCTGTCTGAAACGTTCAGAAAACAATATCCTTATATGATAATGTAATTCTAGGCCTATTTCGCTTCCGTTAGAGCCGAAATTCAACAGATTTCGATCGTCAAACTTACAGAATTTTCGAAAAATCGCGTGTTTTTGGCATATATCGACTTTGGACGACCCCTTTTCACCCCTACAGCCCCTTGGCTATATTTTTCCCATATTATACCGACATCATGGAACCTTTTTTCGAAAAAAAAATTGGGGAAAAGGGGGGTCCCCGAGCCAGGGTGGATTATTTTTCGATTTTGAAGTAGGGACCACCATCTCTTTTTTTATTGTGCACGCACGCGATGCCAATTTATGCAAAGGGGAGGAAAAGGCCGCGGGTTCTGATTTCACAGGCGTTTAGTACACCATGTGACCTAACTTTGCTGAGTGTGAGAAAATTAGCAAATTCTGTAGGCGTCCACGCTTTTTATAAACAAAAATATCTGAAAAATGACGTCACGAAATGAAAATACACTGTTTGAAGCTCTCTAACATCATTTAATGGAGAGGGCCGCGACTTTTGACACTTTACAGTGATAGACTAAGGTTATGGGCATATCATATCCGAAAATTAGACAATTCTGTAGACGTCCACGAAATTTGCATAGTGTCAAAGTTTGAGTATGGAAGTGATCTTTGATCTCTTATAAAACGCGTGGACGCCTACAGAATTGGCTAATTTTTGGATATGTCATGCCTATAACCTTAGTCTATCACTGGAAAGTGTCAAAAGTCGCGGCCCTCTCCTTGATCGCAATCTAGAGCGCTTTGAAGTTTGTTGTCTCTCGTTTTTGAAAAACAGATTTTTCTTAAATTGTAATTATCTTGAAACCCGTTGACTTAAAGTAGGTATTCCCTTCACAAAAAATGATTCTATACGTCTGTTTAGTAAACTGAAATAGTAAATGGGCCATGATTCTATGATTTGCATAATCGATGGTGGTCCCTAATTTTGAAGACGGTTTTTCAATTTTTTGAGAAAGAAAAAGAGGTCCAATCTTTTCCGTGTTGGAAGAAAAGTTGTTCAGAAAAATGTTCCGCATTTTTTAAGCCAAATCAGAGGTCTCTAGCTGTTCTGGGAGCTGAGATACGACATAGCCGGGTCCAGAACCGGAAAGTACCTAAAAGCCGGTTCTGGGACAAAAGTTGTGTTATGAAATTTTTCTGGTCAGCAATATAGGCTACCAAAAAAATTTCATCGAGATTGCTCAAACTTGGGGCTCCTGGTTCCTCAGGGTCCTGCAATCTCTCAGAAGACGCGTGATAAAGCCTTTCAATTTTTCACGCTTTGAGTCTCTTTGAGCCTGATCAACCTAGTAGTTTGATGGATCACGGATTTTCACGAAATAATGATAAATAATGAAGATTTTCCATAGTTTAGCCTTATTTCACTCGTTCTACATCTGTTATAATATTTGGTACCCCCAAGGCCCTAATTATAAGTGGATAGAGCATATCAAGACCCCTACATATACGGAAATCGGAAGTATCATTGAAATCAACAAATATTTTGTGTTGGTAGGCTTACAAAATGCGTCGGTTATTCTATAGGTATTACCGTGACATGTTCATCCTCCTTCTTCATGATACAATTGGGTCCCGTTGCGAATGGTCTTCCAGAAGGGGATTTCTCAATTGGAGTTCCCTCTTGTTGAACAGAAAGACGTCGTTCATTGTATGAATCACACACCATATTATGTGTGTGTGCATGTATCACCATCTTCTCGATATCCTCTCGGGGACTGAAAGGCAATATGTCAAGAAGGAATCAAGCCAATCAATATACTTTCATACTTCCATATTCAATTATAATATTTTAAAATAAGAAACGGATTATGAGCCATGCAGGGCCCAATAATTAGGTTCCGTATTCTTCGAAATCCGTTTAATGTGAATTCTTATGAAAATGGATACTCAGTATCTACAGTGTGGGTTGCGTTTGTAAGTTTTTCGAATAGTATTCGATTATATGCGGTTACCACCGGCATACCTTTTCTAAACAACTCAATTTCCGGTTCCCCTCGAAATATAGGCTCTTTACTTATATTTATTGGCCCACAGAGCAGTCTCCCTCTCATTTGTCGTTCTTTATCCCACACTGCACATTCAGAGCGATTCTTACCGCCGGTCACAGCAATATTTAATATAATTGGGGATGATATAATAAACTGACGGTTTTCTCTCTGATGTTCCATAGATGAGTTTAAGTGAGCTCTCAGGGCAATGTTCATCCATTCCAGGTGGTTTCACCACCTGAAAAGTATGACAAATATTATTTAAACTACCTGATCACAGAAAATTCTCAATTTTTCTTTTCCTTTAATTTGCTATTTTGTTGCAAAAAGGTATGCGCCACTACACGATTTACATACTTATCCGCTCGTCTCACTGACGAAAACGCATTCGAAATGAAAGAGAAATCGGATGATTCTGAATTTATCATTTCGAAATTCCACGCCGAGGCATATAGTCCGCCTCTCTCTCTCGCTTCCTGACTCAAACAGTTCAGATCGTAAACTATGTTTCAAATAACTAGGGATGAATGACTAACAGTGAATGGATTGGCGATGGAATTTCTATCTGGATGGCCTTCATTCGTTCCCTCGCCAGTGCTCTTCTTATCTTCTTTCTCATTCATAGATGCTTCCGAACTATTTCGATAAGAGACTCCATCAGCGACTAAAACGGACAATCATTACTACAGATTCAATGGATTCCTCTGGTGTGCGGGTTCCAACTTGTGTCCGGTGATCAAAAGGGTCACATCGAGCAGAGCAATAACTCTCATCCAGTGTTTTTAAGATGCAAATTAACTTTACAATATACTGTTCCGCACACAAGAGTAATACTTCACAAATCAAACATATAGATAAAAAAATTCGTACATTTCTTCATGACGCTACTCAGTCGAGGAGTTCTCGATACTTTCCTTGAATCGGTTGAAGATGTCTGACATTCACTTGTATTTACTCTTCCCATCTCAATGGCAAGTATATGAGCCCCTTTGCGTTTGCGAAAGAGGAGAAAAGTTCGCACAAGGTTAAATCGATAATTTGAGCAAAGAAATAGTTTTGGAATAGTTTGGAGTGCTGATCGCATCAGCTATTTCAATAGTCATGAAAATGTATATCTGGTTTGTCACAGTAGATCAAACGCGATATTCATTCTGTTTTGGACTACATCTCGACAACCGTTTATGCTAATACAAAACGTTTAATTAAGGCCTTTTTTAGCGATTGTATTGCGCTGTTAGATTTTTTTCGAAATGAAAAGGCCACATAACCCGTATCTATGCTACCGTATCTATAATGTGAAAATCATCGTTATTCTCAATTTGTAAGCAACGAAAGACATGAATACACAATTTGTGCGTTGGTAGCTCGCTCAAATCGATCGCCGAACAAAAAAGTTTTAAAAAAACCGAGACATTCACGTAAAAAATTCTTTCTCTTTATGAGTCCTCCTCACTGCGCACTTGCGAGTTCGCAAACTTTCCTTCTCCCTCAACCAGCTTTACAAGGGCTAAGAAGCATGCAGGCTGATGCCAGTGGAATGTGCCTTATGTACACTCAATGAAATGAATCAATGTACCTTTGGAGTGGAAGGAGGACTAGCTGGTAGAGACGAACTACCTCCCTTCTTACTATTTTCATTCATATTCATCCCTTCCGATATTGTTGTTCCTCCTGTAATCAATCACTTCCACTCTCTTTCCCCCCCCCTCTCTCTCTCTCTCCAACCAGGTGGATAAGGGAACGCTTCATCTCCATGCAAATATGCTCCTCCACAGAAGGTTTTGCAAGTGAACATGGTATTGAACCAGCAGTGACCGATCTGAGAGAGTGAATCAAACAATATGATCAAAAAGAGTGGGGACCGAATGATATACCTTATTCTTAAGTGGTTTGACAGAATGAATCTCTAGTCGTACATCTCCTTCAAGGAACACTCGTTTGTCCGTGGGAACCTCCCATCCATAAGCTCTCCTAAACACCAATTCATAACTAATCATTTTCAGTGCATATTAGATATGTCCTTCATTCAATATCCATACCTAGATAGACACATTCCTCTTCCATTATTCTCATCATACGAATCATCTCCTTTGCTCACTCCCTTCTCCCACACTTTCTCCTCTTCTTCCCATTCTTCCTTCGATAGACAAATCGGTTTCCCTTCGAAAACAGTGACATCTCCATTCACAACTCGAACTTCCAACCCCTTCTTCACTGGAAAGCCTGAAACAATAAAAAAATTAACAATCCTACGATAAAACGGCAATCAAAGGTCCTTTGTGAAAAAGTCGACCAAATTTGGGAGAAATTGAACAAAAAAAAATGTATCTCAAGCTAGGGACCACCACGTGATATGCAAATCACATATTCATGCCCCATGAAGTAGCTCAGGTTGTTAACCAGGCGTATAGAATCATTTTTTGTGAAGGGGCCACCCACTAAAAGCTAATAGTTTACGAGAAAATCGCGACTTAATGAAAACATGATTTTCAAAAACGAGATACAAAAATCTTTGAAACCTGCTAACTTAAGTTTGAGGAAAGGGCCGCGACTTTTGAAAGCTTCCAGCGATAGACATAGGTTATGGAAATAACATTTCCAAAAATTAGCCAATTCTATAGTCTCCCGCGTTTTTTATATGAGATCAAAGATCAAACTCAAACTTTGACTCTATGTAAATTTCGCGGGAGACTATGGAATTGGCTAATTTTCGGATATGACATGCTTGTAACCTTAGTCTATCACTGGAAAGTGTCAAAAGTCGCGGCCCTCTCCTGTGAACGAAATTAGAGCGCTTAAAACAAATTATTTAAATTTTGTGACGTCATTTTTGAGATTCTTTTGTTTATAACAAGCGCTGGAGAGTATAGATTTTGCTAATTTTCTCAGCAAAGTTTGTTAACATGATGTACTAAACACCTGTGAAATCAGAATTCGCGGCCTTTTCCTCCCCTTTGCACAAATTAGCATACCACGAGCGCACAAATGTAAAAATGGATGGTGGTCCCTAATCTCAAGCAAGGTTTCGATACCCTTTGTGGTGGTGATGGCACGTTTAGGAGGAGAGAGATGTTTTGGAAGGTAGCAGATAATAGAGCATAGCCAATCCGAACTCTATCGAGTTTCAAGTTCAACCCCCCCCCCCACTTCCGGTGCTACGACCACCCCATAATCCATTCTCTCATATATTTCGTCAAATTTTTAAACTCAGGTATGATAAGTCAACTACCTTCGGGGGTGCAGGTAATGGCGTATGTAGAGAAGGGCAATGCAGATACGGCGCATACAATTCGGCGCGCGCCGCTCGCTTATGATAATTGAGCCTATATTCGTGTTACCAACCTTCCCCCTTTAATAAGTTTCAAAATATATAGGGCAGCACATGTCCGGTTTTTCTCCACTTCGGAGGTCCCCCACACCCTCAAAAAATCGAACCAAAAATAAAAAATAAAAATTTTAAATTTTAAAAATCCTTTTTTGTTGGCAACCTGAATTTGCGCTTGCCGTTGCACAGAAGGGAAATTTCGGCAATTGAAGTTAGGCGATATCGGCAAACAAAAATTTCGAGGGTCTGTCGGAAAAAAAATTGCCGTGCTAACTGCGAAACTATCGATGGAGTTAATATAGAGGTATAACAAAACCATTCCCACTCGCTCTCGCAGTTTAAAGTTACCCAACAAGGACCATTTTAACCCCCCCCCCTTTTTTATTTGCACATTGGATAGAGAATGGTCGAAATAGTATTGCTCGCGCATTAAAAAAGTCAGAAAATCGATAATAATCCTATAAAGCGGCCTGGAACACCCCTGATCCAGGCAAGCGCGCGCAATTCAAACTCGAATATAGGGAGACTTAATTGTTAATCGATGTGGCTCCGCCCACTTTCACTTTCTGCGGTTCCCTGCCTCCGCATAGGTCTTTCCAGATTCAATAATGAAATAATAATAGATCAATAAACTTAATAAAATAAATTATTTAATTCAATTAAAAATATAGTCATTCGTTTCTTGGTCGCTACTTTGCGGTTGCAGTTTTCGTGCGCATTCAAACGATATTTTGTCATAGTTGGGTAACTTAACTCAATGATACCCTCTTCCTTCACAGTCTCTAAAAGTTAAGATGGATCGCTTCGTCATTGAGTAAAAGCAGCGAACTCGGTCATCTCTCTTTCACATCTTCCTTTCTTTCACTCAGATTCAATTTTTTTCAAAAAAATGACGGCGACGGAGTGGAACTCTAATATGCATATCCACGATTGATTTTTGTACACCACTCACAATTATGCAAACTAATTGTGTCCTCACTCGATTGTTTGGGAGGTCTCTCGAGGAAGATACCGACTAGCTCGCAACGGAGAGGAATATAATTGAGTCCTTTCTCTCTCAGATGGGAGAAGTAGTACACATATCGACGTTGTGAAGGTATAGTTACACCCTTAAATTCTTCTTCTCAAGATCTTCCTTTTCGAAAAACTCACCTTGTTGTTATGAGTGCGTACGATTGAATAATAATCCATGTTCTGTCGAGGGAGTTTGTAGAAAGATATATAGCACAGATACGCACATATCATTACTCCTGTTCGTCCCTTAACAATTCCCTCTCAATAACCTTTCCAAGTTTATCCTTTGTCCAACCTTCCCTGCTTTACAGTGAACAGCCACTATGTTGCGAGGATCAGCATTCAAGTATTCGTGCACCTAAAAATATTTTTTCAATTCGCTTATAAAGGTAATATGATACTTCTCTGCAGAATGGAGCCATAATTTCTAGTCTGGGAGGGTGATGATCAACCATTTCAAAAGATAGAACTCGATCATGGAACTTCTTAGTATCATAGACATATTGACCCCGTCTGCAACAATATATTAGCATAACAAAAAGAATCATATATTACTCACAGATTAAACACTTTGTAGTGACCCTTATGATAATATTCGAGAAACTTCACTGTTGATTCCATACTGCAATTTAATTTGGACCAATTTCATTCCTCCATTCATACCTATTCCTGTAGATTTTTTCCTTTGTATCGGCAGGATAACCCATAGCAATTATGCGATCCGTGATATCTAAAAATAAACCAATGTTCGTAAAATCGTAAAACTGGAATTATAATCTCGATTACTGGTGCTCATCAAATTTATTCGTCGTTTCCAGATTTATCCGGCTAACGCGAGACGATATTGCTCCCCCGCCTCTTCGTATCTGCCCCCTCCCTCCCCTCCCCTCGCTTTTTCTTTCCTGTTTCCCACCCAGACTACAAGAGATAGATAAGAAAAGGTCACTCACAAGTGAGATCAAGGTTGAATCCGTCATCGTTGTATCTCCTTCTATTCTGGGAGACTATCGTACGGAGGGAATTGCAGAGTCGAGTAGAAGCCTACCAAATATTATAATTAGAAGAGAAAACTTGGCTAATAAGAGGTTCACTAACGGGAAGACTCGTGGTCGGTAGACTCGGTCGAATTTCTCTCGTCGTTTGATCTACTTGGATATCCCCTCCAGTTCCCATAGAGGACGAAGCACCTTCCATAGAAGAAGCACTGGAATGAAGAAGATGAATCAAGAGAAGAGAAATGAAAGAGAGGAAGAGAGAGAGGAAGGATAGATGGATAGAGACACTCAAGACTCGCTCCAATCATAATGAGTACCTCATAGTAGAAGGATGTGTAAGGGGCACTTCTTCATTCGCGAGAGGCTTCATTAAAGGGAGTACTTTCACTCCCAATACGTCAAGAGACCGTCAAGAGACACTGGCCATACACAAATAGCGCCAATTAAGCAACTGAAATCAATTGGTTACATCCAAATAGAAAAAAATCTACGCGTCACTATCGAGATATCTGTAGATAAGGATAGAAAAATATATTTCAAATATTTGTTTTTCTAGAGCAAGATAAGAGCAACGAAATTCGCAATTGATAATCCATAAATATATATTGTAATTATCGCCACCCAATCATAGCCAATCTTTCCCAACTCCCGTTTTACGGGTGAGAGCCACCCCCCCCCCCCCACCTATTTTCCGTAATTACGGCCGTAATCCACATTGTTCCATTTAATATTGTCGCGCCTCGGGTGTAGATAAATTATAAACTAGCGTACTAACTGATATTGCGTCCTCATTGTCAGGGCAACAGGTGGGGGATGGGGGGTCGTTGGGTCGATCGACGTGCGATTTACTAGCCGCGCGCGGTGAAGAATAAGCGGAATTCTCGCTAATGGGATTAAAATCTGAGATTCGTGGAAAAGCGTTTAATCTGCTTATTTTATTATTAAAAGAAAACAAACACATGAAAGCAATGTAAATGTATTGTGAATTTTCCTAATTCATATTTAACATGTATTTTCATCACGGTGACGGTGCTCGTTTTGAGATTGGAAAGAGAGAGTGCGGAAATGCGCAGAAATGAGCTGAGATGAGAAGCAAGCAAGGGATCGACTGAAGAGAAGCCAACATACGAGATATTTGATAAAGAATAGAGATAATCGCGTATCGTGGAGAATCCATATCAAAGTATCCATCTTCCCTTATATTACAATGAGGTGCGCGCATGAAGCGGACAAGAGAAAAAGAAAAGATGAGATTGAACGCATAAAAGAGCAGACGAATTGAATACATTACAAGGTATTCCAATCTCTCACATAATAAGATTCCTAAAAATGTGAGAATCCCTGTTCTTTAAAAATATGCGACACTATCCGAGAGGATGAAGTCATCTTTGCGACCAGTCACTAGTGTTTATACATATTGATCCTTATTTCGACTTTTTTTGAAAAAATTAAGTGTCTTTTGGAGTCACTAGTTCCTGATCGATATTTGTGAGACTGGAAGGATAGTGCAGGAGAGAAGTTCCTGTACTCTCAGTGCAACAACTAGGCATTTTCGAAAGAGAACGACTTTTCCCTTCCTATGCATGATATCAACACAATATGGAGAAAAAACAACGCATGATGATAAATATAAACAAATCTTTATAAAATATAAAAATAAATATAACTGAAAAAATAACTCCCTATATTATGAACTTTTTGAAACATTTAGTTAGCTAATAACAGAAAGTAAAACTAGATAATGGAACCAAACACCAGGATAATAATTTTTACCTTCGATTAACCGATGCAATCTAACGAACACGCAAATCAAAAAAAGCGAAAAAGTTCGCAAAATTTTTGCGAACTTTTAGCTCCTATGTGGAAAGCTGGTAAAACGGTAGCAGTTGCACGGTGCATGCATTTGACTCTTTTTTTTTCTGGAATGTTTATGTTTTATCGATTATTTTATCTGCGCTATTCTCCCTCTAGATGCGTTAATTCCGCAAAAAAGCGCTTTTTAAAATCAGGCATGTCATTCCGTGGTAGAGGTGGCGGCGGCGGAGGCCGCGGAGGTGGAGGATTTCGTGGTGGGCGTGGAGGTGACAGAGGAGGTCGTGGAGGTCGCGGTGGTTTCGGAGGCGGCGGACGTTTCGACCAAGGCCCTCCTGAGGAGGTTAGCTTTTATTTGAATAGTTTGAAATTTTCCTTCGTCTTAAAATTTTCTCTTATTTTCTCGTCTTAAAACGCTTAAACTGATTATGAACATGACTGGTCAGGCCGGGCAAAAAGTGGACATTTATATACATGTTCTAAGTAGTATATAGAAAGGAATTTAAAAAAAAGCCCCTCTCCCTGACTTTTATGCTCACCGGGTAAGTAAATATCGTTGCTTCTGGTTTCAGGTGGTACGTTTAAGGGGGGGGGGGGTTCGCTGCCAATACGTTGATTAAGAATACTTTGGGCCTGTGCTTTTCCTTCTTATCGTCTTTCCATAGTTTTTGTTTCACAAAACGTCAATTATTTTAAAAAGTTGTTTTAAAATCTATTTTTTCAGGTAATTGAAGTTGGAATCTTCACACATACTTGCGAAGACGATATCGTCTGCAACACGACTTGTGGGAAAATCCCTTACTTCAACGCGCCCATCTACTTCGATAACAAAGAGCAACTGGGGAAAGTTGACGAAATCTTCGGAGGGCCAAGGAACAATGTTAGTAGCTTTTTTTACAATATCATGTTTCATTTATTAGGTTGATGCAAAAGTTTTTGTACAACACTAATGTGCATATTACAGAGTATTGTTTGATCCGTTTCAAAATCCCTTTTGGCATTTTTTAGGGTGATCCCCAGACATTACAATTACGTTGTAGGACTGAGTTAAAATTACTTGAGGCATGAGAAAATAAAATCGTTTGTAATGGATAGTGAAATAAGCGATTTTGAAGGGTTTTTCCGAGGATCTAGCATTTTCAAAAGAGGTGAATTCGCACAAAATCGAAGTTCAGATATTATTGGGAAAGGGTTGTTGATTTATACTACCAAATTGGATTATTTTTTTAAACGCTCAGTAGTGCAGAAATTCAAGATAAATACCATTTTCGACCATTGAAAGTAAGTTCCAAAGTTTAAAAAAGTCTAGCCCTTGAATGCAAAGCCAAACATTCCGCAAAATAATATGGTAAACTCATCAATGCAGGTACTATATATTCCTGTATTGCTAATACATCTATACCTTTCGGCTTGATTTTAGCACGTCTGAAACTGAAATGAGGTGTTATTCACCGCTCTCGATTTCGAATTCGGTAACTGCTGCTAGATGGGTTTTCGTGCTAATCTTATGACACTATTTTTAAAAGTATACTCAGTGAATGTACTTCACACAGGAGGTTCAAAATTGAGCCTATCACTCCTTGAAAATAAATGGCATCTTAAATAAAAGTGTGCGTTTTTATCGCGCTATATATCTTTGCCGAATCGCTGTGCCCGCCTTCCTGTTCTGACACCTTCGATGTGAAGTGCGCCCGATAGAGTACCCAACCCTATTTCAAATCTTGAAGACTTGGGGTTTGTATCTTGATTGGGTAGAACAAGAGAGCCTTGATTCGTAGACCAAAATTTTGTACAGAAACTTTTGCATCAACCTGATACAATAGCATGTGTTTTCACTTTCAATGCTTGTATCCGGCCTTGCCCTCTGTGAAAAAATTGGCTTGTACCATCTCTCATCAATTGGTCAGCACAACAATAGTAATAATTAACATTTAAAAAATAAGACAAATGAACTATTTACAGGGATTTTCCGTCACATTATCGGACGGAATCAAGGCTTCTTCGTTCAAGGAAAATCAGAAGGTTTGCAGTATTTTGTATGTGTTAAAATGCGTAAATTTTTTATAGTTAATTTGCGAACCTGACTGATACAAATTCAGAAAAGTGAGAGATTCATAAAAAAGAAGGGGGTATGACAAAAGCGCAAATGAGTTGCTGTCTATAACTCCTGCCACTTTTTTTTCTATAATCGCCCAAATAGCCCATTAGAATCCAAATTCGAAGAGCAATCGAATGGTCTCGGTCACAGGTTATAAAAACGAACAGGAAAGATTTGTGAACAATTTTCGAAATCGATTTAGAAACCTGAAACCATCAGGAATCGATAGTTAATTGTTAGAACTTGCGGAAAAAAGTTGGGCGCTCTATTATTATCCTGAGAAGAGCAATGTGAATTTGCGCTGTTGTCGTTGCGGTTCTGTCATGCCCCAAAAGAAGGAAACACGTTGAGTTCAGCTTTTTATTTCTATAATGACAAATTTAAACTGCAATAAAACACTAATCTACATGTTTAAGATCTGTAGCTTCTTTTTTTTATCGGTAACTTCCATTTTATGGATCCGTAAAAAAAAATTTGCGCCCAGCCCTGTTGGGTAATATATCCGCACTAACTAGATTTTCCCTAGATTTTGATTTTTTTCACCATCGGTTTAGTGACGAGGAGCCGTTTTGAGATGGTGTTTTTCTTACCCGCTTAATCGCGGTGTCCCAAAAAATTTAAACTCTTGAAAATGCGATTACGCTCGACTATTCTGACTCGCCCGCACCCTCTCAGTTTGCAACTCTTTCGCGTTTGCGTCAGATCAATGTGTGCGAAGAGTCCTAATGTTGGTTAATTGCAGATGTACATTGACCCGGCAAAGTTGCTTCCCGTTGAGCGATTCCTTCCTCAAGCACCCGGTTCTCGCGGAAGGGGACGTGGAAGAGGTGGAGATAGAGGAGGTCGAGGAGGACGAGGCGGCTTTGGTGATCGAGGAGGAAGAGGAGGAGGATTTGGTGGTGGTAGAGGAGGAGGATTCGGTGGAGATCGAGGACGTGGAGGTGGAAGAGGAGGATTTGGAGATAGAGGAGGAAGAGGAGGTGGTTTCCGAGGAGGAGATAGAGGTGGCTTCCGTGGTGGTGATAGAGGAGGATTCCGAGGAGGAGATAGAGGCGGCTTCCGAGGTGGTGATAGAGGAGGATTCAAGAGAAGTTTCGACGGAGGAAGTGGTGGAGCTGGCAAGAGGACAAAATTCGACGATTAATTTTATTTCCGTATGTCAAGAATTTGAGCACTTTCGTTTCACGTATATTCCAATTTGATGATTGTTGTTTTTGTTATTTGTTACACACTGATTTGTTGTTGATAAAGTGAATAATATAGCGTGTGTTTCTATTCAGAGGAAAAAAACGAAATAGTTGATATAGACATTCATTAGCCAGTGATTTTGGAATGTACGAATAGTCAGAGCATGAGCCCGAATAGTTTGACAACACTTTACATGAACGATGAAGCCGAGCCATGTCTTCATATTAAAATAATCAAGTTGGTACTACCAACTGAATAATCCCATTCGGCTAAGTATGTAATTTGCTTTTTGTTTAAGCTGAGTTCTCTGTGTACAACGAGTCGTTCCATAAAATGCCTTCTGCAGTGTAACACTAGCACTCGGACCCCATCGTGCAACATATTATAATATTTATCTTTCAGGTGTATAATTACGCATGAAAAACGAAAATTTACACATACGAATGCAAGAAAGAAAAGTTTGAAAAAACATTCAACTTTTGCCGAGGAGTACTTTGACTCTGGTTTCTCTCCATTCTTGACCCTTATCCGATGTCATACTGGTCAGTTCGTTTTTCCATTTCAGAATTAGGTTCAGAATATTCATTTCTCTGACCTCGTCGACTTTAACGCACAACTTCAGACCGACACGGTTGCGTTTGCGAAGAATTATAGTATCATCCCTGTAAAGTGATATCAACAACTAAACGTTAGCAAAATGGATATTCTTACTCAGGCGTAAGAGAAGAGATTGAATGGGAGAGATTGTCCGAATTTTCATCATGAGGGGGGAGGGAAAATTCTACGACGGGAGTTTCACATTCGAGGGAAGAATCGTCATTATTGGCCAATAGAACTACCTGTGAACTGACCATCTCTACAGTACCGCTCAAAAGTATGGCCCTAAAATTCAAAACCTCATAACTTTCTTGAAAATTTAGCTAGACACCCACGGTTTTGAGCGTTCGGAAGGGCTTAGTCAGGGGAACAACCACATGTTGTGCTAGGGCTCTTGACCTCACAAACTCATTCACTGCAATTCTTTTCCAGAGGAGCGGTCTTCAATATTTTATTAAGCCTCTACGGAATTTCGCCATAATCTCGCACTTCCTGTGGAAGTAGTACAACCATTGATGTGTATGATACACTATGGGAGCTGTTGAGCGCTTTTCGCAACGAGCCGGTATATTGATTTTCCCGCACCCATGAAAAAAGTTCTAGATGCCATAACTTCGGTCCCAATAGAGCTACAGGCCCCAAATTTGGTGGGTATCATCAGTAAGTGTTGGAGCAACATCCTCTCAAGTTTGAAGCTTACCGGCCACTTACAGCGAAAATTCGAAAAATTTCATATCTTGATTTTCACAGAATTGAAAATTGCCATTCCCGTGATGAGAAAAACCTGAAATCACGAACCAATGCGAAGAATATATTATTGAATATGTGTACGAAATTGCAAAGTGAAGGCTTCTTTTTGGCGCATTTGGCAATTAGCAATTTTCAAATGGCAATTCGAATGGCAATTTTCAATTCTGTGAAAATCAAGATATGAAATTTTTCGAATTTTCGCTGTAAGTGGCCGGTAAGCTTCAAACTTGAGAGGATGTTGCTCCAACACTTACTGATGATACCCACCAAATTTGGGGCCTGTAGCTCTATTGGGACCGAAGTTATGGCATTTAGAACTTTTTTCATGGGTGCGGGAAAATCAATATACCGGCTCGTTGCGAAAAACGCTCAACAGCCCCCATAGTGTATCATACACATCAATGGTTGTACTACTTCCACAGGAAGTGGGAGATTATGGCGAAATTCCGTAGAGGCTTAATAAAATATTGAAGACCGCTCCTCTGGAAAAGAATTGCAGCGAATGAGTTTGTGAGGTCAAGAGCCCTAGCACAACATTTCCCTTCCGAACGCTCAAAACCGTGGTTGTCTAGCTAAATTTTCAAGAAAGTTATGAGTTATTTTAGGGCCATACTTTTGAGCGGTACTGTAATAACAAAAGATCACACTTACATCAGCCTTGGCTACACTCTCATTGACAACCGATATGAATACAGGGCAGATTCCACCTTCCGCAAGTTTAGTCTCTTGCCACAGTCTTATTTCAGGAACGTATGTACGAGCAAAATACTAAAAATAATGTGTTAACATCAACATTTTGAAATTTTGTTCTGGAGAATCGCATAAATGGTTGATAAATAATGATGAAAAGCAAACCTGTATCTTGAATACGATGGATGACGGGCTGTACTCTAATTTAGATAAATTATGAGTACACTGAGTGCATCTTAGTACTCGTCTTCCTTTGAGTGGCATTCGAATAGGACGCCATTCCGAACCTAACAACAATGTTTCCTTATCTTATCACGCGAATCACGAGAAAGCGGAGCTGCCCAGGAACAACTTGCAAAAAGTTCAACCAATTTCGGCCATACTATATTGTGAAAACCCACTAGGAACTAGGATTCGAAAAATATAGGATATTTGTCCCAAAACCGGCTTTTAGGGATTTTCCGGTCCCGAGCCCGGCTATATCATATCTCAGCTCCCCGATGAGGTAGGGAGGGACCTGCGGTTTGGCTCAAAAAATGCGGAAAAATATTTCAAAAATTTTTTATATTTTGACCGAAGACGAAGGACAAAAAACAACAATGGCAAAAAAGAAAATACGATTTATTTGAGTTAAAAAAATTCTGGCTCTATCTAGAATGCGAAACGCAGGGAATTTTATTGCAGAATATGAAAGAGTTAGTCCACCCCTACAATATAAAAAAATAAAAATATGAACTTTATGATACACACGACCTTCATTTTTGAGCTCGAAAGTCGTGGATCGCACTAATAATTGACATTTTTTGCTCTATTTTCTTATTGGTTGCGAAATCCTAGGCTAATATCACTCAAATAACATCAATGAGCTATTTTCTGAATATTTATCACCATTGGAATCAAATCCGCCACCATCATTTTTTCGGACCATGACCCGGGGTTCATGCCTCAAAAGTGATCCATCACCATGAACCCGGGGTCATGGTTCAGAATCCACTTGAAAAGTCATGTTCGAGAATTGTCAATTGCTATACGCCGATCCTCACGCAAATTTCTACCAACGGAAATATCGTAATCCGAAGCTGCGAAATCGAGAATTGATTTATTAAAAGAAAAATTTGATATTTATTGTAATAAATCAGTTTGCGATAACCGAATTACGGAATTTCCAGTTGTGGAATTTTTCATAGGGACTCTGTAACACATCGGTGTATAGTAACTAAAGTTTCTCGAACATGAATTTTCATGTTCATTTCGGACCACATCTTTTTCCACCACTTCGGATGCATGAACCCTCGGGTCGTGGTCCGAAAAAATGATGGTGGCGGATTTGATTCCAATGGTGATAAATATTCAGAATATAGCTCATTGATGTTATTTGAGTGATATTAGCCTAGGATTTCGCAACCAATAAGAAAATAGAGCAAAAAAATGTCAATTATTAGTGCGATCCACGACTTTCGAGCTCAAAAATGAAGGTCGTGTGTATCATAAAGTTCATATTTTTAATTTTTTATATTGTAGGGGTGGACTAACTCTTTCATATTCTGCAATAAAATTCCCTGCGTTTCGCATTCTAGATAGAGCCAGAATTTTTTTAAACTCAAATAAATCGTATTTTCTTTTTTGCCATTGTTGTTTTTTGTCCTTCGTCTTCGGTCAAAATATAAAATTTTTTAAAAATATTTTTCCGCATTTTTTGAGCCAAACCGCAGGTCCCTACCTCATCGGGGAGCTGAGATATGATATAGCCGGGCTCGGGACCGGAAAATCTCTAAAAGCCGGCTTTGGGACAAATGTCCTATATTTTTCGAATCCTGGTCCCTAGTGGGTTTTCACAATATAGTATGGTCGAAATCAGTTGAACTTTTTGCAAGTTGTTCCGGAGGGGGCAAATATTGCTACATTTTCTCGTGATACCCGTGTTATATTTAGTGGTATAATATCCCTCCATTCACAATGATGTAAGGAAACCCTCTATTTAAAAGAGAACGTCGAGTATCACCTCTTGACAGGGGCTGCATTATCCTCGAATCAAGACTCAGAGACTTGTTCAAATCGACAATACTTGTGAAATGAGAATCATCCAATTCGTCCAACTGAAATAGTCGTTTATCGATCCTCAAGATATTACTATTTCTACCACAGTGACTGGTTCCTTCTCGGGAGCTAACCAAGTTGGTCTCTCAAGCGCTTGCTTTCTCTTCTGATACATCTGTTGCAAACCAAATCGATCGGTAAGGCGAGATCCAATCACATTCGAGCGTCTCAAAAAATTATTTCATTTATTTCACAGCTCACACATATCACGCCTGTCACGAGAGAATCGAGCTAGAATGGCAATTCTCGGGGATAGACCAAAAATGGTGAAATGAGTAAACATCAGTTTTGGCCACCTCTAGGCATGTCCTAACATCTCCCAAAGTCCCGTTGTACAAAAATCATTTTGGGGCTCCCTACGCCGGGTCGTTATTCTGGAGCTCCAACTTTGACCGCGAATATCTCAGCTCTGGTGCAACTCCAGGATACCGACCCGGCTTAGGGAGCCCCACAATGATTTTTGTACAATGGGACTTTGGGGGGTGTTAGGACATGCCTAGAGGTGGCCAAAACTAATGTTTACTCATTTCACCATTTTTGGTCTATCCCCATCATTAGCTCGATTCTCTCGCGACAAGGGTGATATGTGAATAAAAATGTATAAATATCAACCTCTTGAGAATGTCACGCTGTGCCTTCTCATTTAATTCGTACTGCTTCATTTGATCGAGAACACAACTCAACTCTTCTTCATGCGGATTCTCAAGGCTAAATTGAATTGCAATTTTTACATGGAAGCGTTTAAAATATTCTTACATCTTCCAATTTCCGGCAGTAGCTTGTTGTTGAATGTCACTCTCGAATGTTGACCACTTGCAAGTAGAACACGATAGAAAGATCGCTTCGCCAGAGTTATGTGCGGAAAGTGTAGAACCTAAATTACACAAAACTGTCGTCATCGGTAGATAGTACGCATCGTTGCCAACATCGACTCATCGTGGCCAGTAGTCCATCGTTACCGTAACCGAGCACGGTATACTTTAAGGTGCTATTTTTCGATGATATTATTAAAACAAACATGGAATCATTTAACTACTGATTACATTTTGCAACGAGTATAATATGACAGTAGAACGATTCAAGACTATTATCAAACTTGTGGTTTGCCTTATGAGCGCTTCATTAAATACTTCTACAAAGCAGAATATAAAATACTCACAGCAGATAGGGCATTGATAACAGTTGACACATCTATTTTTTCGAGTTCTTGCTTCTCCAACAGCTACATTCTCGAGACATGTTCCACAGAAGGTACAATCTATTTCGTTAGCAGTACATGAATGACATCTGTAAGCAAATAGTTGAAGGACAATTAGGTTCCGAGAAAAAATATCAAAGCGGATAAGGCTCTAACACAAAGAATTCAACCGTCCCAAAGAGAAACACCGGGATTTTTTTTCACAAAAGATTATGCAATTTTGCATATTTCGTTTGAAAGATATCTTAAATAATGGAACCTCAATATAGAGCAGTGCCTGCAGTAGAACAAACGACATAATGGAGCCCATTCGGAACACGAACATTCGTAAAGAATACGGTCAAGTTGAAGCAATTCAGCCATATTTCACTGCACCTGCGAATAGACAACGTTGAAAGTCAACAATAATCATCTTATTGTGTATCGATAATGATCAGAGAATTCATGAATATGAAGCGAATATCAAAGCATGGATAAAAGCGCACAATTACAAGGAAATACAAATATTGTGCACGTACACGTAACAATGATGCATCATGATGAATATAATCAGAATCAGAAGAATATGACCTCAAATAAGGAAAGAAGTATAGAACAAGTAGTATAGAACAATTGTTCGAACAAGTTGCTGGATAGGTGTACTAAATCTCAAACCATTGGAATAAATTAATATTACTGAATTCAGAACCAATCGCAGGAAGAATACGTACCGTACTGTAGAAATGAACAACGAAACAACTGCAGTTCCAGTGTTTACCACAATGCTGTGCATTTCAATCAATTGCTGCGCTTACTCCGCGTCCTAACAAGATCTTGCAAGATCCGTTTTTTTTTACATATTCCAAACAAATGGACTCGAGAGTTGTGATCTTCGTGGTAAACTTTATTTTGCTCCAACTCATCTCGTGTAGCCGTGCTACAACCATAGTATTACGCCATTTTTCTGTATCCCTCGACAAAATGCTATGCAAATTTCAGATCTGCAGAGCAAACATAATCAACCACACTGATTCCAACCATGATATTTATTTCGTCAGCTACAATGCATAGGCTTGACTAACTAGCGGCCGTAAGAAGACTCAAAAATTCTTGCAAGAAGACGGCGCCAGCGGCCGGACATGTAGCGCGGTGCTTAGAGTGTACTTATTGTTTCTGGGTTTCATTAGATGACAGACTACAGTAGGCAGTTAAACTAGCAACCGTCGCTAATTGTCACAGAGACATTAGGGCTAGTTTAAAATCTAATGTTGCTTTCATACTCGTAGTCGGTGAGAAAGTATGGCTATGAGTAGGCCGTAAGAAGACTCAAAAATTCTTGCAAGAAGACGGCGCCAGCGGCCGGACATTTAGCGCGGTGCTTAGAGTGTACTTGTTGTTTCTGGGTTTCATTAGATGACAGACTACAGTAGGCACACATTTAATATTTTCTTTATATAAATTCAAAATCTTTATATAGCTTAATAGTGTCCCTATTCAGCAGATTGTATACTCCTTTGTTATTTTTATATATCAAGCTCAGGCTATGTCTCATGTAGAAAACTTCTATGATCCGGATAGTCTCAATTACAAGAAGGTCAGTAGTTTTTTTTGTTGTTGAAGTTTAGTGAATTAAGTTTTTTAGGTAGTTCCTCAGAACGGCGCCCATTCTACTCATGTGAGCACATCAAGCAGAGTTTCAGAAAACACTGTGAAAGGTTCGTGTGAAGCATTGAGTGTCTACGTAGAGTTCCATCTCCTTCCATCCCAATAGTTTGTATCCCTTTTTTTCCACTCGGAGGAGGGGCTTGTTGTAGATATGTGCGTATTGTTGCAAAATGGGCATTGTCGGAAGTTAGGAATGGGTGCTGAGAGTGCTTCGAAAGGGTATTTGGTATCTTCGTCACAAGAAGCATCGAAATATGGAAGAAAAAAACGTTCTTCGAATAGGATTTTAACTCCTCGTTGTTTACTGCAGTTTTAAAAGATAAGATAAGAAACGATCGGCGTAGGTCGCTAGAGATTCTAAAGATTGTCTTAGCTCAATAAGGGGGGCGGACAACAGTCATCCTTCCGACCAAGAAAGAGTCCGAATTTGGTTTAAAGGGGGATAGGCATCAATCAAAGTTGGTGGGTCCCACCACGAAAAGCCTGAAACGTTGCGATCCTACTGTAAACTGCCCAAGCTCTACGCACTTATCATAGTGACTCTGTGCAAGGCATTTCTAGAACTTCGGATAAAGTGATCTCTGATCGGGTAGCCATTCCCTATCATTCCACGTTGCCAGTTTATGCACGAAAATATTGATGCCTATCCCCCTTTAATTGAGCTTGTCCGTACAATTGTCCGGATCGTGCGTAATTTTTCCAAGGCTTTTGGAAAGCAGCTCGCGACCGTTGAAGTTACCCATGATACTAAACCGTTCATAGGGTACCAGTAGAGATTTGTCAAGTCCCAAACTAATGAAAATCTCGAAATTTCACGAACTGTACATTTCCAGCCGATGCTTTAATCTTAGTGCATTCATAGTAGTTGAATCTCTCTGAATTATGTGTGGAGAATAATTAGGAATATGCTGCAGCGATGGCAGAAGGAATGCTCGATTATGTGCTCGACTTGAGTTTAATGAATGAAGTGTTCACTGAGCACAGATCAGCTTCTCTAATGGCTCGATTTGGAGCTACTCATTATCCTGAACCGTCTACTTCAACCTCCGTTAGTTCTATATTCTGATGAAGTACCGTCATTTTGGAATTACAGGAGTCGCCAGTTCGTAAGCAATATGATGTTATTTGTCCCGAGTGCAAGAGAAGTATCGCTGCTGTTAGATTTGCCCCTCATCTCGATAAGTGCATTGGAATGGGACGAAATTCATCACGGTTACTCTATTTTTTTTATCAATTCAAACAGCGAACTTTTTTCCCATTCATTTATTCGTGCTAGCTCATCTATGCACCCAACTCATTTATGGATTCATCTATCCTCACTGTCTAAGGAAATAGCCTTGAAACGCCTTTTTTTTAATTGTTTTGGGTCATGAGTTTTTTTGTTCAAAATTGGTTCTGAATCAGAACTGCTTATTTATAAAAAAAAACATAGATTCAGAAATTGTGAATATTAGAAAGCATTAATGATGAATTGTTGAGGGTTGCTCGTCAGAAGATGCAACAGGGAAATCAAGAAGATGTTCCTTCTGATTCACACAGTGAAGATGAAGTTGTAAGTCTCTCTTATCGTCACATAGTCTTGATTTAACACTTGTCCCTCCCCTCGTTCTATAGCTATCTCAGCGTTCTAGCCACCTGTCCAGGGAGTTCGTTAGACAGCTTTTCTTTCTCTCTATCTCTCGCTTTCCTCTGTTCTCTCATCACATTCTAACTAGTCCAACGAGCTGACCATCCATACACGAAAAAGCTAGTTGAAAACTACCTGGAAATTGAAAACATATGCCGCATTTAAGGTTTTCGTTGACTTACTTACGATTCGAAAACATACGCTGCATTCATAGAATTAGTCGATTTCCAAGGTATTTTTCATAAACATACTCCGCATTCGTAGGTTTTTGACACATAACTTTTTCATGTATGTGACCATCGATTGGTATGGCGACTGTTGTAATGGTAAAGCGTCCTTTTCCGGAGGTTACTTGTTCCAATCTAAACTTTTCATTTCGACAATTTCCATTTTTGTTCAGAGTGCTCTTACAGTTTTTTTCGGTTCCAGAAATCCGAGTAGATAATTTCTTTCAATTAATGCTATCATAGCGGCCGCACGAAAACATTGGTTGTTCTGCGCTTCTAACAATGAGCAATACAAAATTGTTACTATCTTAAATAGATAATACTATGTGTGTTTTTTTCCAGAATAACTTTTATACACAAAAAAATGTTAGAGGGTTGGAAGAGATTAGCGTGATGATATTTGTTGTTAATTGTAGATGGTATCGAATGACGACGATGATGTTGATTGGACGACGAAGAGAAAGAAAGTTGGAAAAGGAAGAAATAGAACAAAGAAGAAGCCAAGAAACGAATAGAAATATATATCATCCATCTTTCTTTCAACCAATTTGTTCTATTCCATTTATGGATCCTTAATTGTTGTTGTCCCTCTTACGAGTTTGTTACTCTGTTATCCGGGTGTCATCCCTTCGTAGGGCATTCTCGTTACTTTCGTTCCTTCTTTCCCCACATCTTCCTTTATCTATCAATGTATTCTTGTCTTTCTTTCACTCAGATTCACAGATGGTAATTCGTACATCTTTATCTCTTTCCATATAACCCATCGAGACAAGAAAAAAGAGAACCATGTGTGGTGTGGAATGCATTGTATAAGGGGAGGTGTGAATTCACTGAATAGTTACCCCCAAAGGGTCTCTGATTGGAGGGGGGAGGAAGTTGCAGGAAGCCGATACCTTCTCGCTTCTCGCACCAAGTAATAACCCCCCAATCTTTACGCCCAATTTTCGACTTTAGACTCCCTTGGAGCCAGAGTGCTAATGGGCATAAGATAGGGAGAGGAAGAAGAATGAAGGGAAGTAGAGGTGGATGGGTCGAGAGGAGAAGAAGATTGTTCTAATGGAGATGGAGATGAAGGATGATGGGGAGAAGGAGTATCAATTGGTGATAGTGAAGGGAGATTAGATGGAAGGAATGCAGCAACCATCATCAAAGGATTCAATACAAGACTTTCGATTAATTGACGCATCGAACTATTCTGAATTGTTGATCGGAAGAAGAGAGATACAACACTCTGAAATTAGATTATCGATTGATCCATGTTTGAATAAAAGTGAAAGATGTACCTCCTCATTCAGATTTGTGCTAATAGAGAGAGATCGGAAGGAGCGTAAAGGCTGGTCGGGATATTTACTTGTCTGATACACATTTAATTGAAGCGTCAGACCATCTTTCATCATTGGTCGATCTGAACAAATTTAATTGAGAAAGAAAGAGATGGAAGAGATGACCTCTATATAGAGCGATTAGTTTGAGTATTCTAGTCTCAGTGATATCGAGATGGAAAGGACGAAGAGAATCTAGAGTATCTATTATCTGAAATGAATGAATGAGGAAAGAGAGAGATGAGAAGGACTCACATCTCTTCCCTCTCCTCCATTCTTCTCCATTTCCTTTATCAATTGATCATTCGGAAGGGAATTCGTTTCGATTCCTTGTAGTATAAATAGAGTTGGCCACGCAGAGCATAGGGATGATATCTGAGAGAGGAGAGAGTGGGAGGGGGAAGTGGAGACTACTGTCGTGTAATTCTCAATCCCTATTCTCCTTTCCCACCAACGAAATCTTGTCCGCTCGCACATATAAAAGTAGTAGGGTGTGAGATTTGAAAATGGAAGTCGAATACGAGTACGGTATTACATAGAAAGAGAAAGGAATAGTTCTCACTTGATCAGATGTTGATACTCCTGCCAGAGTTAAAGTGTGACGAGACCATAAAAGCATCTACAATATACATTCTTATTACTATATTCCAGATCAATCGAAATTCTTAGAGAATAAATTTAACCTCGAATAGAATCTTAGCTGCAGTTGATGGAAGATTGAAGTTGTTACTACTGGAGGGAAGGGATAGATCGAGAGGAAACGATGAAGGGAAGATAGGGAAGGAAGGAATTATTGGTAGAGACAATTTGGATTCCATCTGAACATATTCCGTGTCTGTGTCTTCAAGTATCGGAAGATGAAAGTGATCGAGTGCGGTAGTGGATCTTCCCTCTCTACTCAAGGATTCTTCAATACACACTAATCCGAGTCTGTTTTGTGTTGAGACAATAGAAGAGAAGAAGAGTCGGCAAAAGGTTCAAAGAGAGACTATCACTGTACTCTTTATCCCTCCCTACTCATGTTAATCCCCTCGGGAAGCGTTTGACTCGCGCAATCAACAGATTACGGTAATCGATCCAGATGGAGTCTATCGATTGACATGGAATTCCAAGTTGAAATGTAACGGTGATAAATAGGGAAAGAGAAACGAGGCGAGAGATTGAATCGGATTACAGTAGTCAGAGTGGAAGAGACCGGTTGTCAATTAAAGAGTTGGACAGTTTTTGACAGTTGGAATAGGCCAACTGTCAAAAATGAGAGTAGGAGGAGGAATACGGTAGGAATGGAATGGAAGAATGAGAAAGGAAAGATACCTAACTGGTGCAAAAGTGAACCATGCGATGTAATAACTTACAAGTGATGATGGAGGGAAGATTGTTGGTTGAGAAGTCACACCCATTCGATTTCTTGTCGAATTTCTTGGTCCTCTCTCGTGTTGAACAGCATCCTTATTCATTCCAATCTCTACACACTTTCGAAGACGACACGCTCTTAATTAGGAAAGGATCGTCAACTTTTTCATTACTATTAATACGTTAGTTGATGTATCTTGCATGTAAGGGTACGGTAAGAATACGATAGTTAATGGAGATAGAAGGTACCTGCACTGATTTCGATGAGTTTTGTCCACAACACATCTTCCTTCTTCTGGATTTCCCTTATTCTTACACAAATAATGTCGATGACGTCTAATGGATCTCTATAGAGATCAAAGATCAATCTGAGAATAAGGAAGAAAAAACCTTGAAGAATCCTGCACATCCATCACAAGAAAACTTATTGTAGTGCTTTCCGGATGAATGGTCTTGACAAACTTCACATGGAACATCCAAAAGGATTCGACCTAAACATTATATTCGCTTCTACTATGAATATCTACTAGAACAACTCTGTTAGTGTCGAAAGGTAAATTAATAATGTTCATGTCTTTGGAATGTAAGATACAGTACTTACTAGAAGGAGTGGAAGTCAACATGGAATAGTGGACGATCTACAATGACTCTCTCACTCAAATCTCATTCCAGTCGGTTAGTCGAAGAGGGAAGGGGCGGAGTCAAGGGATCCTATTGGTTGAACAGAGTAAGAAAGTACCGCCCCTTCTACTATGTATGACAACATATGTACACAATACTAACATAGATTCAAGTAGATCCGGGACATGATTTACCTTTTTCTTTGCAGGATCGGGATCTTGAGTGGGTGTGTTAGACGGAGATAGATACCATACCCTGGGGGGAGGAGAAGGGGGGGAGGGGTTGCACTACTTCCATTCACTCCCAGCGGGGCTTTCTCCATTATGACACTTCCAATATTAGAGTCACCAATATCGCAACATATTTATGAAAAGACGAAGGCAGTCAATATTTACAATGGAATCATTCAATATCGATAAAATCTATAAAAACACGTTAAAGTATGATATGAATATCTCTGACAATACAAATAGATGAACCTAAGAGATAAGCTGATCATTCTTGAATTCTCTATCTTTGAATTCATCCAGATTTTCTCCATCATAAGAACGAGAAGGTTTAATTCTAATCTTGATTCCTTCTTCAATCTTAGCTCCCAATGCAGATAACCATCCACTGTGAAGATTGTACGTGTCACCACTCAAAGGACTCAATTATTCCCTCTCTCTCTATGTATATAACCAACCGACAAGTGGAGAAACAGTCTGTACCAGCTGAATCGGGATTCTTCAGTGGAGAAAACTCTTCTTCTCTTTCAACCTGGACCATACAAGGAATGAAGGAAAGTATGAAGAGAAGAAAACGATACCTCCATAATGTAGAAGTTCTTACTCTTCTCGAAAACATCGAATATGAACTGTTCCAGTTTGATTCCATTCGGGGACGATGGTTTCATCTAGAATGAAAGAGTGAGTGTGTGAGAGAGAGAGATGCTCTCTTCCACGTACCACTTCACCATTCTCATTCACATAAGGAATCTTCTTCTCAGCACGATGATACGGAAGATGGAAGTCAGGAGTGATGAAACTGGAAATCAATCAATTTGTTCCTCATCTACCGTATTCTTCCATTTCTACCGTACCTCTTGAGGAAGTCGAGAGTGAATAAATGATTAGCGATATTTCCAGCTCTGTATTCTAGTCTTCCATCAGCAAGAGATCTATAACATCCTTCTTTCTTATTCTCTTCTCTTCTCTCTTCAATTAACCTCTTAGCAAGATCTCCTAATTCAGAGTATTCAACGACAGTTGGTTTCCCATCATTCATACAGATAACTCCTACTTTCTCTCCTGCATCAACTCTCTTCACTGCCTGCAATTAATACAATTCAACCAATACCGTATTACATTCGTATCCCTTTCTTCAGTTATGTCAATATGTCTACTGTATCTCATCTACGACCTAAGGGATACGAAGTGGAATAAAGAAGGATAAGAGAGGGAAGAGGCCAATAATAAGCAAAGAGATTGCCTTAGGCTACTCTTTCCACTCCAAATATTGAAGGAGGGGTTGAACATGGAGTGAAGTGTCCTCCCCTTCTCTTTCTCTCTCTCTCTCTCTCTCCTTTCAAGGAGTCCGCTTCTCATTCCAGACACAGAATGATGATGACTGAATGAATAGACGAAAGGAGGAGTGAAGAGTGAAGTGGAGGGACAACTGATTCAACTCCTCTCTCTCTCTCTTATCATGAAGAAGGAAGGGAAGGGAAGGAAGGAATCATAAGGAGAAGAAGGAAGAGTATCAAGTGATGAGTACTCTTCTACACTTGCAAGCTGTGTATGCTCACCCTATTTAGAAGGAGTGTGACCTCATCGACAGATTGAGAATCAAAGAAGAATATGGAGAACAGATGTATGATATTACATGATACAAGGAAGGAAAGAAGGGGAGAGGAGGGGAGAAGAGAGGGAAATATGGATGGAGAGAAGGGATATGCACAACCATACAACGAGAAGGATTATCTGTTAATGAGAGAGGAGACAAGCGATCGGCTAAAGAGAAAAGGGACTATTCTACCATACAAATCTATGCCTTCTCATTGCACTAGTTAATCAATCATCAAGGAAAGGGAGAGAATAGATATTGGATCAATGACTTCTTATTGACACCCTCTACCCCCTTCCCTTCCCTCGCCTTCCCTCAGCCTTTGCCTTCCTTACCTTTGCCATACAATCTGCTCCCTTATCGATAGCTATTCCAATCATAAGAGGATCGGCCACCTATAATACATCGTCATTCTACCGTATCCCCCTATCGACAGTACCTTGCATAGCACATTATCAACGGAATAGACATGTATGTATTTGACTCCCTTTGATGATAATTGATGGATAAGAGGGTGGAGAGCAGAGTAAAGACCACCATTTCCATCTGAATATTATATTCCCTTTAAGATAATGACACAATGGATGAGGGGATAGACCTTCAGAGTTGCAATCCACAATGAATAGTATCACAAAGTGACACGACTCAATTCCCCATTCACTACATCCTCACTTACAGTACTTCACACGAGGTCATACAAACATTCTCGACTCTCGTGCTAACTGGGTCATTTCAGTCACTGTCACCGGATCATTCACATAGGGGAAACTTATTATTAATTAAATTGATTTAAAGATTCGGCGAAAAAAGGGAGCAAAACTAATCCCTTGATTAGAGTGATCCATTACGGCCCGTGGGGTTTCACCGTCGCAGTGATGAGCGCTTATCTTCAACTTAGGAGGAGGGAGCGTGCCCCCCTACGTACCCAGAGGGGATGTCACCATCACTAATCAGTAGCAACTACAACGATATCATAACTGCATAATGATTGAATAACTAACTGGGAGCAGTAGCAACTCGATTCTTCTCAGCCAACATTAATCTACCATCCATATCAAAGGCAGGAATATCATCTTGAGAGAAGAGAATAATTCTATCCTCTTCATCATTCCAATGAGTCTTCTTAACTGATTCCATATGAAGAGCAGTCTCTTCATTCGTTGATCGAGATGTCATAACAAGCCTTAATATATATTCTCCTTCCTTCATTATTCCCCTCTTCCTACCATGGAATGAATGGAGTGGAAGAGACATTCTTCTCCAATGCAAGTTTCTCCAGTCTTGCTATTCTTGCTGCTTGTAGACAGAAGAGAGAGTCATTGTCAGTGAGATGGAGACCGATAGAAACCATTCCCTATAATCCCTCCCTCTCCTTTCCCACTCTCTCTCTCTCTCTCACCTTCGGATGAGAACATCCCAATCTCGTCGCTTGTCCTCCTGCCATCACAATAGCAGCCACTTCTCCACGAGAAATTGCTTCCATTCCTTAACCATTCCATCCATCATCAATACGTTATCCTATCTAACTAGACTGCGTTCAATTTCATATTTCGTAATCAGTAATGGGAAAGAGAATGGGTTTGACTGACCGAGTTGGCGGAGTCTCTTCTCTTCTTCATTCGATAGATTCTTCTTGACAATATGATGATCATCGGAGACAGGGGATAAATTTGAAGGATGAGGAGCAACAACGAGAGAAGAAGAAGAGAATGCAGATGGGCATGATGAGAAATTGAGAGACATCAACTGATATAAACATATTAAGAGAAAACGGAGGGAACAAAGATAAGCTAATGTTTTCAGATCACTCAATTTTTATTGCTAATTATATTCACAAATAACTTGTCGGATGTAACTTAGTTTACAACAAATGCATTAAATAGTATATAGCTGGAAAATGTACCTGGTGAGAGAATACTTCCTTCTCCGAATCAGTCAATTCATCCCAGTATCGGAGAAGATGTTCATTATCCTTCCCCACATGAACAAGAAGATCGGAAGGAGGAGACATTCTGTGATGAGTAGAGAAGGATATCAATGAATGAATGAATGAATGAAGGAATGATGAGAAGAGAGAGGGAGAGTTGAGGGAAGGGCATCGATAGATCATTTTATCAATCGATATAAGACGGGATAGGTCACGGGTAGATCACAGCTTCTAGATATCAAACACATCAAGAGCAATCTATCCATTTTGTATTATTTCTTTTCAGTCAGAAAATGAGAGTATGTGTGTGAAAAACCCATTAATAAAATATAGATATTAGTTAGGATGAGAGACTGCCTTCAAGAAGAGTATAACAACATAATCAATCACACTGTATTTATCAACGTGGCGAGAGATAGCGAGCGAAAAAGATAAGAAGCAAAAATTGAACGAATGAAGGGAAAGCAAAGTACAATATAGGAAAGGGAAGAACAGTAAGCGATGCATTGCGAAGATATGGGAAATTACGAATCATTCGATCGTTTCTGCGATACCATTTCTCTCAAGTTCCTCTCACTCTCCTCCATGCTCTTCTCTAGAAACTCCCGTTGTTTGTCCACACCAAGAGCCTGAAAAAACACAATAAACGTCCCAGGGAATGTGGAAATTGAAACGTAAGCATAATAATTAATGAAAGATCGTACAGTCTGCTTGAAATCGTCGGCCTCCTTGTTGTGTCTCTCAATCTCCGACGTACTACTCGTAAGGAGAAACATTCTTCCGACTCCATGGTATGTGGGACGATCTCCCAATTCTTTCAATTGACTTGCAGCAAGTCGGGAAGACTTCTCATTCTGAGAGATACACAAAACATTATATTTTTGGTTATTATCCACAAGATTATCGTCCGATAAATATAAAAAGTTATGTAAAATAAAAAAAACTAACTCTTAGAGAAGTCTGTTTTTTCACTTCTCCCTGGGCAATCCGCTGCTTTGCCTCGGATACTTTCGTTGCGAGTTCGCGGAATGCCTGCATTGCAACATGATAGATTAATAAGCGATTCCTGTAAAAAGCAAGAATCTCGAAAATATGTTTTTTACAAACCTCGATTGTCATGGAAGGTATCTAGTAACTAGGAAGAGACCCCAGACCAAAAATGTTCATTATATTTTTATTTCACCGACAAAATTGACGAATTTTGCTTTGTTCTCATAGCGAACGAGTATATTATTATAGCTGAGTGCAGATTTCCCTAAGGAACACTAATGTGGCTGTGACCAGGGTTCGATTACTTGGGATTCTAAAAACCACCGAATGTTGGTTGCTTTTTGAAATTTGAACTCAAACCGTTCGAATGTGGCTTGCCATGCTCACAGTGATTTGGAGACCCGATCAAACAGAAAAATTCCTAAGGAGCTACCTGAGTCACGTATGTTCGAACTCTACCGAATTTAAGGCAGGGCTCGCGATCTTTAGAAGTGTCAATTATTCAAAAGAGAAGCAATTAGTTTCACACCAGCCTCATCACCCGCGATTGAGACATATTACATTGTGATAATTTTCGATTCATTCCGCGCCTTGCGGCTGAGAAGACTCGGGTGAAATGAAGGGGTTTTCTTTAAAATGATGACTGTTTTTGACGCTTTTAACGATTTTTAACGAACGAAGCTCGCTAGATATTGAAGATGCGATTTACAGATCAATAGCGAGAGTAAAAAAAAACATACCTGGCGTAATTCTTCGTCTCCAGCCATGACAATTGACGGAAGATACTGAAATCAAACATAAATACGAGCGGTGAGTCGTCTTGCAAGGGACGCGACTTTATCGCAAAAGTTGAGTTCACATGGTTCGTTTTTATGCTCAAAAAATAGTCAATACTTCAAATTCTATCAAAAGTCTAGAGAATAATCGAGAATATGTCGATAAAAATATCAAAACGCTCATTAAAAAGTGATCGTTTTGATGCTTCCCCGGTCGAACTACAGTACTTCTTCAGTATGGTATATTCATTCGGTGCGGACTCCTAACTGGAAAAGCTTGCGACCCTCTAGTTCGACCCTCTATTTTTTTTCTTTATCATCTTCAATGTTACGCGCGTGTCGCCAGTCTGTATGTTTTTTTTGTTGGTAACCTTTTGGTATGCTCATAACGTGCTCCAAAATGAAAGCCCGAGCCCCTTTCCAAAAGTCATTCCTCATAGATTTTTTAAAAACAATTGTTATGTCTATAATTTGGGGTACCTAGTACCTCAATCTGTCAGCCCGTCTATTCGTTTGTTTGAATGCATACATACTCAAAAAATGAAACCCCGAGCCTTTACGGGATGAGGGTGGTGTGCTCTGTCCCCCGAAGAGTAACCGTCCCTCTAGTCGCGAGGGACATGGATTTATAGGCGGGCAGGCAATGTAAAGAAGTGCCATAGGCTCAGTGATTAGTGCTTAGTCTGTCCACTCGGTATGCCTGCCCCCCCCCCACCTGATCTATAGCTATAGAAGTGCCCCAAACGACTCATCATTTAATTTCCCAAAAAATCGATAGTTTATCGATAGTTTAAAAAATCATCACTATGCCTCACAGTCCTTTTGCGAGCGTAAACGCCTGATGTGAGTGGCATAAAAGCTACGTATATTCTATCCATAACACGTGTTAACATCACCATGCGGCTATTACGATAAGAAACATGGTATGTTAAAAATTCGATAATATTTTAATCACATTTCAAGCGAAAAAAGGTTTTAAATTGATTATTGATTATTTCGGATTTGCAAGTATTGTACGGTTCTATTTAATTCCGGTCAGCCGGCTTTTGTGTATTTTGCAGAGCCTATTGCAGTTGAAAAACATTCCGCATAGGACCCCTCTGAGGCAGACGAAAGAGAAAAAAATGGGCTTACTGATATGTATGGATTCTACTCGATTTATTTTAGCTTTGCGTTACTGGCTGATGGCCATTTTTGTTCTTATGATTTGATATCGTGATAATCATTTTCAAAAAGTCGATGGTCAATGGTTTATGTTGACGTCTTTCATTTTTCTCGCGTGTATATGCATGTTTCATATCATTTTTCATTTTCTCATCTTTTTTGCAGGTAAACCTCACGATGGGAATCGTCAACGAGCTTTCTCAGACGGCGAAGGCCAATCCCTTCGGCCTTCCCTGTGTTCGCTCGGCCGACTGCGCAGCCCCCAAAGGTGCCAGCGGTGAGTCGCCAAATATTTATTTTAGTAAGGATAACTAGGAATTAGTATTATTTCTTCGTATTACTGGGTAAAAATTATTGTGAATGTCCGCGCCAAGCATCCCCAACTTCATTCACTATACTGGATGTATGAGATTGAGATACTAAAAGGAGAGGGCCATATGTTATGGAAACGTGGCAGGGTTAGATTTATTTTCCCCGTGACTGCCAATGACTTCTGAAACGTTGGGGGGGGGTGGGAATCGTTTTTGCTTGTAGTCCCTGATGAGGAGGGGGTATGGACATGTAATAAAATCTAGATATTCTGGTATTTCTGGTGCATCACAAATTGTGGAACGGTGTAGTAGAATGGTTCGATACAAGTCAAAGAGATGAATTTGTGCGTAATTCGATGTACGTTAGTTCATCTATTCAGTTTACATTTGTAGGTGTTTTTTCTTAGTTACGATTTTGTTTCCAGATGACGGACTCGTGCCATATGGCTCTGGCAAGTACTACGCTCTTTGTGGTATCGGAGGAATGCTCTCCTGTGGAATTACCCATACTGCTATCGTTCCTCTCGATCTGGTCAAGTGCCGTATCCAGGTCAGTAGAAATGAAAAGCTATATACGTATTAGTTATTTATAATATTTTATAGGTGAATCCTGAGAAGTACAAGGGAATCGTTTCTGGATTCCGCACCACTGTTGCCGAGGAAGGATTCCGTGCTCTTGGCAAGGGGTGGGCTCCTACTGCAATTGGATACTCCATGCAAGGTCTTGGAAAGTTCGGATTCTACGAGCTTTTCAAGGTTGTGTACGCGGACGCCATCGGAGAGGTACGTGCCATGTTGAATTTACAATTTTATCGGTTCTTTTACATATATATTTTTTGTAGGAGCTCGCCTACGAGTGGCGCACTACCCTCTACCTCGCTGCCTCTGCGTCGGCTGAGTTCTTTGCCGATATGCTTCTTGCTCCTATGGAGGCCACCAAGGTCCGAATCCAGACCTCTCCTGGAGCTCCCCCCACTCTTCGTGGATGCGCGCCCATGATCATGAAGAATGAAGGTCTCTCTGGTTTCTTCAAGGGACTCCCTCCTCTTTGGATGAGACAGATCCCATACACGATGATGAAGTTCGCCTGCTTCGAGAGAACTGTCGAGCTGATCTACAAGTACGCGGTACCCAAGCCTCGTTCCGAATGCTCGAAGAGTGAACAGTTGATGGTGACGTTCGTTGCCGGATACATCGCTGGAGTGTTCTGCGCCGTTGTTTCTCATCCCGCCGACACCATCGTTTCCAAGCTCAACCAGGACAGCAGCGCCTCTGCCGGAGATATTGTTAAGAAGCTTGGTTTCGGAGGTCTCTGGAAGGGACTCACTCCTCGTATCATCATGATCGGTACCCTTACCGCCCTCCAGTGGTTCATCTATGATTCCGTGAAAGTCGCCTTCAAGCTCCCCCGCCCTCCTCCCCCCGAGATGCCCGCCTCCCTCAAGGCGAAGCTCGAGGCACAGGGAAAAGCTCACTAGATTGGTATTCAGTTGATAAACGTTCGATGTAGTGTTCTCCCTGTGTATGCAATCAACGCGAGTAGCTTTCTCACGATTATCTGTTTGTAAACCTATTTTTGCTGGTTCAAAGATAGTTTTGATAGAGTATATAAATGATTGATCTGGCAAGCGTATCTGTATTCTGGGAGGATCACTGTGCAACATATAGAACTTTAAAACAGAAGCTCACAAAGGGGAACAGAAGGTTTGAAAAAAAAGATCGATTGAAAAATGTACACTCCTACAATTAGATCTCTTCTCTTGGATACATTGCTTGGAGTTGTCGTCTTAGCGTTTGTCCACGACTGTTCGACGCCCTTCTGGGCTATAGTTGACAATCTTATCGGCGAGCTAGACAAGGTACATGACTGTCTCCTCTCTTATAATTTCGAGAAACAGCGCAAAATTGTCCTATCGATTTGAGTGAGCAATACTAGAAACAAGTATCATAAGACAGAATTGAAGCTTTAATTACCAGTTGATTATTTTTCGCAAAAAATAATGGATCCACATTTAGCTGATAACATGGCTGACGAACAACCCCATTGGATTGAAACTAAACGAGCCATTGAATATATTCCTGGCGAAATTTTTTCATGTTCACATATACCTTTGGCAAGGTTGGAATCGGACGAGTAAGGTCTCTAATGATATTTGTCACAGCCTTCATCACTGTATCTCGAATGGCACCCATCGGAACTGCTTTGATCTACTCTCTCCTTCTCGGAATATCTACATCTATTGCTATTTTCACTGATTTTTGTTCTCTTCTCACTCTTCATATCTTCTGTTTTGAAGTGTATGCGAATCGGTGAGTGGAGGGAATAGGGAAAAATGGGTATCTAATCGAGAGTGCGGTATCCGAAATGGAAATATGATGTGGTGTACTTAGTGGTGTTATCACTCAAGTATTGATTGGATCGATAAGATAAGAGAGGGACGCTAGCCCCTTCCCTTCTCTTCTATTCGTTCATTAGCGTGAGTGACCATGCTGGAAGGAGAGACGCAATCTCTTCTACTAACTGAACCTTCTGATTATGGAGGAACTTGCTCTCTCAAGTAAGTTATCTAGTCTCAAGTGGTTAATCATTCCTATGTTACAGTGAATCGAATCTTGAATCAGTTGATCCGATCACTCTTTCGTGGAAGAATCTTCGAGTCAATGTGATAAAGAGCAATAGACAACTACTGAATAATGTGAGGATTTGATTGTGATATTTTAGACTGAATAGTCTCATTCATACCGTTATACACCACCAAACGTGGTTGTCTCTGGACGACTATAAAATCACTTACATTGTGGAAGCAATTTTACATTTCCCTTTAGTTGTGATATGAATTGGGCAGTTCACAAAATGGATGTATCTTTTATAGGTTAGTGGCATCGCTCGTCCTGGAGAGTTGATGGCACTTATGGGAGCGAGGTGAGAGATGAGGAAGGAGGGAAGGGAAGGCTGCGTTAGATATTCACTAGACATGCGGGTACTGGTCTACCAAGGCGACAATTTATGAAAATTACGGATGAAACGTTTCCGGGCTACCCTAAGAGACCATCCATGATAGAGTGGAAAGAGGTCACGGATGGCCAAAAATCCGATCCGGCCCATATATTTATTTTAAAGTAAGGACCCATAGGGACGGGTGATGGCATATATAGCTAAGGTTATAAGTCGATTTTGGGTGGGTTACGGGCACCCATCACTTTGGGGGTCGAAAAAATTGATATCTCCGATTCGGAAATTTTTCAGTAAACCCTACCTGAAATGGGGCGTAGATTCCGAATTTTGATATCCCAGCTCGAAAAAACGCGAAAGAAAAAAGTTATGTCCGAAAAAACACGTTTTTTCGTGTAAATCGTCGAAAAGTCATTTTCAAAAAAATCGTTGACCTCCAATTCTTTGATTTTCGGAATCTACGTGAAAAAATAAATCGGACATGATTTTTTCAGAATTTTAAAAATGGGCATTCATCTTTTTTTTTGGCCCCAAACATTGCAGACTCGTGCGAATTGTCGAGAATGTCGGCCAATCAGCTTATGAAATTGTAACCAATTTCAATCAATCATATCAAAAACTGTTTAATATGTGTTAAACAATATTTTTTTTTGAAATAGACTATTTTGAAAGGTTATTTTAGCTAATCGCTTGGAAATCTGGAAAATAACTGAAAATCTGATTTGCCGACTTTTCATGATACAGCGTGGGCTGCAAACCACTTCTGTCAATGGGAATTCACTCTGAAACAATGCATTACTGTATTGGAATTGTTTTTCTAACATTACACTTGCTTGTATGCACAATTTTCTGATAGTAAATACAGCAAGATGCCGCTTCGTAACACAGGTATCGCGAGAGAACGAAGCAATGCTGGAACAACTTACAAAAAGTTTGCGTGATTCCGACCATACTATAGTTTTGTAATGCACTAAGGAATATATTTCGAAAAATATAGGCAATTTGTACTGGGGCCGGCATTTAGGAATTTTCCGGTTCCGGTGCTGGCTACATCGTATCTTAGCTGCCAGGTGAGCTAGAGACTTCCGGTGTGGCCCAAAAAACGCGGAAAAATATTACGAAAAAAATGCAATTTTAACGAAAGCTGCAAGTGCAAAAACAAAATTGCTAAAAAATAAAAGTATCGAAAAAAATACGAATACAGGAAAACACTAAGTTCGGAACACTAAGTTGACCGTGGAAATGAAGACTACAACCCCATCAAGTTCCTGTTTTTAATTTTTATTAAATGTATGTGGACTTGTTCTTCCATATTTTGAGGGAACCTTTTGTTCACGTATTTCGCCTAAACAAAATATTTTATTCAATATATATTCCTTAGTGCATTACAAAACTATAGTATGGTCGGAATCACGCAAACTTTTTGTAAGTTGTTCCAGCATTGCTTCGTTCTCTCGCGATACCTGTGTTACGAAGCGGCATCTTGCTGTATTTACTATCAGAAAATTGTGCATACAAGCAAGTGTAATGTTAGAAAAACAATTCCAATACAGTAATGCATTGTTTCAGAGTGAATTCCCATTGACAGAAGTGGTTTGCAGCCCACGCTGTATCATGAAAAGTCGGCAAATCAGATTTTCAGTTATTTTCCAGATTTCCAAGCGATTAGCTAAAATAACCTTTCAAAATAGTCTATTTCAAAAAAAATTATTGTTTAACACATATTAAACAGTTTTTGATATGATTGATTGAAATTGGTTACAATTTCATAAGCTGATTGGCCGACATTCTCGACTATTCGCACGAGTCTGCAATGTTTGGGGCCAAAAAAAAAGATGAATGCCCATTTTTAAAATTCTGAAAAAATCATGTCCGATTTATTTTTTCACGTAGATTCCGAAAATCAAAGAATTGGAGGTCAACGATTTTTTTGAAAATGACTTTTCGACGATTTACACGAAAAAACGTGTTTTTTCGGACATAACTTTTTTCTTTCGCGTTTTTTCGAGCTGGGATATCAAAATTCGGAATCTACGCCCCATTTCAGGTAGGGTTTACTGAAAAATTTCCGAATCGGAGATATCAATTTTTTCGACCCCCAAAGTGATGGGTGCCCGTAACCCACCCAAAATCGACTTATAACCTTAGCTATATATGCCATCACCCGTCCCTATGGGTCCTTACTTTAAAATAAATATATGGGCCGGATCGGATTTTTGGCCATCCGTGACCCTCTGCACAGTTGTTACGTTCTCTCGTGGAAGGTCTCCTAAAAGATTCATTTCTCGACCAAAGCTCTTCACGTTTACCGATTAATATCACACTGGCGATGAAGAAAGGATAAATTTCAGTGGAGCAGGAAAGACAACACTATTGAATACTCTTGTACAAAGAAATTTGAATGGATTGAGTGTGGAGGGAGAAGTACTTGTGAATGGGAATGAAGTGAGATAATGAATAGAGATAGAGAATGACCAAATGAATATCAGATGGGTCGTCGTATCACAGCTGTATCTGGATATGCTCAACAAGAGGAATTATTCGTGGGAACTCTCACTGTGAGGGAATATCTATCAATCCAGGTGCACCCCCCCCCCCCCTCCTCTCTCCTTCACTTCTATAATGAATATACTGAAGGCTCGTCTTCGAGTATGTGGATCAGAAGAAAGAAGGGAAAGAAGAGTATCCATTGTACTCAGACAACTCGGATTATTGAAGTGCCAACATACAAGGATTGGAGTAATGGGAATAAAGAAGGGAATATCTGGTTCGCCCCCCTTCCCTTCTCTCATTCATTCCTTAACATTAAGGAGGTGAAGCTCGTCGTCTCACATTTGCATGTGAACTTCTCTCTAATCCTCCCGTTCTATTTTGTGATGAACCCACTACTGGACTGGATTCATATATGGCTGAGTGAGTCCCCTTCCTCTTTCCTTCTCCTCTATCCTTCTCACTTCAGATCAGTTGTTAATGTTCTATCTCGAATTGCTCATTCGGGTAGAACAGTTCTCTGTACAATCCATCAACCAGCCTCTCAGTTGTATGCCCTCTTTGATTCGGTATCTCCCTTCCCTTCTCTTCTACCGTAATCTTCCCTTATCAGGTTGTCTTCCTCGCAGGAGGTCGCACTGCTTTCCTTGGTTCACCTCAACAATCGATTCGTTTCTTCGAATCAGCTGGTCATCCCTGTCCTCATGATTACAATCCTGCTGATATGATCATCCATACTCTTGCTGTCATTCCGAATGAGGAAGTGGTGAGATACTCCCCCCCCCCTACTTCCCCCTCTCCCCTCTCTCATCCTCCTCTCTCCTCCGTCCCCTCCTATCACCCTCTCTCCCTCCAGGTGTGCCGTGAGCGAATCGATGCAATCTGTGCCCATTTCACCGCAGGAGAAGCCGGTAAAATACTCGAAACTGAACTAAAATCGATCGAAATCGGTGAGGTCCCAACTGGAAGGGAAGCCGTCCCCATTATCACTCAGGTATACGGTAGTATTGAATGAAATGAGATAAGGAATGATTGTAGATGGGAGCATTGTTCCATAGAGCTGCACTTGACAATTGGAGGAATCCAAGTCTATACAAGGCCAAGTTGATCCAGGTATGAAGAAAGAAGGGAAGAAAGGGAGAAAGAATAAATGGGTTCCGTTTCAGAAGATAATAATGGGATTGTTCATTGGTCTTCTCTATCTGAATACTCCTCTCTCCTCCATTGGCATATCCAATATCAATGGAGCTCTCTTTTATATTGTGGCTGAATTGACATATTCAACTCTGTTTGGTATTATCACTTTCCTTCCTCAAGATTATCCACTCGTTGTCAGGTGAGTTCCCTCCTCCCTCCCTCCTCTCCCTCTATAAGAGAGAACATCTTTCAGAGAGTATCACGATGGTCTCTATTCAGTCTTCTCTTACTTCGTATCTAAATCTCTCTCTTATGTCCCTTTATTCACAGTGAGTATCTCCCCCCCCCTCCATCTCCATCTTCGTTACTCTATTCATTTCAGTTGGATGGTCTAGTGATGGTTCTCATTTGTTATTGGATGGTTGGCTTCTCTTCTTCTATATCTCAGGTAGATCCCCCACCCCCTCCCCCTCGCTCTCGTCCTTTTCCCCTTCATTCATATCTTCTTCTCAGGTTCTGGCAGCAATTCTAATCTGTCTTCTAATCGAACAATCATCGTCTGCCTTTGGAGTGATGCTGTCCACTATTTCTCCTTCGTATGCAGTAGCTGTCTCTCTCGGAGGTGCCCCTCTCACTCCCCCTCCCTCCCCCCTCTCTCTCTTCATCCTCATCTCATCTAGGCCCTCTCCTCACTCTTCTCTCTCTCACTGGAGGTCTCTATGCCAATGTAGGGGCTCTTCCTGCCTATATCAGTTGGATTCAGTATCTCTCCTGGTTCAGGTACTTTATCCATCCTTTGACAGTATGAATGGAGATGAACTTGTAGATATGGATTCGAAGCTCTGGCAATAAATCAGTGGTCTGCAGTAAATGGACTTAATTCTACTCAATGGGGAGATCAAGCGAGAGATGAGGTAGACAAATATGATTCACTCTATCTATTTAACATTGCACCCCCTGAGTAATCTGTTTCATAATTTGTACATTATGCAGGTTCTTTCTTCATATTCCTTCTCAGCTTCGAATCTATGGACTGATCAAATCCTCATGTTTTCATTTATTCTTCTCTTTTATCTCATCGGATTCCTCGGTCTCGCTTTCCGTGTCAAGAGATCTCGCTAATTTTATTTTTGTTCAATTTATTGATAATAAACTATGGAAAATACTGAGAAAGATACCGCACTCTCGAAATTGGGGAAATAAGGCTGACCGGTAGAAAACTAATCGAAATGTAATATCTCCAGATTGGGTAAAGTGACAGGGAGAGCATTGATTGCATCATGGAGATTATTGAGAGGAAAGAAATGGAATCCATTGAGGTATCGCATCTTCGAGATACATATTATCCAAATGTGTGATGTATGTGATTTAGGGAACGAGTGGATAGTGTATCTCTGGATTCACGTGAATTATTCGTGGCCACAACTCTCTTCATTATACTTTTTTTCGTCATTCTTACAGTTGCTGTATACTTCATCGTATTTACTACGGTATGAACTAAATACATATCTGGTCATATAGTTGAAATTCAGTTGGCTACGGGAGTGCGAGTTATTATTAGTACTCTACATTATGTATTACAGTCTCATGTATACACTATCCGCTTGCTTGATAGATAGATTGTTACCATGTGTACATATGCACTAATTTTAATTGTAAAATATAAACATAAATAATTTATGATGTACTGTATCGTGATAACATTGATGCAATTAATCCCTATAATAAAATGTGTCAAGCTGTAGATCCAGGAGGAATCCATGGTCTTTTAGCAGATATGGCTCTTCCTCTTTCTTTACTTCTCTCTATTCTATCGACTGATCTACTCCTTGTACTCATCGTAGAATGGAGTAATTTACCCTTTGCTCCTTTCTTCCTTCTCAATTCCTCCAATACATTACGGAGAGAGGGCACATCGAATGAATGGAGTGAAGAAGAAACAAGTCCGATTGGGAAAACACTTTTAAATGCTGTCGTGTCTGAATACTAGATTATTAAATAGGATTGATCTTAAGTCAGCCCACTTCCTCTCAGTAATATTGCTTCAAATCCCCTTTGATATAAAGTAGGAGTAACTTTATCTGATCCATCTCCATAAATAATCACTTTCTTTCCTTTTCTTTTGGCATCTATTAAAAAGGAAGTCTCGAAGTGGTTCCTTGCTAGCAGAGCACGATTGTAGTGGTAAGCTAAACATGAAACAACTTGAGATATTAACTGAGTTACCCACCCCCTATGACATGCTCCTTATCGAAGAGAGATCGTTCATTAACATCCACAATTATGAATGGAATGAGTAATGATGACCGTCCTTCAGCCTCATCAATTATTGATTGAACCTTGATAGGAATTGTAAGATATATGGAACACGATAAGACTTACTAATTGATAAACTGAAACGGAAGAATATGTTTCTTCGGAAAGGAGCATTCGATAGAATGGACTAGGACAGAAAGAGAAGAGATGTGTGGTTGGTATGGAAACGAGAGAGAGAAACATGGAATGCACTCAGCCATTTATAATATTCTTCTCTGCTAACTGGAACAACAATACACGAGAGTGACTACATCTTAGATAAGTACATCGAAGTCGCGAAGTTCCTCATCAGAAGGTAGAGACTTCATAATCTTGGATCTAGATACGAGATCGGCCGAGATGAGTGGAAGACCGGCCTTCTCTCTACGGGCCATTTCAAGATGAGCTTCTCGAAGTGCCCATTCACGTCCCATTGGCCTGCAAACGATAACATGATATCGACTATGATAACAATTAATGACAATTCCCCTCAGCAAGTTAAAATATTATCTTATATTTCATCTATGTTAGCAACAATTTTCAATACCCTAACCTGCTTAGCAGTATATTATTATCTCAGACTCGCCGACCCTAACTGAAAAGGAAACGAAAAATATCCTATCAACCACCGCGATTCCATTCGAACTCAATTTTCTTTAAAAATGAATAAGTATGACATACCAATCGGGGCGAGCAAACATGATCCAGCAAGTGAACCAAGTAGTGAGGACTGTGATGAGGAGGAATGAAATCTGAAAACTAATTGGTACAAATACATTACGACTCCTATTTATAAGAAGAAGCTTCTGAAGAATTACACTCACTCCTCTCCAAATAAAACAATAAATCTAATTATTATAAAATATTCAAGAGCACGACTGAGGTTCTCTTCATATTAATAAAATCATATCAATAGAAAGTCTTCTAACCTGATGCATCTTGAGCCAATCTTTGTGTTCATCGTGGGCAACTTGAGAGAACCAGATCCATTCTCTACGCTGCAAACAGTATATAGGAGGAGGGTGCTGATTTCCTTACTGCTAAACACGATTTCCTTGAGGAACTTAGAGGTGGCTGAGACCCGTTCAGATAGGGAAAATTTTCGAAAATTTGAGCGGTAACCCGTTAATTTTTATGAAAAATGGTCGAAATTGGACTAAAAATGGAGGTGACCCGTGTTAATGGAGCCGTTTTTGAACCGAGACCCGTTCAGGTAGGGAAACAATTTCCAAGGAGTTCCCTGGCTCACGTATGCTGCTAAATATTGTTATAATCTTCTTTCTATCGCTTTGTCGACATTCTGATCAATTAATATGCTTATATAAGTCTTTTTTTTCCAGAAAGACTTCCTCCAATTCTCAGACCAGCGGCACAAATTTATTGAAGAGAGTGTGGTTGAGTGACGTCATCTACTCACAGTTTCTGATATAAATGCAAGGAATTCAGCGCTGATAACAAGTATCATGCTGAACGTTCATTTAAAGAGGTTAGCAATACCGGGAAAAGCGAAACCATTTTAAAATTGAAATCTAATTAAATCATAGGTTCCATAATTACAGTTAATTTCTTAAAAATAGATGTACAAAGTAACTTTGAGAAAGAGTGAAAAGCCATATACAGTCTTAGCTCCTTGTTCCTTTGCGAGAGGTCTGCGCCATCCATCTCCGAACAGCCAATCCAATCGTCCTCCGTTCAATTTTGGCCATGGATTTTCGTACGCATATGAATCGGATCCAGGCCTTGAATGATTTGTATTGCAAACTGTACTATGTTTTGGTTAAGATCTAAGCCGCTCGTTCAATAATCATATATGCTACAGTCCATGGCCAAGTATTCTTTCCTTCCGAGTATTTTTTTCATATAAATTGGTTCACCATCTTCAAACTTTGTAAATACAAATAATATCATGATAGTTTCTGATCGTGATCGGGGCGTTTAAAATTAAATCGGATGCCAAAGAAAACCTGTAATCGTCTGATTTCCTCTCAATCTTCTCATCATGTGCGTGATGGGATCCGAATCTGACGAGTCGAGGAATAAGGCGCAGCTCCGGCTGCAGGGCAACCTTACCCGAAGCGCGAAGCAGCATGACTGCCTGAACATTGCAAAAATAAAGTCTACATTGGAATGATCTCGATTAAAAAAATGTTCCTATGATGAACGAAATCGCGGTTAATCATATTCGATAAAATAAATTATTATTTAAAAGTAGTTTAAAATATAAGATTTTAGAAGAATATAAGGTTGAGGATAAACCTTACAGTAGTTTAGCCAGGATCCCAGGGAAATCTGTTTCGGGCAAAATATTCTAGGAACTTTTTGTCTTTCTCTCTGAGTGATTCACATTGAAATTTCATGAACTGTTAATTCTCAATCGTGATTGTGATTGTATTAGATTATTTTACATTTAGGAATCAATATCCACTTTAATTTCTAAACTCGATCAAAATATTATGAAAGGGTTTCCTGCAGATTGAGTTATATTATTTTTGTATTGTATCTACAGAATGTGTAGTATATCTCGAGATATCTCCATTATATATGTTAACATTTAAACGCGTTGTGATTATGACAGTCTCGTTTTCAGCTATGGTCTATCAGATGGATCCTGGTCAAGCCAAGCTGGCTGAGAAGCTCATGATCCTTAATGATCGCGCAAAAGGGATGCTCACACGCATTTACAACATCAAGAAAGCATGCTCCGAACAGAAATCGAAGCCATCGTTTCTATCGGATAAGAGCTTAGAATCAGCTATCAAGCATATTGTCAAAAAGTTCCCCATCGTTGACACGAGGAGTAACATGGTTAGTTCACTTTATAAATGGGATACTTACTGATGTGATCCATTGTCAGTCTACGTTCAACCATGCAAATGCAATTAAAGATGATATCATCAAAAATCTTTCATTGTACTATTACACTTTTGCGGATCTTCTGGATCTTAAGGTTTGGTCATCTTCGATTCTGGGAAACTATAGATTTTGTGCAGGATCACATAATGCAGTTGCTCACTTTGATGGATGCGTGCCAATGTCATCTGGATATTGTGAGTAAATTTGGAACGATTGTTGTGAAAAATCACTTGAAATCATCTGTTTTGACTCAATATGCAAATTCAGACGATAAATCATGAGCTGACTGCATCGTATCTCAATCTGGTTGCAACTCTTGTCTCTCTTATGTGGTTACTTTCAAGAGTGGACGATAGGTAGCGAACCATTTCCCTTAAATGAAACCTGAAATCATTTGAGGAAAGCTGTTTTGGGTCTTTTTAATGCTGCGTATGATCTGAATCATGGACAAAGTGAACCGTCCTTCCCCAGATTAGGACAGGTTAACTATATTCTAATTGTTCACATACAGTAGTTTAAATTACAGATGATTATCGACTACGATAATCCCTTCAAGAAACTACAAGAGGATCTGGGACCACTTAATCGAGTGAGTATTTGCTTTTAACTATGTTGCGAACGTATAAATTAGTTAATGCTATCTGCGCTACAATCTCTATCTTGTGTGTATTCTCGTCGGAATGTTACTGGAGATATGTGGAGGAAACATCAGATTCTTTCTCTAACTTCTTCTCCTGCTCAAATGATGTATGCTGCACAGACCGAGACGGTATCCACTCTTCCTATGATTAGGAAAAAGTAATCAATTGTCAGATAACTTGCGAGTATCTCTCACTCGATGTCATGGATCGATGGATTATTCGTGAGTGTACCTTATGTTTTATTTTATGATGATTGTATTTAGTGTGTACATTGGTATGTCCTACTCACATGTTGGGAGATCCTACCGTATCCACTCTATGGACACAGTCTTTACACATGGGATTGTCCTTGCGGATATTCAGAGACGAAGTGAGCTACACATTTTACAATATTATGATTTTCATTTTAATTGAGACTGTTGTGAAATAGTAATCATATTATTGTAGGTGATGATGATTCATCCAACAGCTCAATCCATTCTTGACAACATAAAAGGACTATCGAAGAGAGCTGCAGAATTGAAGGAAATGGCATCTCTCGCAATGAATGAATGGTACGATATTCTATTCTTTGTGTACGTGAATACAGAGTAATAGTCTCCATTTCTCGTATCATCTAATCCTCATTAATTCATTCAGTGTCTCGATTCATAGTGATCGTCGACGATTTCTTCGTTCTTCCCTTCGTGAAATGACTACGATTCTCAAGGAACAACCGGGACTACTTGGACCAAAGATTCTTTTTGTCTGGATGGCACTTTCTTTTGCTAGAGATGAGGTATACTTTTTTAATGGTAATTATGATGTATTGATCAAATTCTGTTTTTACTTTGTGATGTTCTATATAGTGTATTTTATCGCGCAACGAATTACACAAAAACAAATTAGACTAGTTGTTTTGTGTTAGAGTATGGTAGGATTAATGATCTAAACTATATTAAAATAAGTATATGATTTGATTCTAATCAGATAATCTGGTTGCTACGTCATATTGATTCGTGGCCTCAGTCAAGTAAGAAGAATGCACTAAAGGCTGAAGATCTGATCGACAGACAATTACCCGAATTAATTCATTATCTACTCGAATTGAGAGACCTTGTTATGAAATACTCGAGTGTGGTACACAACTATCATCTTCAGGTTTGATCACAAAGTTCCTTTATCCTTATCTGTTTTCGAATAATAACCATCGATACGGTTTTATCTTAAAGAAGAATGATTAAAAATAGACTAATCTAGTATGTTTAGTATGTGAATGGATACGATTGTCACGTTATCTCTGAACTAATGTCTTCTCTTTCTGGTCAAATGGGAGAAAACGAAGGAATAATCATGACTGATCTGGTATGTTTCCCTTCCCATTCCAGCTTTCCCCTCCTTCCATTTATTCCATATTTTATTTTCCATTTCAGCTTCGTGATTTATCATCAATTTGTGCAGAGACAGATCTGGCTGCAATGCGACTCGATTGGTTCCGTCTCCAGGTATTCTGCCCCCTCCCCCCTCCCCCTCCCCCACCATTCCCATTCCCTCTCCTCTCTTCATTGAATGCAACATTATCAGGCATCATGGTCGATGGCAAATTCTTCATTTTCTCTAGCATCAAATAGGAAGTTGACAGTGGGAATGAATGCATCAATGTTCCATCTCAAGATGATCGATCATTTGGAAGAGACAGTGAGAGAAACGAGTGATCTATCCATTTATTGGTATGTAATTCATTCCGACCCTTTGAAGAGACGTCTTTTGAAGATATACTAACCCATTTCAGTTTCTATTCTCGTCAGATGGAAATTCAATGGAAAACGTGTATCGAAATGCCCATTCAGGTTCATTTTTTTCATCATTAAATAATTTGTTACGAAAATGAGTGTTAATAATTTATCTGTATATATTTTTGTAGTGTCGATTTGCACTTTCATTCGCTCGTCTTTGTTCTCATTTCCGTGATTCTCTTCATGATTTGTGTCCCGAAGAGAAGAATCATATTACCGAAAAGGTGAGGAGTACGGTAGAAAGACATTGACTATCCATATTTCCAGTCTCTCGCACTTTGCAATAGTGTAATAGACGAGATGGCACGGGCAACGATTACGGTAGTTGATCGATTGGCTGAGTATGAATTGAGACTTGCTGAACAGACTACTCCTTCTCATGTCGCATCTAATATTGCACAACAGGTTGGAGAATAGGAATAGAGGATTAGGGAGACATTTGATTATTATAGATGGCAAGAGTTAAATTGGATGAGAGTGGAGGGAAGAAGAAAGGAGGAGGTGGAGGAAATGAAATGAGAATGGCAGGAGAAGAAAGTGTACGAGTAGATAGAGTTAATATGGGTCTAGCTGATAAACTACAGAATAATCTAGGTTAGTTATTCTTCTCATCAATTTCGTATTGATAATATATATTTTGAGTGGAATTGTGTAGTGGACTCTCTTCCGTCAAATCTCTTATTGTATCGGATCATATCTTCTGTCCACGAGAATATCTATCTCAACAATTAGAATGTCTTCTCTTCGATTTAATCTCTCGTGCGATAAATCCGTCGACAGGCGGGACGAATTCATCTCTTCCTTCAACTCCAAGAAGACCATCTCAATTACTACTCATCATTCACGCATATATGGCTGTATTCCAGAATATTGATTCAGCCAGTCAGTCGTCTCCCCCTCTTTCATTTATAATGGCGATAGTTCAGTGACGATTGATATGACTCGTATCTTCAATCGAACACTTCTTCAACAGACTCAACCACAAGATGTTCGTGGAAGAGAGACGATCACTAGTATATACACGAAATGGTGAGAAGGAAGGGGAAAGGGAAGGATGAAGGAGGAAGATTGATTGTATTGAGGTATTTGGAAGTGATGCTCCGTCGTGCTTCCAATGGTCTCATTCTATACTCGGAACATATGAGACAGATGATTTCAGCCACTCAATCACTTACTCCCGAGGTACAATCGACCCCCTCCCTCCCCCTCCTTCATCCTCTATTCTATTCTAGGTGTCCTTCCTTCCCGAACAATACACTGATCCTCATGAATTACGTGCGCTCGTCCTTCTCATTGGTCCCTATGGAGTCAAATTTCTAAGTGAAAGGCTAGCTTGGCACGTTGCCAGTCAGATCGGAGAACTCAATAAGGTATTCATTCCATTGTGTGAAGAGGAGAAGACGAATGGATATTGATAGGTTGTACTGGAGAATAAAGAAGTTCTCCATAGAGCGAGAACTCAATTCGATCATCCAGAAGAAATGAGAGAAGTTTATGAAATGTTGTGTAAACTACCAAAGGATCAGAAGGTATATTGATCTTTCTCTTATCTTATTTTATCTCTTATTTCTCTTATTGATCATATTTAGAATGGAACATCAGCAGCAGATGCGATAATGCAGAGGATGGTAATAATCGGAGAGATCTTTTCATTCCGAGATTCTGTTTCCTGTGCTCTCAAAGATGTACTCGACAAACGACTTCCATATCTAACTGCTACTTTTCGGAATTTGAAAGAGAGTCTATCGAAGGATGATCTAGCAGTGAGTTCATTCTTCTTCCTCCCATCCTCTCTCTCTCTCTCTCTTCAGTCATTGAGTGAGATGTCATCATCATTGGGAGAATCAATCTCTCTCGATTCCGCTCTCGTATCTGCAGTTCGCACTCAAAATGTACAAATGCAACCAGATGAACACTATCTTGCCAGTTGTCTACTTATGGTCAGTCATTACATCTTTGAAGTCTCCCCTCTTATCGTATCTCATTCATGATTCATCTTTAGATTGGAGTGGCAGTTTGTCTCCCTCGACTCGCAGTGGCTCCTCTTTCTTGTTATAGACCACTAGTGAGAGGTACGGTCTTCTCTTCCCATCCATTACCGTAATCTCATAATATCAACAGTATCTCTCAACAATTGTCATTGTCTTCCTTCTGCACTCGTTACAGTCTCATCAGCTCTTTTCTTCTATCACGGGAAGAATGATTCTCATTTGAGGATGAGGGAATTCCTTGCAGTCAGTATACTTTTTCTTCTTCTTCTATGCCAGTTATCTATTGAATACCCTTAGATTCTTCAAATTCGGATGTGAATTTGAATAATTTCTGGGTGTCAATTATTATTAATATTTAGTATTTGACTATTAGTATCTCATATTATTCATTTCTCATCAGATTGCCTCCTCTTCAATTCTTCGTATGTGCAAAGAAGATTCGACACGAGAAGATTCCATTCTCCCTCCCATTCTTCCCATTATTCTTGACCAGGCAAGTGGAAACTCTCGAAACATTATTCATCACTAACGAAAGAAGCGAACAGAAATGAGCTAGATCAGCAACTGGAGATTACTCCCGAAGGAATAGGGTTACGGTAGAGATAATGAGTACAATAATTTCAGATTGTGAATCGATCCCCATTCGTATCTCACGATGAATTATCCATGTGCTTCCCTTATGATTTGATATTAACTTCCTATCGATCTAGTTATCAACATGAATTGGGAACTGCGTAGATGAAAGAATGAAGAATATTTTGTCTGTTCATATCACACATATTGTTGCACTTTGACTGCTTTACTTATATATTCCATTTCTCACTACCAATCTCGCCATTTCTATTGAATCATTCATCATTTTTTGGGTACGGTTATCAAATAGCTTTTAAAGACGGCTTTATCTACTTACTAGGTTATGCTTGTACAAATTGCTTCAATTGCTATAAATAATAAATAATAATAATAATTGGTTGAATGAGATCTTTTGTGGTTGCCATTGGGCGGGGCGACGAGTGGATATTGAGTCGTCACTTGCTCCTCCTTCTTTTCTTCATCTTTAACTTGTTTGCTAACTAAGATTGAAATGAAAGAATGAGTCGTAAGTAGACACATTCGTTTTCTCTATCTAATGATCCTCTTTGATTGTCGTCCTCGAGTGGAAATGACCCTTCTCCTCTCTCTATTACATCGAACAAGACATTATTCACTCTCGACACTCCCTCCTTTTCAGCTAATTCCACACTCATTCTGCACTTATACACTAGACGACTAAAACTTCATATTTGTAATTCGTTTCCTTGGACCGTACGCTTATTTCCTCTTCTTCAATATTTGGAATCCGTGAATGTTTATTCTTCAGCCTCCTTTTCATATTCCCATCCATCTTCAGTGTCCTCATCTAGTTCTTTTCGTGAGAGGAGTGAGAGGAGGGAGGGGAGGGGGGAGGGGGGGATGGAGGAAGGGACGACACTCTTTGATTCTTCATTCTACCTCCTTATCTCCGTGTAATCATATTTACATCTCAAGTGGAGATGGCCGAAACTTCCCTCTTTCGTTCAGTACATTCCTTCTCTTGTCATTCCTCTTTTATTCTTCCTTGTCATCTCAACTTCAATCTACTAATCCTTTATCTCAAGTATAAACTCTTTCCAAGATATAGATATACATTTTCGTTTCGAGATCTTTCTATATCTTCCTCTCACATAAATCATCGTTATCTCTCTTCCGACGAATCTTCTCATTCTTTTTATCTATCTTCACCTCAGAAAATGCGATGGCTTCACATGATAATCATAATGATTGAGTCCTCTTCAATTTCTTCATTCCATTCTCCTAAACAACTTCCTCATTATAGTAAGAGTAGAGTGTGCATACAAATTGTGTAATGTTGTGTATTCAGTTGATTCATCAGTATTGAATAGTGTACTGGATGGATACGATAAACGAGTAGGTCCAACTCCTCCCGATGGTCCAGTCATTATTCATATGACTATTGTACTTGGCATTCTTACTGAACTAGTAAGTCAATCAATATTTCCCCCCAAACTTCTTGACCATATCGATACCAAGATCCACAACGTAATCAGATACAATTGATGTCATTCCAGAGAGAGAATCAACAAGTTGCGTCTATTGTAATGTCTCATGTACAGGTAATGAAGATCTTCATCCAACACAAACTAATCAATCTTCCAGAGATGGATAGACCCAGGACTCAGTTGGGATCCCGATAAGTTCAATGGAACTCGACAGATTATTATGCCCGTTTCTTCTATTTGGGTGCCTAAAATGTTCATCTACAACAGGTTTCTTCATTACCTTCTTCCATTTCAATCTATTCAATTTGATCTTAAGCATGGAAACGAAATCGATGCTGCCAGATGAAAAGTTTGATGCTCGAATAAATTATCGAGGAGAGGTCAAGGTGATATTTTCTCCATCTCATCTAAAATAATAATTTATTGAGGTTAACAATCCTGAATACGTGACAGTAATTTGTCGACTGAATATCGATAACTTTCCCTTTGATGTTCAAGTGAATGAATCTCTCTCATTCAATCTCTATCATTATCATCATTCAGTTCTGTGCAATAGCCTTTGCTTCTCCTCTTCTCAACGTGCGAGAGATGGATGTGAACGTAACTGATCCTCCGAAGGATTCCTATTTCACTGTCAGTTGCAAACTCGAAGATGAACGAGTCAAAACACTAGCGCATTCTTTCCACGAGGGCACATCCAAAACATACCAAGTCACAAGTTGAGAATGAAGCGAGTTAGAATATCTGATGATTGATGTGTGCTCATTAGAGATGAACCCCAACACAGACAAGAAGTCAATTCTTAATGAGGATCGGTAGCCAAATATAGTGGGTGGTTTGTCAAATAAGTAATGAATAGATTTTTTTTACAAAATTCCTAACTAATCATACTTTTGTGTTACACTGATCGGTGAGAGCAAATTAATCTGAATCGGTAGTCTTATTTGGACGTCAATATCCTATTTTCTCACGAATTTCCTAACTCGAAATGCCATATTGAATTTTGGAATGAGGAATCAAATGTTTCAATGAGCATGGTCGCAACTTTTGAAAACAGATGTAAAAGCAGCACTGTTTTAGTCCGCTTACAAATTTTCGTTATCTAATATACATGAACTTCGATCAGAGATCCCAGACAATGATTGTATTATGAAAATTGAGATAATTTGCAAATGAGATTCAGGGGAATGCAGAATGGGAAGTGGTTAATGTTTCAACTCGACAGATGACATTCCTCGAGGATGGAGAGTATCGAGTAGAGGTTGGGTCGATATATCGAAGATCAGAGGGGAAAGTATATCATAATCTCAGGTTCATTACATAATGTCTCTTAAACGTCGTCCTATCTACTATGTCACTGTTATTGTTGTTCCCACTTTCCTTATCTCAGCTCTCTCCATTCTTGGAATATTCTCACCAGGGACGAATGATGGTCCCAGAAATGAAAAGGTGATCAATACTAAATAAAAGAGACGTTAGATACATCACTAATTTTATCCCCTCTTTCAAAACTTCTCGAACTCTGACTTTTTAGTACGAATGTTTCGAATGATTTAATTATTTTGTTTTAAATTTTAGATTTATTTTTATAAATGAAGAAATAATTTATGTTCAGGTTTCATTGGGTCTCGGTTCACTGCTTGCCATGACAGTTCTACTTGATATCGTAGCAAGTGCAATGCCAAAAAGCAATTCAATTCCTCTTCTCGGTTCGTTACTCATCTCATTCATAGGATTCATCTTGACTGTTCAGACATCTAAAAGTAATTTCCGACGCCTATTGCACAGAATTTATAATATCTTTAATGTTTTTTCGTAATTCAGGGTATTTTATCGTGGCTGAAATATTGGTATGCGCACTCGCGGTGGCTGTATCAATGGGACTTCTCAGTGAGTTATCATCCCTTACTCCTTCTTCTTAAATACGATTAAGGTGCATCTCGATCTCGAATTCAAGAAGAAAGAATGCCCAGTGAATGGTTATACGCTCTTCTCTTCTTAAAAACTAAAAGGAAGATGAAGTTCCCAGAGAAGTGATTAAATGATCTCTTAATCGATACATACTAATTACTTCAGAGTATACTCAGCTAATCCTCCTCTCATTCACGTTGAATCTATAAAAGGAGATGAAGTATGGGAAAGACGAGAAAGGTAGACGAACATATTATTAATCCAACTACAAACAATAATACTATTAATCGTTTGAAACTATTAATCGTTTTCAGCATTAAAATTGCCGGAATCACTTCAATTCTAAATTATATGACAGAAATCGCCAATAGTCAGAGAGTTAAAAGGGACCAAATTGAGCGATCGAAATGGAGGTCAAAAGTACGTAATTTCCTCAATTAATCCGAATGAGTAATATATTCTCAGTTGGAATATCAATGGAATAGAATATTTTCTCGTCTCGACCATTTCCTTCTTCTATCATTTCAACTAATTAATCTAGCCACACTTCTCGCATTTCTCCGTTATGCATTCCATCCTATTCCTTCTCTTCCTTCAGATTTCTCAGTTTGAGAAATACACAATTATGGATACACCTCATATCATACCCAATCAAAGAATCGTGTATACAGTGCAGGTTTTTGTCAAAATGTTATGATGCAATTACAATCAGGTTTCTGAGTATAAATCCTTTACTATAGAAAGAATGAATGGACAGAAAGACGAGCAAATGTAATTGTATCACATAGAATATTCACTTGTAGCAGCCATCAAACCCAATAAACAATAGCAGACAACCTCCATATTATTATCCATATTCTTTTTTAACTAACTTATTATCTAACAATGGGTATATGAGTAAAACAAGGAGACATATGTAAATATAAGCGGCTAGCGCCCGTTCGCAAAACACTGGGTATTTCCCATAACTAACTGGATATCGAAAGGAGGGGACACAGGGCAATTTATATGGGGGTAGGATTACTATATTGGCAACAATTGTATCTAGTAGTTCAAATCTAAGAGATGTGCTATACGGACTAGTGTAAATAATGATGTAAGAAGGGAAATTGTTGTTCAGAGTGCCTCACTTTTGTGTTTGAGTGCTTCTCTAAGATCGTCCTTCAATCCAGCCCTTGCCGATGCTCTTTCTTCTTTCTCCACTTGTCTCCAATTCGAATGCATCTTAAGACACATACATCACGCAATCCATTCCATCCTTACCCTTTCTACTACAACACATAAACAAAAGTGTATATGCACAGTAACCTCCATTTAACAAACATCTTGAAATACTTACACTTCTTTCATCGATGAGTCTCTCATTCATCTTCCATTTCTTTGTATCATAGTTTTTATTGATGGAACGAAGAGTTTCTTCGAAATCTCTTCTTGATAGATCATCAAAATCTCCACTATCATCGATGAAATCATCCAAATCTGATCCTTCTTCATCTTCATCCTCATCAGAATCGTAACCCCTTCAATATTATATATTATGAGAGACTATTTCAACCAATTCATTTTGAGGTTCAGCTATAAAAAATTATGGGCACAGTAAAACGAATTTACTTGGTGAATCCATATCCCCTTCCTCCATTTCTTTCTCTCGATCTTTCCATCTCTCTCCTTTCCTCTTCCATTTTTCTCTTTGCTTCCTTCATTCTGAAATAATTATTATTAATGTTTTATCGTATAATAAAAATGTTTTATCCCCACTTGCGTGAATACTATTAGTTGCTGACCTTTGTTCTCTCATCATAATCTTTTTCCTCTCTTCTTCATACTTGGATATCTTCGAAGAAGAATGAGACGTCGAAGAGTAAGAAGAAGAATGAGGACGAGGTTTAAGAGACGATGAATCTGAAAGAGAGACAATATTACCCGTCCACTTGAATGACTCATTAACTCACCTTTGGATGATCCCATCTGTCTATGAGAAGACGAAGAAGATGATGAAGAAGGAATAGACGAACTCTTACTCTTACTCTTCTCTATCTTCTCCATTCTTTTAGCCTTTTCTCTTTCCTTATCCTTCGTAGTCATTGGTTGAGGAGGAGGTGGACCATTCTTATTTCTTTCTTCCATTATCCTCTTCTGTTCCTCTAACCACGTCTTGTATCGGATATCACCTCAATCACCACAATATAGTCATCATATAATAAACATAACTAGTATAAATGTAGGATACCAGGTAGAATTCTCTTTCCTCTGTCATCAGTGGGATATGCAAGTGTCTTAGGAGCGGGAGCAGAATAAGAAGATGAAGAGGAATAGGAAGAGGTTGTCATTCGAGAGAGATCTTCCTTCGAGATGCTATTCTCTCCCCTGACAATCAGACAATTCATATCAATAATAGTCGGATATATATGTAAAATCATGCAAAGTACATACTTAGGTTTGCTTCTGATACAAGTCTGTGGTTTGGGAAGAACGATTCCAGATGGAAGAGGCTCCTCTTCTCGTTTCTTCAAAAGACCTTCAAGGGAACAATTACATTTGAGAAACGTTCATTTTCATACAGTTTGGTGTTTTGGGATCAAGAGTTAGAGCACTATTACAGAAGCATGAAAAATTGTCACATATCAATGAATACGTTCCAATCTATAGTGCACTGTTAACAGCGCATGAAATGCTAATTTAACCAAGCACCGTATTGAAATTATTTATGATCATGCTGTCATAATCAGTTATCGCTGTGTAAATAGGAAAAACAAAATATCGTATAGAGCGGATAGATTGGAGAACGGATCGTTACATTCCGTGATGTGCGACAACTTTACGTGCTTCTGTAAGATGTATTTTCCTGTTATCAGATCATAGTATATTATAGACAAATGTAGTGCAAGCGGATGTAATAAAGCACATATGGGAGAATATATATATAAATAATGCTTCTTCCATATTCTAGTTATTTCAGAATAATTTGGGCTATTTCATTAGTTTGGGAAAAAATAAAAACAAAAATAATCAAAACCGGAACTTTTTGTTAAAGGAGGAACATGTAAACATTGTTCAATCTGAAGCCACCCTGAACAATGCCCTAGATAATCTCAATTACAATTTCGAGTAATTAGCGTTTTCTATCGACCTGGTCCTTCAATTGTTAGGCAAACGAGTAAAATTGCTTACCATTTGGAACGTAAGGAGCCTTCACATGAGAAAGTGTTGGCTGAAATCAAATTCATTAGGAGGATTCTCATATTGGTAAATTTTCCGAAGAAACAATGGAAAAAACCTTCCGAAATGCCCAAGGCCACATGTGATTTTGAGTATAATGAGATTTAAACCTTGGGAATTTTGAATGAAGATGAAGGGCGAGTTGAAGAAGAAGAAGAAGATTGAACATCTCTTAATTGGCAGATTTATAATTAACAGTAATTATAGACAGTGTCATTCATATATGTGAATATTTAAAAAAAAAGGTTACTCACTTTTTCGTTTCATATCTTTCCTTCATAGCTCGATAGCTACTAGTAGGAATTGTCTCCTCTTTCTCCTTTTCTCGCCCACTTTTCTCCTTTCCATTTGATATATTTGCAGCCTTTTTCATGAGTGAATTGAAGTCCAATGCTTCCTCAGCCGCTCGTTTCTGATATTCATTTATTCATCCAAATGAGACTAATGACTAAACTACAATTACTCCCACGACCTATTTTTGTTAATATCTTTGCTTTTTTTCAAGAATCGGCCTACCCAACTGTAATAAACAATGAGAAATCCAAGTGAACATGCTAGTCTCGTTAAAGGGAATATCATTCGATTACATTGATAACTCACCCTTCCCGCAACGAAATCCGATTTTGGAGGTCTAATCTGCTTGCCCTTTTCGAATCCATCAGATCTAAACAATGATATTGAGCGAGAATCAATACATCATATACTATATCACATGAAAACAATCGAAGTAACTCACGATAGCAGAGTAAGATTCTTTTTTGGGATTCCAGACTGCTTCAATCGAGCACCATCCCTTCAAATTAGTAATTATGGCAGGATCATTACAGTCCATTCTCAATATCGTTTTTGAAGACTCACTCACGGCTGGGTATGTAATAGATACGCAGCCAGCCGTGAAAACAATGCTTTAAAAGCATGTTTTAGAAACATTTCGGCCGCCCGTTAAAAAATTGGATTTTTTTCTTAGTTTTTTTGTGCAACATATCACCGTTTTCCGAGAGGAAATTTGCCGCCGAGGCTAAAAATATACCACTTGCTTGTGGCTACCCTTTCTTAGAGATGAAACAAATTGCGGAAAAAGTATACAATTGGCACATGTAAGGACTTACTTTACTTTCTCTTCAACAGTTTTCTTATTGGCAAATGCTTTAACTACTCCATTCCTATAGTGCTCAGCTAACTTTTGAGCCTCTTCCTGTAAAAAAACAACTTCTTCCTTTTTCGTTATTTCAAAATCTAATTGTACCTCATCTCTCTCTTTATATTTATGAAGAGTCTCGATATGATCCCTATCTTGACCGAATTTGACCTGAATGAGAATGGTTAAATAATTAGTGTGAGCTATAATTGATAGATGATACCTGCAGGTCGATCACATCTGCTCCGAAGTGTTTAGCTATCTTCTTATTTGCTTTTCCTCCGTTAGCAGCCAATCGCAATTTTATGAGTTCTTCCTTCTTCTTCGCTTCTTCTTTTTCTGCCAACATCATTTTCATGACTGATTCATAAGGTAACGTGATCTAACTTATTGTCATATGAACTATATTGAATGGCATCCATACAACAAAGGCTTCGTTTCTGACTGCCAATCAATAGAACCGTTGTCACCTTTTTTTCTTCGTTCCTCCTCTTGCTTCGCTTTAAAAGCCTTTATCCGATCGGGATCAACAGCAGAATCGACCTTCTTCGGTATTTGAAACTAAAACATATAATTTGGATTACATGAAATAAATATATAATGAAAACAAATATAAAATAAGATTGCGAACACACAACGACTGTCATTACCTGCGCTCGTCTCTCGTCTTCCCTTCTCTGTTTAGCCAATTCTTCTTTCCTTAGTCTTTCGAGCTTTTGAAGTCGAATTTGATCCAATTGACGCATCCGTTCTCTCGAAACTTCATCTTGAGCCTCACTAACTTTTTTTGAAGAGTGTTTGAGGTTTTTATTTGCTTGATGCAGCAAGGAAGCGAAGTCCATAGGTAAGACCTGCGAAAGAGGCTTTGAGTGAGCACAAAAATTTAGGAAAATAATATACAACCACAGCCCGTTGCTGGGTTCGGGGAGCCGGAACCGCGCGGACGCGTCTTTCACGCGTCGCGGCTCAAACTAAGAAAGCACCTTTATCTGACTTATTACTCTTTTTTTGGCTTTGTAAACTTCTCAGGAGATGCGCAAGCGGTCAACTTACATGATGAGACTTAGCAAATTAATAAATATTTAATGGCTGATTTTATATTATTTTTCAAAGGCAGGAGCCGGCGAAAAGTCACCATGTTGGCACAAAAAACATGAAAGATATCAGTGATTACTGAACTATTTACTTGCTTTCATGATTCATGTGGTCAAGTGGAATGTCCTCTACAACTTTTGGTTGCCAAATTCTTAATTAATTGTACTTTAACTCTATAAGTACCAAAAGAACGTCTTTTACGTTGTAAACTGCAACTGAAAGATCTCTCCGAATACTGAACCAAATTCTTCGTTCTTGGTCTCAAACGATTTCTGATGTCCAGCGCTACAACTTTTGGTTGCCAAAATTAAAATATTAGGGCACATTAACGAAATCGCGTAAAAATGCGTGAAACGTCGCCACCATTCGCGCACTCGCGACGCGTCAAAAAGTGGTCGCGTCGCGGCAACAGGACCGAACTGTTGACTGAAGGGCAACGGGCTGTGACAACGAATGGATCAATGAAAATCAGGTAGACATGTGCGTTTCTTCTTATATTTGAGTTATGCACTGTTTAAACTGGAAGTTTAAAAGAGTACACCACACACCACACAAATACACGACAAAATTTTATTCTACACTTTAAAATGTAACATTTTTAGAAGATTTTTTTCTTGAAAATTTTGTCATCCATGATAGCAGATTATAGTTACAATATGGAATATTATTATAGGAAAAAGTTACAAATGCATATGACTGTGGAAAGAAACATACTAATGTGAAGAAGTGTGTGAAGAAAGAAGCATGAAAATAGTGATAGATAAGAGGAAATCAGTTTGATGACATCTTCCTATTATGGCTATCGATAATATTTGGATTCTTCCAGTATTCATCTCGTTCTACAGTGTTTTCACTCTTCTTATTTGGTAACGTTTTCTCCACGAATGCGAATCAAAGAAAAATAATTCTTTCTAGTTATTCTATGTCTGCGTGGAATGGTCATGCTCCTCCTAGATGGCCATATCTCAAGTGAAATTATATATAAATCATGAAAATACGGTTATGGATATTTACAGTGAGATCAGTCGATATCCACCCGAGAGTTCAATTCATTCAATGATGATCAATCACATAGCTATATTATGTAAGCTTCATTCGTCTACATGTCTTCATTATTAATTCATCTTAGTTTCAATATGGGTATATCTCAAACATCGTGAGATTCTTTCGTATCTCTCTCAATCCAATCCTCTCGGTCCTCAATCCTATTCTCGATCCAAGGCTTTCTCTTTTATCACTATGCTTATCGGAGTTTGGGCTGCATTTTCTCTTCAAATTTCGGCCAATTTTCCCGTGAGAGTTTTAATGAAATATTCAGATTAATATTTTTTTTCAGTCACACAAGATTAAATCGATTGAGGGATGGGCTAACCTTTCGACAAATCTGTCCATCTCAATCTATATAACATTTCATTCAATCTTATCCCTTCTTGTAGTAGATCCATCCATTCCTCGCAAAGGTCCCCTACCCCCTTCTTCTTTCTCTTTATATCTCTTTAGGCATTTTCCTCGTCCGTATCTCTCTTGTCATGGCAGTAGTTTCTTTCTCAGCAAGTCGTGAGATCCTTCCAAAGATCAGTCCATAATATCATCATTACAGTACTCAAGACCCTCATGGTCACAGGTAGTACGGTAATCTCAAAAGAAGATGTAAGTGTGTTCATCTCTCTCTTAAACAATTAGTCCATTTTCAGAGTTCTCTGGGTGCAATCAGTGAATGGGTATATTCCTCATTTCATATATTCCATTCGATATTCATGGGTATATTCTAGGCAGTATACTATTCTCTTGCACTTTATCTCCTTACTGATTCATATGAATTCCGTTGCCTTTCTATCTCGGCTCTTAAACTAATCATCCCGGGATCTCAACAATTCACAGAAATTGAAGAATCTAGGTTTTGTTTTCTCTTTCCTATATATTTAATTAAATTCTCTATAGATCTCGATCAGATACGTATGCATCCGATTTCGATCCTCGTGTCTCGTATTTGAATGATCCACTCATCAGATAAAACAAATCTTCATCAACAGTGTCAACAATAATCAAACATAACAACGTGTAAGGGAGAGGAGATGGGCCCCTATACTCCACCCATATATCTCGTATCAATCATAGGAGGTCCACCTCCTCCTGCATATGGACTACTGAACGATGATCCTCCTCCCCTTCCTCTTCCTCTTTGATTTGGTGGCCAACTCATCTTATTCTGATTGAAATGTCCTCCTCCTCCTCCTCTTCTTCCTCTTCCACCTCGTGATCTTCTCGTTCCCTTTCCTCTTCCACTCTCACGTCCCATATCTACAATTTATTTAATTATTTTCCACTGAAGTTTAATATTCTATATAATTATGGTAGACAACTTACAATTCCTAGCAGCTTGCTGTTCCATCTCATCATCACTGAATATTTCTTCTTCTTCTCCTCTCTCATTAAGAACAAGTACTCCATCCACATGTTTCTCACTAAAAAGCCCTCGTTTCATTCAATTCTTATGTGTCGTAATCATTATTGTAATCGAATCTCACTTCTTCAGTTTATCAGTGAGAATCTTCTTAGTGTACTCATCAGTTTCAGCAACGAATACATTAATTCCTTCTGATGCATTTTCTCTTGCTTCTTTCTCACTATTGAATCGAATAGAGTAAGATGGACAACGAACAGCTCCGAAGATATCGAATACCTTCATTATCACCCCTTATTTATTCATCCAACCACTTATATCTTACCTGTCCCAAAGCACTCCGATCTTCTTTGAATATAACAGAATCGTAATCGATGGCTAGCCCAGAATCGGCTTCAACAACAACTGAAATAGAAGTGTTTTAAAAAAAGATATTGAGTGATCTTACCGAGGCAATCGACTATGTGCTTCACACTCCCCAATCTCTTCATGGGAATATTTTCTTGCACATTAATCGACAGATTCTCAATGGGTGGTAGTTTTTCATATTCACGCTGTAACAACATCATATAACAGTAGAAAAGTAAACAAAAGTAAAACCTCAAGGTCCTTTGTTTTCACTTCAGGTCTGGTTCTTTTCGATGGTGTAATACCCATTGATCGATCCTGATCCTTCTTTCTTTGTTTCGCAGTATATGCAAGAATTCTTAATTAAAATAATTTTCGGGTTAAAATTAAGAATGTATAAAACTAGCTGTTACCTGTCGAATTCAGCATCAGAATCATCACCAGAGAGATTAAGAGTAGGCAATTCATCGTCTGTCCCTGAGTCTTCTATATCCATTTGTTGCCTTATTGCAAAAGGATTAGAGATTGTCGCTCCAACAAACTCTTCTTTTATGGGCAATGAAGAAACCTAAATAATATTTCAAAATGAGTTAGTGAACGATGCCCGTACCGCTGTTTCACTTTCTACATCGTTGTTTTCTTCTTCCACGTTGTCGACTGGAATCTAAATTGAAAGAATTCGCTGAGATTAAGGAATAAATGATGAGCTAGATCGCTAGATGCATACTTCGAAATCTGGTTTGGGCTGTTCATGAATAATAGTGGTGCATTCTTCTTCCACGATTGATTGGTCATTTGGGTTGTTGTCCATAGCATCTTCTTCATCTTTCGATTCTTCTAGTTCCGATTCACTTGCATAGTCAGCGATACTAGCTAAGGCACTGATGGGGGCAACTTGGAAAGGAGAAGCCTCCTCTTCCATGGCTGGAACGAAGGAATTGAATCAATTTAGAACCAACAACATGATGATCGAGAGAGAAAATTACAACGATAAAACAAGCGACGGGTTAGAAAAAAACCATGGATCTAAAATAAAATATAACGTACTTACTACGTTTAGCGAAGTTAGCTGTATTTTTACTTCAATATTATGCAGCAAGCATTTGAAATTTTTCGTAGCGACTCGTCGTCCTTTAAATTATAGGCTTTAATTTACATTATAAATGCATTTATATATCGATAATTATTAGTTCTCTTGCCTATCTTCCTATGTCTGGTTCAACAATTCGTTTTCAGGTTCACTTCTCATCGTTGGGAAAACTGAGATATGAGCGGAGGAATATACGGAGGAGGTTGTTTAAAATGTTTCGTTTTTTGTCTAATTTCTGTATTTTAGACGAAGTTGGAGCTCTTGTTTTCGATTTCGGCTCTCACACGGTCCGTGCGGGCTATGCCGGCGATGAATATCCAAAGGTAATCACCTCGCTTTCTTTTTTTAAATTTTGTCAATTTACACATTCGAAAATTTTACACACCTTAGTATTTAGATCTTATTTTTCTGAATGATTATTGCTAGATCTTGATGCTGCTGAGAGATGATATATAATTTTCAGCTTGATATCCCGAGTGTCGTTGGTGTACAGGAGAACGCCGATGTAAAGGTATTTGGTTCAAAATTGATAGCGGTCCAACATTATGTTTTCTAGAACGAAAATGGTGAGGTAGTAGGAAAGGCACCGAAGACATTCATTGGTACGACACACGTGACTGTTCCGAGAGAAGGGTGTGAAACGAAGACGTTCATGAAAGATTGCATGGGTCCGTTTGTTATTTATTATTTACCTTCCATATATCTTAAAATGTGCGATTTCACCATACATGTTGTGTGTTCAGTTGAGAACTGGGATCTCTTTGAAAATATGCTCGATCACATCTATGGCCATGGACTAGGAGCTCAGAGTGAATTTCATCCTGCTCTCTTCACCGAACCAGCAGTATGTCACATTCAATAGCTTTAAATGCAATATTATAATTATTTCATTAAAAATCATACTTGAATAATACTAATCTTAAGTGGAACGATCGTGCGAAGCGAGAGAAGCTATGTGAGATTATGTTCGAGAAGTACAAGCTACCTGCTTTTCATCTTGTTAAGAATGCAGTACTAACCGCGTAAGAATTTTAAACATTTTCTGTTTTGTTGTAGAAAGTTGGTTAATTTGGTATAATTTGAGTTTCGCAAATGGTCGTACGCATGGCCTCATCGTGGACAGTGGAGCGACACACACTTCAGCCGTCCCTGTCTTCGAAGGATACTGTATCACCCATTGTGAGATAGAATTGTATTTTATATTAACCAATGTATGCAAATGGGCACTTTCATCATAGTTCATATTTTATAATATAATTGTTGTATTTTAGCGGTTGTTCGTTCTCCCGTGGGAGGGGATCTTATCGTTGATCAGCTGAATAAGCTTCTCGCTCAGAATAATATCGATCTTGTCCCTACCTACAGGATTGCTTCCAAGGTACGTATCTATTTGTATCTCAGTTTTTCCAATTTTTTTGTAATGTACAAGAAAGAAAATATGAGATTTTACGATATACTACCACTTTTATTTTTCGGGGCTGTTTGTAAAAAAAGTTTTAATTAATAAGTATGCAGGAGGAAGTAAATGAAGGTGAGATTCCTAAATGGACAGAGAAGAAGAACATTCCGAAGGTGACCAAATCATATGATGACTACATGAAGAAACTTGTGAGTTTATCATTCTAAATTAATTAATGAAAGCGAGATGACCAATTCGATTCTCTTAGTATTTAATCACATTTATAATGATGTAAAATTAGATGGGAGCTCTGATTTGCTTGGATTATTCATTCATATTCAAACTTTATGTGTGTGTTCTAGGAATGTTCACGAATTTATCAAATGTAATAATAATACTAAATGGAGGAGCGTATTTCAAGTAGGAGAGTGTTAACGTTAAGGTTCTGGAAGATTTGGCAATGTCGATCCTTCAATGTTGCGATGCTCCCGTTGATGAGGAGTTCGCTGAGAAACTTCCATCTTCTCCATATGCATTCCCTAATGGATTAATCAAGGAATTCTTAGCTGATAGAGTAAAAGTTCCTGAGGGTCTATTCGATCTCAACTATCTGAGGGATCATCCCCATAAGGTAACCACTTCCTTCATTCACCTTCCATACTGACCTTCAATTTATTTCTATTATCTAAATGTGTAATTGCAGGAGACGCTTCAGAATATCTGTCAGATAGCGAATACCAGCTGCGGAATGTGCGAACCCGATATGAAATCGGTTTGAATCTTTTATTTGATATTGAGAGCATTGAAAATGATTTACACTGAATGTGAACTAACTTAATTGATCGTTGTATTCAGCATCTCTATTCCAATTTGATTGTCACTGGAGGGAATTCGTTGCTTCCGGGATTCAGTGAGCGACTCAATCACGATTTGGCTCACAAATGCCCTCCCGTATGTATTTGCTATATTAACAAATGTGGGCATACCCCCAAATGTTTGGCCCAGGCAACATCCGCTCTGGGTGTGGATTAGGTATGGAGTTAGAATTGTAGGGAGAGAATACTCTGTGAGAAAAGGCTGGGCCAAAAGTAAAAGAAGTGCCACAAATGTTATACAAATTCGCAAAAAGACTTTTTTAGATAGTGAAATTGCGAGTATCCGCCGCACCAACTGCAATGGAACGACGATTTGGTTAGTTGAATTGCTTCCTTGTCCTTGTGACTATAACAATCAGGGGCATGGATCGGAGGATCAATCGTTGCTTCTCTTGGAAGTTTCCAACAGATGTGGGTATCTCGTGCAGAATACGATGAGAGTGGATGCAGTATCGTTGAAAAGAAATGTCCATGAACATACCAGCAATACACTCATCTACACTATTCTCATTCCATTTATCTGCTTTATTAATATGGATCCACTCTAATTAACAATTGTCTCATTGTGTTCTCATTAAATGGTCAATGATTCACTGATCTCTTCGACTCCTTGTGAGCATGCGATTTATAACTTATACGTTCAATAGTTGTATATTCATCATTTATCTATCATTCATTGTAATTATGGTCTGATCGATGGTCAATAAAGTGTTCATCATATTTATATTTGCATGATTATTTCCTTGTAGGTTGCACTAACCTAATTGTATTGCACTAATGGAGAAGTAATTGTTCATTTTTACTATCACTGCAGTATCTTCTCTTCCATATGGATCTTACATCTACAGAAGATTATTCCTCCTATTCAGGTATAATTCAATCATATCTTACAGTAATATTAACATAAAATAGACTAGAGGATATCTTTATGTCCAGGTAGTTATTGTACCTCCTACCTGGTGTTCCATCCTATCGAATCCTCCATTCAACCATATGCACATCCTTCATTGTTTTGTATCGTCGTCCCTTGTCTTCTCTCTCTTTTCCCTTTCTTCTTCTTCTCTTCACAACCAGAATTCTTGATTCCGATCCTATCTCATTGTCTTGAGAGAAAGAGACTCAGTCTCAAGAATACCGTATCTCCATTGGGTGAAAGTGTATTGAAGAGGAAGACTGAGTTGTGTATTCCCCTTTGTAGGATGTAATATTGTTTCTTCACCACACACAAACCTCAGTGTCGATTTGAACTATCTTAAATTGACGGAGGGAGAGAACGGTGCTATTCCCGATAGTTTCCCCTCTCCCACGGCCCCCTAGGAGCCGACATAGCACACAGTGAAAACGTCCGAAAAAATCAGGTTGAATCTCAGGCAAAATTGCGCAAATTCAAACTTTGGCTTGCCTGAATCAGGTTGAACCTGACCCCTATCACTGCAACTGCGTTTTTCCACATCTGCAACCAGAAAAAAGTATAACATAGTTTCTGTGTTTAGCGGGGAAAAAGAGCAGCACAAGTTTCGCAGCTCAGGACGTTTTTCTCAGCCCTATGTCGGCTTCCCGGGGGCCGTGCTCTCCTCTCCCTCATCCCTCCCCCCCTCCCCCCCCTCTCCCCATTTCTTTGGCCTGTCCCCTAGCCTCGATGATGGTTACTCAGTTTACGATGACTTGATAGGTAAGAGAGAGAGAGAGAGAGAGAGAGAGAGAGAGTGAGGGGGGGGGTGGATAATTGTTGCCGATTCAGAGTGAAATGGCCTCGAATAGAATAGACAAGAGTGAATATTAATGATTGAGATGCATTAAGTAGAATGAGAGTTGAGATAGATCTCTTCCCTTTGTCACTGTTGCGGCCCATGCTAATAACAAGTGCATTATTCAGTGGAAAGGAGGACGAATACTGTAGGTAGAGAGGGAGGGAAGGGAGGTTACGGTAGGCAGAGGGTATTGAGTTGAATAATCATAGTTGCAGCTAGTATGATGATCCCTCTCGTTAAATTAGAATAGAATTGGATGAAGAAGGGAAGGATTCAATCTTTCACCATTCAGTCTTCTAATGACATCTCACACTGATTTGTGTAGTTAACAGTTGTCTTCTCCATCCCCCCTCTCCTCCTCCCTCCTTCTTTAAAACTCCTATCTCTCAACTGGTGTTACTCCGTTTCAAGAAATGCGCAATCTTTAAAAAAAAAAAAGACTGAAACTACCTAAAACTTCAACAGCAAAAACACAGGTCTTGTCTTCTCTCTTTTTTTAAAGGAATATTTACGTATTCGGATATTAATCGATGATTTTTTCTTCTAAGATACGCCTAATATATTCTCTTTGGTACCATATTGAAGAAATATTATGATTTTTGCGTCCCACATTTGATCTTATTCTGGTAGTATTTCTGGTTCAATCGGTTTCTTATTCTCGAACGTTTGAGGTCTTGACATCAATTTGTAATATTGTTTGAAGAGAAGAAGAGAAGAGTTGTAATTAACATAAGCATTGCCTAGGGGTGATCTACTCTCTACTCTTCTCGAGAAAGGATTGAAGGAGGGAATAAGAGAGGGAGGAGGGGGGGGGGGAGGGAGAGGAGGGAGGAGAGGGGGGATTTTACTGCCTTTGTGGCCAAGAGGGGCGATGGTCAACCTTTTTTGTTCAATGATGCATCTCGTTTTTGGCGGGATGAGAGACTAGAAGGGAGGAAGAGAGAAATCCGAGAGACAGGGGAAGGAAGAGGGGGGGGCTAGATACCACCTCCCTTCCTCCCGAGGGGAAGAGACTGGATCTCGATGATGAGAGAGAGAGAGAGAGAAGAGAGAGGGGAGGGGAGGAGAGATCAGTGAGTCTCCCCCCAGATTGACCTGTATATCATGTGCACCATATTCATCTCTTCACCCGTTTTTACCCTCGGGATCCACTGAATCTCCCCGCCCTTCCCTCCCCTTCCCCTTCCTCCTCCTCGTCTCTTTTTATCCTCCTCTCACTTTCAACTTCATATCTTGTAATACTTGAACACTTCTCAATCGAGAGTCATCCATATCGTTCGTTCATTATCATATATTCATTCATATTATTTCGTTTTTTTTGTTATCCCTAATATTTCTCCTCGTATACCTTCTCTGCCTTCTTTATCCCACTCCTTCTCGATTCATTCTGATTATCTTCCATATCACATCCATTCCTTCGATCTCACTTCTTTCTTCATTTATCCCATAACATGGACCCTTCCCTTCCCTTCCCTCATTAAATTGTCTTGCCATCTTCGTCTTTCCTTTATCTTTGAATCTCATTCATAATTTCACTTTCATTCTATTCTCTTCTACTTGCCTTTCTCAATCTCATTACTTTTCCTAACAGATCTTCTCGATGAAAGGGGGATGATATGACAGAAGCGAATGATCACCCTCCTCCCCCCCCCTCCCCCCCCCCTCCCCTCCCCCTTCCTCCTCTCTCCCCTCTCTGTCCTACTTCTGTCTTCTACCATCTCCAATTAGCATGCTCACCCTCTCCTCTCTACAATATTTGTGATTGTCACTCGGTTTCGTAGTGAAAACGAGAGCACAAAAGATGAGATGATTGGTCGAGAACTAGGATAAAGAAAAGAAGGAAAGAGAAGGTGGGAGGAGGGTGGAGGATGGTTACATCTGTAACAAACCAATTATCATGAGCATAAAAGTAATGAGGATTAAGTGTGGAATATATAGTACCGTAATCTTTGTTATCTCGTCACTCTCGCAAGAATGAGTTTAAAGTGACCAATGAGAAGAGAGAGAAAGATGTTGATTGGAAGGAAGATGGCAGGATTCTTTTCTATCTCGAGTGAGATCAACCACTAAATAAATGGGTTTCATTTGAGAGAACGAATCAGATTCATCTACCGCAACGAACAATTTCTAATATTTACTGACAATGAGAGATCATATCTCTCACTATTCTTCCTCTTTTGTAATATATCAAGTAGTCTAAGTTTGATTTCTTTGATTTCATCACATTCAATACTATTCCACTCGAACTAGGTAATGGGGAGAGGGGGGATAGTTAGATGGATAGACTTCCTTTGTTTCATCCCCCTCCCTCTCACTCTCTTCCCTCTCTCGGTATCCTCTCTATCTATCGTAGATGGCAGATGGAGACAGTAGAATTACCTCCAGCCGATAGAGAGGAGAGAGGGAGGGGAGTGAGAAGACGAGTAATGGGTCTTTGTTGCATCTATTCAGTGGAGAGAGGAAGGGAGGTACGGTCAAGACCCCCAATCAAGAGTACGGTAGATACTTCTCTTATGAAGGAGGAATGGTCTTCCCTTCTTGGTACATCCATTCCCATCCCTTTCTTCCCTCTCTTCCTCTTACGTGATCCTCACTCTTTTGCAATGTCCAGTTCTGCCCTGAAGGGATGATCGAGAGGAGGGAGAGAGAGAGAGGGGGGGGGGGAGGGGAGGAGGGGGGAATGCACTGAGAGGTGGTCACAACAGTCGAACGGCACTGGATCAGTGCAATGAGTATAGTGGAATATGGGAAGAGAGGGAGGGGAGGAGGTAGATCAAGAGGAGGAAGGAAGAGGGAAGATATCTCCCCAGGGGGTTGATCAACTTCCATTATTTGAGGGCGAATCTCCATTTCATTCTTCTCACTTTGACCTCTAGTCCATATTTCTCACCTCATTTCAATCGTTTTCAATAGCATTGTCGAGATATTCCGAATTTAACTATGTCAAAGATATAATAGAATACCTTTCATTTCTACTAACAATGTGGTGTTAATTATCTCTGAATATTTGTGAAAACTCTTGTGAAGGAAGAGTTCTCTCTTTGATATTGAATGACCATTCAATGAACTTCTTCACCCAAACTTGTCTCATTCTCCTTCTCACTACGAGCTTCCCTTCAATCATATCATGTTGTTGCTACTTATCCCTTTCCTACCGTACTCCTCCCCCCCCCCCTTCCCCTTCCCCCTCCCTCTCCCTCTCTCTCTTCCTTCCTCCCCCATCTTCTGGTCACTTCTTTGGTCTCATAAGCTTCTTCTTGGATTGTCCAACAACTGGTTTCATCCTTGCATTCATCCATTCCCCCCTCTAGTCATTGCGTAACTCTTTCCTCCCTCTCTCCCTCTCTCTCACACTGTCCGAACGAGATATCCTTAGTCCCATCCCCTCCCCCTCCCTCTCCCTCTCTGCCATTCTCAATAGTCGATCGAAAAGGGAGGAATAGATCACCTCTTCCCTTCTTCAATTCGAGTTCTCATATCCTTTGTCTCTCTCGCTCGTCATTTTCCATTTCAATTTCTTCTCTTTCTTTTCTTTCTTCTCATTATGTTCCATACCATATCGAGTATATCGTATCACTTGCCTCTCACTCTCACTCATTATCCCCAATCGAGGCATATATAGCTAATGGAGGTATCATCCTCCCCTCCCCTCCCTTCCCTTCCCCCCCCCTCTCCCCCTCTATCTCTCCCCCTCCATCCCTTCCCTTCGTTCTCGTTGTGATACATCGATACAATTCGAGACTACCGTACTCTTCCGTCAATCGAGAGTCAAGAGTACAGTACTCTCATACCCCCCCCCTCCCCTCTCCCTAACCTATTGCCACCCGATCTCCATTCTCTTTCCATCTCGATAATCTACAGTATATCCACTATGGATACTCATCTCTCGTTCTATAGAGATGTTACGGTATCCTTCATCTCTGACTGATCTACCTGTCTCCCTCCCTCCTTCCCTCCTCCTCCTCCTTCACTTCTTCTTTATTACATGTTTTGTTGTCTCCTTCCTCTACCGGTCTGCCATTCACACGACAAGAAAGCTGACCACTACAGAGAGTGTCCACTAAGTATTAGCTCATCCTTCCTCCCCTCCCTATCCTCCTCATCCCTCTCCTCTCCCCTAATAACGAGTTCCTCTCCCCATAGCAATAGCATAGTATGGCGTAAGTCCCTCCCCTCACTCAGTTCTTTTGGCATAGATATGGTGAGAGTAAAGGTTGGTTCGGAACAGGATGTGTTCGACCCCCTCTTTCATCTAGAGGAGGAGGAGGAGGTAGGTCATCCCCCCTTCCCTCCCTTCCCTTCCCTTCGAGATTCCTCCTTTGTCTCTACAGTATGGAGAGAGCATCTGTCAATTCACAGGGGGGCCTATCCATTTCTCATTCCTCTACTGATCACTCCCCCCCCTTCCTTCTCCCTCTTCCTCTCTCACTTCCCTCCTTCTTCCCTTCCATCAATTGACTATTCTCTTCACAGTCTCCTTTCCATCTTCATATCTTCTTCATTCTTTTCACTCAGATAAATGAGATCTCCTTTTACCTTTCTTACTCCATTCATTTCATCTACAGTAGTCATTTTCCATATTGGTTTTGTTGTTATCTCCCTCTCGCCTCCTCAATACGCCTACCGTATTCCTTTGTATTTGTTCCGAGTCATTCCGCCTTCATACTCTTATCCTGTTTCCTACGTTTGCGAGAATCATAATCTCTAGTCGGTTACTGTATTACCCTCCTCTTCCTGGGAACATTCATCATACAATATCATTGAACCTTAATCTCGATTCGGGATAGTGATATCTCAGTAGTTTCTATTTCCTCGTGTTTTCTCTCTATAATCTCTATATGGGAAGGTCGTCGGTAGTACCACATGGCTCATCGAAGCTCATACTGTGAAGGAAAGGCGGGAAAATGAAGAACGGAGGGAAGGGGGATAGAGAAGGGAGAGGAGAGAGGAGGGGGAGATGGTATCTCCCTTTGCCATCTCGAGAAAAGTTCACGCTGATTCTCACTATTTCTCACATAGCTTCGCGCGCATTTCCAATCTTCACAATGGGATTCTATCCCCTCCCTTTCCCCCCACTCTGTCTCTCCCTTCCATGTCTTCACTTTCTAGTAGATTACGTTAAAAAAAATTTGTCTCATTAAGTGCATCATTAAGTACATTGTTTTCACACATTTCGCTGCGACCGTATATCACATCTTACAGTATTGTCGTAATCTGACGGACAGCCGTAAAAAAATAATTTTACTTATTGTCCATCAGTACGTAATTGTACCTAAGCCTGAAAGTACGTAATCTTTCTGTATCAATGACAGTATCTCTTCCCCTTCCTCTCTTCCTCATTCTCAATTGCATCGTCTTCTCAAGTTGTCAAAGGAACCGCTTCTATTCATTCATTCCCATCACTCTACACTTCACACTAACTTCTCTTGTATCGGTATCTCTTTTAGTCTAGTCTTCACTGAATGAAGCCTCCCTTCTCTCTTACCTCCCGGTATCCCTTTGCCCCCGGAGGGGTTCGTCTCTCCCCCCCCTCCTCCTCCTCCTCCTCCTCCCTTTCTCTCCTCTTTTTTCCTCGATGGCGCAACGTTGCAAGTGACCGATGGGCTAACGAGTTTCTTATTGCGTAGTAGATGCAAAACGAGAGAGGGAGGATGGGACTTGGACGGGTTTTGGGATTGAGATGAGGGAAGGGAAGAGAGAGGACCAGGTAAAGGGGGAGGAGGGGAGGGGAGGGGTTAGATTAGCGGTAGAGGAGGGAAAAGTACTTTGAATTGGGTGGAGAAGGGGAAGATCCAGTTGACGTTTCTTTCTTTTTTTTCTCGCGGGATCGAAAGGGAAGACAGTCCTGAATGAAGAGAGAGAGAGGGAGGGGGGGGAGGGGGGGATGGCATTAGAATGACCGAAGAATTGGACTGGTTCAGAGAATGAATTAGAATCATGAAAGAATTTATAGAAGAGGCTAAATGTAATGAGAGCAATGAAGTACACTGATACTGTGATACAAATATAAGGTTACTGTAGAAAGGCTAATGAATCTCCAGCCACTGTAGCGATTATTAGTCAGTTAAACAATGACTTATGCATCTATATTTATTAAAATTAGGATAGATATGCGAGAAAGAGAAATCCCCCCTCTCTCTTTCCCTTCATCTCTCATCCATCTACAGTATCCTCGAGAGAGAGTCTGAGTACTCGCGAGTCTTCTCTCTCTAACGGGACTCCGCCTCTCATTTATCCCCCAGTATCCTCCCCCCCCCTCTTCCCTCCTCTTCCCTCCTCTCATTTCACGTGTCTCTTCCCTTTTTTCTTAATCTCTTGACTCTCTTCATCACCTCTTCCTATCCCTTCCTTCCCTCCCCCAGGCTCCCCTCTTCCCGTCCCCTCTCCCTCTCCTTCCCTTTACTCATTCCCATCTCTATTCTTCCGTTTCACAATATCTCTCTGTCTTCTCCTTTCGTTCTCTGATTATTCTTCTCTATAATCTACCGTATTTCTCCCCTCACTCTCTCTTCAATCTCTTTAATTCAGATGTTATCCACTCAACCGGGTGGTTTCTCATCTCCATTCGCTCTTGCATTCGCATCTCAACTTCAACAGAATCCATTCCATCACTTGGCTTCACTTCAACAGCAACTGAATAGTCTCGCTCAGGTACTCCCCCCCCCTCCCTCCTCCTCCTTCTAATGGGATATTCATTCAGTCAGCATCATCTTCTCCATGTCAATCAACTTCTTCCACTCCATCGATGATTCCAGTGAGGAAAGCGAGAATGGGAGGAACGACGATGAAAACTGCCAAGGTAGAGGAAGAGAGGGAGAGGAAGGGGAGGGGGGGGGAGAGAGAGAGAGGGGAGGAGGAGAAGGAGAGGGAGTGATTGCAGGTGTGGAAGTACTTCGATCAACTTCCATCAGAGGAACAAGCAGCAGAATGTCAATTGTGTAGGAAGAAGATCAAGGCGACGAATAGCAGGTAGGAGAGGAGGGTAGGGAGAGGGACACTCATGGGAATATCCTCCGATAGATGGTCGGGGCTCCGCACTTTTTCTTATACAACTCTGCACAAAATTTCCAGAGTCCGTAAATATTCGCAAATTTGTTGTTAGGAGCCCCACTCCCCAATATGCAATCGGGGATAAAGCCCAGCAGTGGTGAGAAGTCTGTCTCTCTCTCTCTCTCTCTCTCGAAGGAGGAGGAGGAGGAAGAGATATAGTAGATAATAATTATGTATTCTCAGTACAACGGGAATGATTCGTCATCTTCGATCGTGTCATGTTAATGAGTATCAACAACTTCAAGAAGCACGACAGAATAGTCTCATCGTTAAAATGGGTTAGTTCAGTCTCTATTCAATCACATAATAAGAGATGATTAGCTGCGAGAACCAAAAAGGTGGTCAATTTTTTCAATTTCTCACTCCAATGTAAATTATAATAATTAAAATCTGTAGTTATCGTTCAAAAAACTAGGATCCGAAGTTTTCATCCGAAATTATGCCTTCCCTTTCTGAAATATATTTGTAGTACGAGGCTATTTCATTATAATGTATGTACTGTCATGGATAATATTTCGCTTCATTGTATCGTTATGTGAGGCTGCGATTATCACACCAATACTGCATAAGTTAACGAATTTATCCGGATAGTGATAGGAGCTAATACTAATGTATGTATGCATCCCCACTACTCAAAGAGATAGCTTACGGTATCGAGACTCAAAAGATGAATTGATGAGTACTGTAGGTGTGTCAACTGATTTCGATAGTAATGGACTCTTTTGTTCCTCCCTCGGACTGTGAAGTACAGTAGAATTAGTCATCTCTTTCTTCTATTGAGAGAATGAATTGAATGAAAAGGGAGAAGGAGACCTCCAACAGAAATGACAGAAGGGACTGATGTGAGAGAGGGGAAGAGGGGGGGGGGCATTGTGATACCCTTTGCGAGTATCATTGAAATTAATTATTAGAAAAAAGAGTATCAAAATTGTAGAATAGACCACCCTCATTGATTATTCGTCTATATATCTCTACCTTTATTTCCTTATCTCTAATGATCTTTCACTCGTGCAACCCATCACACTTCTCATCTTTGTCTATCCTCTACCTTTACTACCCCTCCCCCCTCCCTCCCTCCCCCCTCTCTCTCTCTCCCCCCCCCCCTCTCAATCTCCTTCCCCATCCCTCTCGTGCCTTTAGATCACAGTTCGTTTCGTTTTTGAAAGTGAGGCGGGAAGTTGTCTTTGTTACAAGAGGAGAAGGAGTGATGAGAGAGAGAGAGAGAGGGAGAGAGTGCACCTGTAGAGATAGGAAGAGGAGAGGGGATACTCAAGAGAAGAAGGGTTATGTGGTATACGGTAGGAAGGAATGATTAATGGTAACGGGGTCGAAAGTGATCCTCGAGGCAAAAGAATGAGTAACATATCTCTTGTTTGAATGGAATTGATTACTGTAGACAAGTGAATGAATTTCAGCATCAGAAACAGACGATAAGACGAGAGTTGCACTCCTTAAGGAGATACAATCAACTACTATTCCTCTTCCTAGAGGAGGTCAATCTGATTCATCTGTTAAGGTACTTCATCCCTTCCCCTCTTCCTTCCTCTTCTCTCTATTAATCCTCTCTCTTCTTCTTAAGTATCGTTCCCCTCAATTATCACCTCATTCTGCATCTGATTCGGGAGTATCTGATTCATCTTCCTCTTCTCATCTTCGTCCATCTTCTCCTCTATCAATAATGAATATGCTTCGTCATCTACCTCCTGGTCTTCCTGCTCCCAAACCAATTCTTCCTCTTAATCCACGCACTAATGTTAAGGTAAAGATGAATGGAATACTGTTGGATACATACCTCTATGGTTGACCTCTCTATCAAGGAGATAATATAAATATATTAAGATGGAACCAGAGGATGATGTAATGGATAAGTCGATTGATGTACCCATTCGATCTCATTCTTCTTCCTCTCTTTTCCCTCGAAAGAGTGTAGTTGACTCAATGGAGGTACCCTATCATTCCATCTATTATCTCATACCGTAATCCATTTGAAGGAACGTCGGATCAATACTCAAATTGCATTGATGCTTCTTCTTGATTCTTGTCCTTCTTCCATTGTAGATCGACCCGGATTCAGAGGATTAATCAAGTATATATGAGGCCGTTTGCGATAGAATCGATCAAGGACTGGCACAGCTCAAAAATATCGATTCTCTGAAAATGTGTGATTTAGGGTTCTCAAGGGTGCTGATGGCGATGAGCATACTCATTTTTCATATTATGCACTCGTTGGCTCCAGACGACGTCACGTCGAAATCGGTTTTTGAGGAATTTCTCGACTCTTAATATCGCCAAAATTAAGTGAACATGGCTCCCTTGGTAGAATTTTACGCTGATTTCACCTGTTTACTTTATTTTTTATCAATTTCAAAAATAACGCCGGAAAATGGAACTTTTTACTGATTGGTTTGCGAGCTTAGCAACCGGCATAGATCGAACCGGCTTGACGAGAGGATTCCAAATCTATAATTTGAGCGAATTTCATTATCGGAATTCCGAGATTGAAACCGAAGAGTAGCCGTGGTTGTAGATGAAATGGCTCATCTTCCCAGTTGTTTACTCCTTCCCGTCCCCGAGAGAGAGACGCGCGGCGAGAGAGCATGGGAAACGAGGAGAGCGCAGAGACGAAAGATCGGAGGCGCTACTTGGGAAAAGAGGGGGGGGGGAGAAGAGGAAATCATCCATTTCATCTACAACCACGGCTACTCTTCGGTTTCAATCTCGGAATTCCGGAGATGAAATTCGCTCAAATTAAAGATTTGGAATCCTCTCGTCAAGCCGGTTCGATCTATGCCGGTTGCTAAGCTCGCAAACCAATCAGTAAAAAGTTTCATTTTCCGGCGTTATTTTTGAAATTGATAAAAAAATGAAGTAAACAGGTGAAATCAGCTTTAAATTCTACCCCGGGAGCCATGTTCACATAATTTTGGCGATATCAAGAGTCGAGAAATTCCTCAAAAAACGATTTCGACATGACGTCGTCTGGAGCCAACGATCGCATAATATGAAAAATGAGTATGCTCATCTTCATCAGCGCCCTTGAGAACCCTAAATCACACATTTTCAGAGAATCGATATTTTTGAGCTGTGCCAGCACCCTTCGGATCTGCTCGACTCTATCGCAAACAGCCTCATATCCATTTATCATCTTTCCATTATATAGACAAGAGTAACAATTGTGATGGTCCTTCCCCATCTCAGAATGCTTCTTCCTTCTCATTCTCTTCCCATCGCATCTCAATTCGATACTGAGATCATTCCTGATGTTATCAAGAGACTTAAAGCTGATTTATCCACTCCATTCACTGCTAATAAGTGAGTACCTTCCCCCTCCCTTCCCTCTCCCCTCCCTTCCCTCCTCTCTCTTTCCCTCTCTATTCAGTCCATCGGATCACACTTCTCCTCTTCCCTCTACTGCATCTCTTCCATCTGTGACTACTTCCAATGACACTTCAATGAATGAATCTCCAGTCAAGGTATCCCCCCCCCCCTCTCTCTCTCTCCTTATCCCTCTCCTTCTCAGAGTGAATCAGGAGGAACGATCGCAGCAGCAATGGCAGCTGCATCCGATATCTCACGATCATTCGGCCATTCAATTGAATTGAGGAGAGAAGAGGATTCTGATTCGAGTAGCAGTGCTGATTCTGGTGAGGAAGAGGAAGAAGAAAGGGAGAAGGGAGGAGACTCGTTGATTACAGAGAGATCAATGCCAGCTCGTATTGATTCATTCCTCAATTTCATTGGTAGATATGTCTTCCCCCATGTGAGTTCCTCCTTCTCTCTCTATTATGATTCCCTCTCTCTCTATTCACAGGAGGAATTGATCTCATTGCTCACAATATGTCGTGCATGGTTCCTTCATTTCGATGAGTCTCCCGATGCAGTGGTTAGTCCCTCCCCTCCCCCCTCTCCCTCTCCCCTCTATCCTTCCTCCCTTCAGAGACTATCGATGGTATCAATTCCTCCTCGTATTCCAACTCGTCCTGAATTAACGAGAGATGTCTCATTCGTGGCAGATAATCTCGATTCAATCAATACATATGCAAGTCTTCATCCAGAGGTACCCCTCCCCCACCCCCCCCCTCCCATCACCCTTCCTTCTCCTCTCTCAATTAATCATTCCTCACTTTCAGATCGACCTTCTTCCCATAACAGAATCTCAATCTCAATTCCTACGAGATCTGTATGCCCATATAGTCGCACTCTAGATATTCTTTCCTCTCTCTTTCCATCAATCAATAATCTTCATTCCTCTTACCGTAGTCCATTTCATACCGTAGTGTCGTTGTGTGTGTTTCTCTTCCTTCGTTTATTCCTTTCGGGTAGTTGTGATAACAATAATCAATTGGGAATGAATAATTCCTTTGTTGAAAGTGCATTGATAGTCTAGAATAGCAATGACGTCCCATTCATTCTTTCATTTGTCCATTCGTCCATTCAATAATCAATGAATACCTCTACTCTTCATTATATCATAATCTCCATTCATTCACTTATTCCTCTCTTTATTCATCACCATTTGCTTTCTTCTCTTCAACTTTATTTTCCTTCTTCTCTTTTGCTTTATCCATTGTATCCCATTGTCTGTATACACTGTCTGTCCCTGTGAGGAATAACCCTCGCTTTAACCCCTCTCTTTCCTTCCCAGTAATTTAATATTCTCGGTCGAATTCTTCATCAATCATTATCCCGATGTATTCTCCATGACCTCGTGAATGAATCAATCGATCGATCGATTCTATTTCGAGTCATTTCATTCTACCGTACCCGGTCTTTATCCTTTTTCTTCAGTGATCAATTCTTCTCCTTCCAACCCTGTGTGTGTTCGCCCACCATAGTTACCATTTAATTAATTTCATGCATTGCATAAATAAAAAAGTTTTTTATGTGAAGTCAGTATTTTGATTAGCTGTATCAGAGTGAAGACAGTAATGAATATTTGAAGAGATCTCTCCGATCGATAGATAGAAGGGGGGGGGGGAGTGTGTCCAGTAGGGGTAAATTGACAGTGTCATTGGATATCTTCCCACTCTCGACGACACCATCTATTCACAGTCTTCTTTCTTTTCAATGACTTTCCTCTTTTTCTCTATGTCTCTCCCTCCTCCCCTCCCCTCCTCCTCCTCCTCCTCTCTTTCATTCTCCATGTTTGTACTAACTCAGCTTCTTCTATCTCATTCTCTCTTCTCTCCATCGATTTCCGTCTCTATTATCAATGTTCAATGAATGTTCATTGTTCATCTCTCTTCCCCAGGCCCATTTTCATTATTATTTTAACATTCACTTATTACACATATTGATTTATCTCTTATCCCTTTTATTTAATAACGATATCTTATCAAATAAGTTAGATCAAAGGTCAGTTTCATTTTATGATGAGTACAGTTTGATTGGATTGAATGGAAGAGTCAACATTCTCTTCACCTTCTTCCCTTTTCTCTCTTCACTCTCTTTCTCTTCCCTCTCTTCCGTCTCATAATCATTCCTGCCTTCACCATTCTCAATTGTAATCTGACTCTTCGACAGTTTACTTTCTTCTCGTATCTGTCATACATTTATTCGTTTTGTCTTCCCGTCTAATCGTATACTGAATAATTTATTTAAGATGACAGTGAGCTACAGTATAGATGTAAGCAAGAGTTCACTCATTACATTCATTCATTTGCAATGTCGGTCAGTTAAATTCAATTCTTTAAAAAATTCAATGAAAAAACAGCGAGTGGTGGAGGGCTAATGAAAAATATGGAAAAAAATATTCTCATTAATAATTCTCTCAATTTTGGATGGCGAGGTTCAATCTGGAAGTCAGTATTCCTTGAAGTTGTCATGTTCTGTATCGCATTCATCTTCCTCTCAATCATCTACAATTATTATCTCAACGAATCAACTAAGAAGTCGGTACCTTTTTTTATATAAAATCGTCTTGCATCATCTCAAGATTCACTAATTGAAGAGTTGGTGTATGTTTTCACATACGAGAAAGATTGTGTGTTTACATTGAAGGGGAAGAGAATGAATCATCGAATTAGAAGAACAGATGTAGTCCTTATTTTCCACCGAGAGAGAGAGCGACGAATTACATGCGTAATGGATCTAATTTCAGATTCTGGGACGATATCGCCGCTCTATTCGATTCAAAAATGGATTATATTCCACTTACTTTTATGCTTGGATTCTTTGTTACAATAATAGTCAATCGATGGAATGAAATCTTCAATAGTGTTGGATGGATTGATCCGTTAGTTTGTTTAAGAATCAGTTGATCAAGGCAATTATTTTTATCTTAAAAAAGGCTACTTGAACGATTTGGAATTAAGTGTAAATTTAATAATACCGTCTGACGATATAAAAATATATAAGATAATATATAAGATAATGAATTGACTAGATACGAATGATTAGTAATATATGATATATTGAGTTGTGCTCTCGTAATGGCGACTTATCTACGAGGATCAGATGAGAAAAGTCGAATGCTCAGAAGGAATTCGATTCGATATATTGTTTTAACACAGGTTCGAAATTCTCGATTATTTAGATGTATTTTTACTCATTAAAATAGAATTTGTTCTTCAGGTCCTGGTATTTCGTGATATATCTATGCAAGTTCGAAAACGATTTCCTTCTCTGGACACGATTGTCGCCTCTGGTGAGGAATATTTGATTGTTTACCTTTAAGGAGGGAAACTAAATCAGTGCGAAGATGAAGATGATATGTTTTCATATTCAGGAATAATGACTGAAGAGGAGAAAGCTGAATATGATCAATGTACTCTCAAGTCTGTTTATCCCAAGTATTTCCTTCCTATTCAATGGGTATTCAACATTCTTTATGAGGTATATTACTTATTCTCATAGTCCATCCAATGGATACTCATTATCTCCCTAATCTCCCTTCATCTCTCTTTTTCTTTCTTCTTTCTAGGCTCGAGTATCGGGAAAGATAGCAGCAGATCTTCAATTGAATGAAATAATGAAATGTGTTCTTGACTTCCGAAAAGGACTCGCCCAATTGTGTAACTTCGATTGGGTTCCCATTCCTCTTGTCTATCCTCAAGTGAGCAAGACTAGCTACAATTCGTGTTATTCATTGTCAATTTTAAATCGGATTTTTTCAATCATCAATAATTGATATATTTCCTCTTAAGGTAGTCTTCCTAGCAGTTCGTTCATATTTCTTCCTTGCATTAATCGCTCGTCAATCAGTTCTCATTGATGGATCTCCTCCTAATCCCAATCATCCAGTCAGTAACCAGTTAGATCTATACATCTATCATTTTTAAATGAAATTAAAATCAAATTAAAATTATTCTTCTCAGGTTTTCCCTCTTGTTCCATTCATTATGACTGCACTCCAATTCATTTTCTACGTTGGATGGATGAAAGTGAGATATATTATTACATATATCTTATCGTATCCTCATTGTTTAGGTGGCTGAGTCTCTCATGAATCCTCTTGGAGAGGATGACGATGACTTTGAGTGTAATTTCCTCATCGACAGGAACCTGCAGGTATCCCCCCTCCACCTCCCTCCTCCCTTCATCTCTCTATTCCCTTCTCAGCTTGGATTCACAATCGTAGACGAGACATACAACAATCTTCCCCCTCAACACAAGGATGCATTCTGGAGTGAGAAGTATGTATCTCCCATCCTATTTTCCATCCTTTATTCTCATACTAATTCATTCATTATTCTCAGATTTGTTGAACCACTCTACTCTTCCGATACAGCGAATAAACCGATGTGTCCTCAGATTGGATCAGCTGCCCAATACGAGTGAGTCAAAAGGGAAAGAGGGTGATAGAGAGAATCACTTCCATTACAGACCGAATGTCGATGAGATTCTGATGGTTCCTCATGAGAGTAATGAGCCAGAGGTGAGTCCCCCCTTCCCTTCCCTATCTCCCCCCCCCCTTCTCAGATGGAATTAGATGGAGATGAGGATCGTCTTCTTCCTCGTGTTGTCTCAGTCGTCTCAGTCAATCGTGAGACGGGAGGAAGTCGAATGTCTCTCAATTCAAGGAAGGCAACAAAGAAAGGATTACTTGGATCTCTCACTAAAAAATTCACAAGGTTAGTGATAAAAAGAAAATTAACAGTTTCCCATTATCCATTGTTTTGATAGAAATTTATGAATTGATAGGAACAGTGTTCTCTAGATCAATAGATAGTAATAATCATGAAAAGTTATACAAATACCTCAGATCGTCGATAAATGTCTCATCAACTAAAATGCACTATGGGTAGGGTAAATTATAGATTAGTCTTGTAACGAATCTCTCCCTTTGTTCATTCATTATTTGATCACAATTTGTTCATTATCCCTTGTGTGATATAATCTGGAGAATTTTTTTTTGATTTGTGGAAGCATATAATAATAATTGTTTGTTTGAGAGAAAGTCGCGTATCTCGTCCTTCTCGATTGGGAATGAGAAATGGAGAATCACTTACTTCCCTTACAACTCCAACTGTTGAATATGCAGGTATCGAATAGATTATCAATCGTATTCATCTATGATGAATATTCATTCTCTTGATAGGTTCTTCCTTTGATCTCGTTGATGAAGGAGAAAGAGGTCAATTACAAACTCCCGATACTTCATTGAATAGAGGTTATTTATATTATCTCTCCATCTCATTCAATCTCAATGTATAATAGATTCTCTTTCATCTCCTCGTCGTTTATCACCATCTCCAATGGGCGAAGGAGGTCCTCTTATGAGTGTACCTGAAGAAGATGAAGAAGTCCAAGTAATATTTGTAATACTATTATTATCATATATGTATATATTCATTTTTTTGTTGCAGAGAACTCGAAATTCGATCGATCTCCGCAATTTAATGGCCGAAGCGAAGAAAAGCGTAAATAATTCATATGACTCAAACACGAAATTCTGAATTTTCTGTCTTCTTTTGAATTGATTACATACCTCTGCTTTTATTTTTTTACAAATATGAGTTACTTTAAATTCTCGTTTTAGGGTTTTAATTGACATACCTTGAATACACTTTCCCATTCATCATTTCTACTTTCATAATTTTTACAATAATTGTGCAATTGATTTTATCTCGGGTTGAACCCTTCCTTCCCATTCTCATCTCTTTATCGACCTCAGGTCTTTCTTATCAAATCATCTGCTTTATCTCACTGATTCCTCTTGTTCCATTCGTTTTTTGGTTATCGTTGTTTATTTCATTACTGCAATTTTCACTGATATTCAGGTAGGAACTCAATTACAAGTTAGTCCAAATTTAGAAGTCCTCGAAAATGTGTAACTAACGTTTCTTTCGTAGTTTAATCTCATGCAATCCATTTCCATTCCCATTTGCGTGATATTCTCTATCTAGGTCGAATCACTGTCTATATTTTGTTCTCCATCCGCAATGATAAATAATTATTAAGCCAATGCGTGTAATGAGTATCTGAATTAATGAGATTGAAAAAAGGAGACGACGCTTCAATTGTGAGATTCATCTTCCATATGTGAATAGACTGGTCATTTCTGACAGAGAGAATGTTTTCCTTGTTGGATAGTAATCAGTTCTTCTTCCTCTTCAAAGACTCTTCACTCTCCACTTGTCATTCTCTCTCAAGATCTCTTCACCATTACTACTAGAACTGTCCATTGACGTAGAATGGAAGATCGGAATAGAAGATGAAGAGGATCTATCTTCTCCATTATCTTCCCCTTCTTCCCACTCTCTCAAGATACCTTCATATTAATCATTCGGAGAAATGAAAGTGGATGAGAAAGAGAGAGAGAGAGAAGGAGGGAAGATACCTGTGAAATAAAGACGAAGAATCGATGAGAAAATGAGTTAAATATTAAGAAGAATCTACTTCGTGTAAATATTCTTCATCCTCTCTTGAGTATGGAACGAGTATCTCTCTCTTCTTTCTCATTAGTAATGCATTGTGATGTACCTGATTGGTATGGAGAAGAGAAGAAATGTGAATAAGAAAGAAATTATCTCTGTCTCTAATGAGAGAAGGAAGTCATTCTGACATGTGAACTGATAAATGGAAGACAGTTGGCATTTCTTCATTTCATTCTCTTTCAATCTCCCTTCTCTTCTCTTTAATTCTTTCTATGACTCCATTCCACATTTTTTGTGTGGTCTCAAGCGATATTTTAGATGAGAAGTCGATTGGGAGACCTCTACTATACTCCTTTTCTATTCCTCTTTCTCTCATTGTGGGAACTTCTTCCATCAAAGAGAGAGATGAATTATTTTAGTGTCTAAGAAGGAAAATTTGAAGTATATCTCCTTTTCATATTTCTGTCCATTCTAACAACTCTTGTATTTAAACATGCGATCTCCTTTATTTCATTCCTTCAAAAGTCTCTCAATTTCCATGTATCCATTCTCCATTCGATTTCTCAGTGTTGCATTTCAGTCGTCTTCCTTCTCTCAATAGACCCCATTTACAAAGTTGAGATGGAAAGGGTCAATTCATTGAGTGGTCGATGTAAGACAATCATAAGGGGAAACGTTTACTTAGATCTCTCTTCTTTTTCTTATTTCCCCTTTCTTTCATCTGATAATTGTCGCATGAACAATTGAAGTCTAGCACTTCGAAGCATCTCTTCCTTTTCTTCTTTTCTCAGAGCACTCCATTCCCCGTCTCCTCCCCTCCCTCCTCCTCCCCTTCCCCTTCCCCTTCTCCCTCCCCTCCATCTCTCCTCCCACCTCTCTCCTCCTTCTTCCTTTCTTCCAGATGTATCATTGAGATCTCTTCAACTCTTCAATTCTTCTCATCAGATCAATGGTTGAATAAATCGATAGGAATGAGATCACAATCCCAACTTCTTTTACTTTTCATTCTTATTCCAGGCAAGAATTTACTATTTTTTTGTTTATATTTTCTAAACCTTTCATATTTTTTTGTTTATATTCTCGTTATTCTTCGATTAACATCGAATGTGTCATCTTAATCTATCTTCATCACTCTTCCTCCTCTCTCTTTCTATCACTCATTTCATCACTTATTCTCACTCATCATCCATCTCTTTCCTCTTCTCATTTCTCTTCTTCATTCTTTTTTCTTCCTTTATTTTTCCTTCGATCACAGCTCAATATATATAGTGAATAAGTAGTGGATTAGTTCAATTCTTCTTCGTCATCTTAGTCTTCTTCTTTCCTTTCTCATGTCTTCTCCTCTCTTCTTCTTCTCTTCCTTTTATTCCCTCGAGATCATGTAGATAGTCGCTCTCTCCTTCCATTCCCATCCACAATCCCCCATATCCACAATTTGAATTATAATATTCATATATTAAATAGTCACAGAGAGCGTGTAATGAATTATCTCCAAATGAATGATACGATAGGAATAGTATTGAGGATGGTAGCTTCCTTTCGACTATTTTCACTCTCATAATGGAACCAAAAGCCATCTCTCTTCTCTTTTCCTCTCTCTGTTATGGTATTCCCAGTGTGAGACTCGCTAACTTTTTTCTATAAACAATGAATAGAGAATGGAAGTGGAAGGAGGAAGGAAATAGTGACTGAAGTAGGGGATCTTTACAGGGGATCTCTCTCTCTCTCTCTCTCTCTCTCTCTCTCTCTCTCTCTCTCTCTCTCTCTCTCTCTCTCTCTCTCTCTCTCTCTCTCTCTCTCTCTCTCTCGAAATGAATTACTACTGCATTGATTACTAGATGGAGATCGTGAGAGTTTTCGTGGAGAGGAGAGTGGGGGGGGGGGGGGAGAGATAGATCATGAGAGAGTGGGAGAGAGAAGGAGGGAGGAGGGGATGGGGATGGGGAGAGGTATGCTGGAAGTGAGAAGAGAACACCTGTCTCTTCTCTTCCTAACTAAGAGAGTGAAACCATTTCTTTCTCTCTTGAATCCTCTTTCGAATCCTCAAAAAATGACGAGATGGAACTGTATGAAAGAAGATTTCTCACTGCAATAGAAAGAGTAAACACACTACGTTCATTGTAACACTTGAAAATGCCAATAGACAATAATATATACACACATATCTATTTTTTCTGACTAATTAATTATCAACTATTATTAAATGAATAATAGATTAATTTCAGTGTCATCATCGATAAAATGTTTCTGCGATCGGTTCTCATGTGAAGAAAATCTTGTGTGCCATGCGCAATATTGTATTATTGGACTGATGAGAGACAATTCTGATTCAAGTAAGAACAATGAATATATCCCTTCCCTCCTTCCCTAGAGTTGATATCTCTTAGAATGAGTGAACACCTTAAGAATGAAGAGAGAGAGAGAGAAGGAGAAGACTTCTCTTCTCTCCGTGTGAATCAAATTGGTGTGTCTCTGAATGAGATTACCTCCCTTATCCACTTCATGTATCTCTTCTCTCTCTCTATCCTCCTTCTCTCTCTCTTCCTCTCATTAATATGGAAAGACTCACTTCTTCCTTTCGACTCTTCAGAATATTAAAGGGGGGATAAATCAGGTCTCTCTTCTATTTGAATGAGTCCCCTTTCGTCTTTTGTCTTTTACTTCCTCTTGGTTGAATTAGAAGAGAAGTCGATTGAAGAGAAGAAAGTAGTGAAGTGCATTGAGAAGGAATGAGAAGAGAAAAGAAAGAGATGATCACTCTTCAGAAGACAATAAACTACGTCAAATGTGTGGAAGTGGAGAATTATCTCATACGAATATTGATAGATGTGATCAGGCATCTGAAGAATGGCAGGAGGTAACAATACACATTATTTCTCTCATCTATTCATAGTCACATTTGAATTTAAAAAAAGCAGTTAAGAATCTTTTCCGATTTATGTACAGTAAGCTGGATATTAGCCGGTTTTGAAAGAGTGATCAAGTACGCTTTTGATGCTCTTTCGAATGGAATATAACACCTATCCTACGTTATTCTCAAGTTTTGGCATTTCCCTGTTAGTTACAAATCCAAGAGAACTCTTCATTCGCACATTAGTAACAGGAATTCATCATATCATAATTATTGGATCTTTATCTTTTAGGTATGTTACTGCAATGAAGAAGACTATTGTAATACTTTTGCCTTTCTCCGTGCCTCAATGGATCTTCATCCTGCCAGTTCCTCCAATTCAGAGAAGTCATCTCCATCTTCATTCTCAACAGCATTTGATTCTCCGTATCCTCTTAGTCCAAAGAAAGATGGTTCGGGTCGTCATCAACGTTCATCTCTTATTGTTCTCCTTGTAATCATTCCTCTTTCGGTTGGTGCACTTGCAGTATGTCTCATATTCCTCAATTACCATTGTAAGATGTGCTAATCTCTCTCTCTCTCTCTCTCTCTCCCATTTCATATGTCCCTTCTCAGGAGAATGTAAAGCCAACCAACTTCATACCTTCACCATCTAGGATAATTTATTTAAACATAATGGTCTTTTCTTTCTTTCCAAATGTGCCCTGCGAATTCATCATCCTTTCTATTCACTATTTCAATTACGAGTTCGATAATTAGAGTATGAAGAACTTTTATGAATAATAAATCAATAATATTGCATCGACAGCGTGAAAACGTGAAGAGAAACAACTAAATAACGAGTAGATAGATACAAACCCCTTATGGAGAGACCCTAGATAAACTGGGAGAGGTGATTACAATAGCAACTGGATCGATAAACACAGGAGGAGATTGGCATACGGTAGAGCTACACTGGATTGATTGAATCCATTCAATTTATTGATGGGAAGGATTTTCAATTAGCTTCCTAGTCAAAACTATGAGAAAGAAATGTTGATTAAGGGTGAGCATGAATTGTGTATAGAATCGATAGGGAAGGGAATATCTTGTAATTGAATGTGACAATGTCAATCAATTCAACGAGTCTTCGTTGCATTCTGAATAAGACTTCATTCTCTCTCTCATTCTCATTGATTCCTCTTCTAACCTGTAATTGATTAGCCATCTGAATAGCTCCTCCCAATCCTCCGAATTGTGCTGAATGTGGAGAGATGAAATTCTCATGTACCCAATTAACAGCTTGATCGATATGACCAGACGCATCCCTCATATTCCCTGTAATCATTCACTCTTCCTTCTATCCATTCATTCCTTCTTCCTACCAGAATATCGAGCGTAGCACCAAATGCCAAGTGCAGTCACAGCTATGACAACCATTGAAGAGAAGATTCCTTAATGGAACACATTATACCATTCATCCCCCCCCTCTTCAAGTAACTAAGAATGAATAAACTCACCGGCGATACCATTCAATCCGAGAACTTGGAAGAATTCTTGTATGATGTAGTTGACAATGAGGAAAGAGACGAGAATGGCGGGAGTACGCATCGACTCAAGATAAACAGAGTAATGTCACTAATATATTATATCTATTCATACCTTGAATAAATTCTTTCCACTGTTCATCTTAGCGTAGCTGTCGAATGCTTCCTTAATTCAGTATATGAACTATTTCAGATACCACAGTTAGAATAGTTTCGTAAGCGATACAAGTTAAGAAAAAAAATGTTTGAATACAACTAAAGATTTTGAAGTAAACATTTCTGGATCCAATAAAGAGAATACGCGCAAACTGTTAGTTCAAATTAAAAGAGAGTAGAGTAGTAAAAAAAGAGTCGATGAGTACTGTCACAAAAGTAATATCCATATCTTTCCTACAAGTTTTGACAAATGAGAATGAGCAGTAATAAATAAACTCACTACAATATCGGCCTCCAATCTCTCAAGGAAAGGAAGAGAGAAATCTGCTCCTCCCATTTTACGCGCATTCTTGAATTCACTGCAATACATTCGTCAATCCCTCTTCTCTCTTCTCTTCCTTACCGAATGGCATCAGTTCTGCATCTCTCATGGTGATTCTCTAGATCAGCCGTGTTCATATACGGTTTCTCTCCTCCACAAATCTACAGAGATGACATCATTAACATCCCTCCCTCCCCTCTCCCTCTCCCTCTCCCTCCTCACCTCTTCCATTCCTCTCTGATAGACTGCTCTTGCACTCGAGACAGCAGCCAAATTGTTCGCTTCAGCAGTAGCCTGAGATGAGAAGAGATTATCAATTGAAGAGAGTAAAGTGGACGAATACTGAGATTATTAATCTTTCCATTTTCAACACATTTTGAAGCACAGAATAGTGCTTATTTCAACCAAGTGTCGTGTCCGAAATGATCCGAAACCAACAACAATATAATTTAAGTGCCCACAACTGAATCAATAAATTATAAAATATCATACGATGAGCATATTCTTTGGTTCGGGTAGATCTTGTCCTTGGAATACTTTAAGATACGCTTTGAAGTATTCGACCAACTCGCGACAAGTCGTCTTCCGACCATTCACCTTCAATTGATCATATTCAGGATAGAGATACTTAATTCTTCATACCTCCTTCACGAGAAGATTTCCCGGATCGAGTAATCGAGGAACGAGAGTTCTCAATTGTTGTTGGAACTCTGGCTCGATATCTACAATTAAACTTATTATTCTGAGAAGGGAAACCAATTGATTCAATCATTCCCATCTACCCATCAATCACTGGTGAGCTTCGATGTCATAGTTTCCCGGGAATCCGCAAAAGGTCGGGTCCGGGGATCCGCAGTTGGAAAAAAATTACACTACGCAGACCCGCAAAAGGCGGGGAGCGCAGATTTTATTTCACGAAAACCCCTCCGCCGATCCGCAACCCAAAAAACTATGACATTGGTAGCTCAGCAGTGCAATCAATCTACTCATCAACAATAGAGAGGGGAGGGGGGGGTCAAGATAAAGTGAGGAAACTTATATATAAATATAAAAAGCATTGAGGTTAAATGCCCGTATATCTGTGAGGTAGAGATAGATATAAAAGGAAGGGAAATACAATCCTAAGGGAGTGTAAACGAACCCATGGAAGTAAGAGTTGTATCCACTGAAATTGCAAGTGATCGTCATATGATATAATAAAAATTGAATGGACTCTCACTAACCGATAACTTTTCCATCGAAATTAGGATTGGTGGCAACTTTGAGACCGGGATGAGGCATGAGGAATGCATCGATATGCTCGAAACAACTTCGAATATGTGTTCTCAATTGCTGCAGTTCAGCGTGTTGTTTCTCTGACACCTGCAATCATTTTATTTACCCATTCACGGACATTGCAAATCATGGCCGCGTGGCGCAATGGATAACGCGTCTGCCTACGGAGCAGAAGATTGTAGGTTCGATCCCTACCGTGGTCGTAATCTTTTGCAGTCTCTCTCTCACCTGAAGTCGTTTCTCAAGAAGTCTCTGTCCTCCTTGAAATCCGAACTCGGCCTCATAGGGGAAAGACCAGTCACGAACGAGGAAGAGAAGAGACTAAAATACATTGTACGATAGGAAATATAATACAATGTTATCTTTAAATCATACCTGGAATGGTTTGCTGTCTCCCTCTTGCAGTGCCAGTCTTCCGTATTCAGTGAAGAGCTGCAATCATACTTTGTCACTCTCTCCCTCTCCACCCCTCCCCTCCCCCCTCCTTCCTCCTCTTCTCTCTCGCTCACCTGAAGATGTTGAAGATCATCCTCTTGAATATTCATTGAGATGTTGTAGATCTACAATCATTAATTCATAATCATCCATCATTATTTCTCCATCTTTCTAAATCTATCTAACCTGGAGAGAAGAGACCATAGTGGACAGGGCAAAGATAGTCGCACAATCTTTGACTGTCGATTGAGAGTCGAATGCACCTTGAGTGTCCATTAGAATTACTGCGATCTGAATGAAAGAGACAATGATTATCATGAACTATTCAATCTCATTGCACACCTCTTCTCCATTCTTATCCTTGACAATGAATGGTCTCTCCCATAGAAGAATTCCATTAGTATCTCTTTCACTTCCTCCTTTCCATGAGAATCCCGTCAAAGGAGCATCGGGATCAAGCCAATCCATACCAGATAGATCCTCTCCTTTAATACACGATCATTCAATTAACAGAGAGTAAGATTAAGAGAGTAAATACAATGTACTAACGTTCTCTCCATTGAAGATATCGAAGGAAGAAATTGAGTAGGAAACTTTTTCCCTTTCTGTATGCACCAGCTACTCCAATAACAGCAACCTGAACAAATACTATTTTATTTAAAATGAGTACATCTAAAAGTCTTTCGAACTCATTTGTCCCCTTGAAGTAAACATTCTCAGTTCTCTTCTCGTGAGTACTCAACAGAGAATCACGATACCAACAACATCTTTCCCCGCTTTATTCTCTCGTTTCTTCTCTGGACTATCAACAACCATACTCCCCTTTAACATTTCGATCATTATTGAGTAAATCAAACGTACAATAGACAATAAATATGTAAATAAGCAAAAAGAAATTAACCTTCTTATCGGCGACTCTTTTGTCGAGAAGAATAGCTTCGAGTTCCTTCTCATTCAGTTTGAAAGAGTGTTCCTCTTCCACAACCTAAACAGAAACCTCATAATCAAATAAGATCTAAACAAAATAGATATTTTATCAAAATTGATACATTCACGATCTTGATTGGTTTTGCCTCTTTTGTTTCTTTCTTCTTTTCGCTACTTTTCTTTTTCTTCTTCTCATTTTGATCCTCAATGGAAGGATATTCATGTGAACTTAATTATCTAAGCTAATGATTCGTAATGAGTCGCCCCTAATCATTCAATCGATAATGAATCCATCTACCATACCTCGATGATTCTGACTCCTCCATGGATAATCTTCTGATCTCTTCCCTTCTCATCTTCACTTTCTAATCCTGCCTGTAGACGATCGTCCATCTTAAGCAATTACATTGAACACATAATAATATCCTTCATATGACTGACAAGTATCAAATATGAAGAAATATAGAACACGTCAAGAAGAAAATTATGAACCGACCACTCGAAAAGAGAAGTGATGGAGAGAATAAAATGGAGAAAGAATGAGAAAGAGAAAGATTGAGTGATAGATATTGGAAGAGGAGATGACCAATGGACACAATTGCATATTAATAATCAGATTGAAGAGTAGATTAAAATGAGTTTAGCGAAAAAAATGGTAATGCCTCCAAAGGTCAATTGGAGTGGGGAAAACCCAATGGGAATGGAAAATACGTAGGGAAGACAGATGATATTGTAACTGATTGAGAAGAAGGAAACTGCGAAGACTGAGGAAAGAACTGAAGAAGAGAGAAAGAGAATGATGAGAAAAAGTGAAGGGACAGAAAGAAGAGAAAGATGAGACTGAACTTATCAACGAACAGAAAGAAATAGGATGGTATCGGGACAAAAGGGAATCAATCATCGTGGATCAATCAAATATTGCAGTTTGGAAGACGAATCGTGGAAAAGGAGAAGAGTACTTAAGGAGATTGGAAACAATAATTGCCAACGATGAAATGTAGAATAGATAGGCTGGATAGAAGATAGAATCGATCTGAGTATGCGAATGGAGAGAGATGAGAGAGAAGGGAGAAAGAAGAGACAGAGGGGAGGGAAGAGGGAGTAGAATAGCTAACGTTGACTGGTCCACAGAGAAAAACAAGAAAGAAGAGGACAATAACAGAAGGAAAAAAGAGGAGTGAGAGATAGAACTCAGGAGGTCAAGAGAGAGGGAGTGATTGTGAAATAGAAGACGATATTCAGTGATGGGAGAATATTGAGGATGGAGAGGGATTACAATGGACTAGAGAGAGGGCATGAGAAGAGACACAAGGGTGCACAGAGAGAGAGAGAGAGGGGGGGGGGAGTAGTAGTCACATGAGAGAGTTACCCTCTCACACTCTGTATCTTGTGACCTCTTCTGTATTGATCCATGATCTACCACAAGAGAAGGAGATTGAAAGAGACGAGTAGACAAACCACAATCACACGTTCACTCTAGTGATTCATAATTCAGAGAAAGGGAGAAGATGGAAGAAGAGGATACGAAAGAAGCAGAGTAAAACAATTGAAATGAAGTAGAGAAGGGGGGAGGGGTGATATAGTGTTGATGGACAGGCTGGAAGTTGAAAATAGAAAGGAATAGGAAGGAGTAGGAATGAGAAGACACTGATGGAACAGATAAATAGAGAAAAGAGAAAAGGTCTACAAATCGACGATAGACAGATAGATAAGGGGAAGAAAATGAAGAGATGGGAAGGACCCAACACTAAATCAGAAATGGAATGATAAGATTCATTCAAATATCGATTTCATATTCCCACATCATAACTGCCTACCGTGTTTTTCCTATATACGATCTTTGAGGGGAAAAAAAGATCATAAGCAAGAGAGAGAGAGTTTGATAAGCGTTGTATCACTGCAAAACGATTAGATATTTCCATAATTGTAAGATATTTGGATCGGATGGATACCGAATGGATATAATCCTTCCATGGTACATCACTGTTACCACAATCTTTATCTGATACTACACATTTATGACACAATTGAGTGATGAGAATCCTTATCAATCACATACAAAAGAAAGAGTGTACACGTAGGGATTAGAAGGAAGAATCAATCAAAACGAGTATATAATACTTGTTAATCAATCCATTAGTATATGATACATTAACATTCAAATACAGCATCCCAGTTATCATAGAATGAAGTCAATTGGGTATTTTGTTGTGGTTCTATTGACTCATCCAGATTATCATCCAATGAAGACACTGGAAGAATGAATTGGTGGATTGAATGAGATCACATTTATAGTACATACATAACATGACATACCCATCTTCCTTATAGTATTCATTACAATCGATGGAATGGGAAATGGATTAGATGATTTCCCTTTACAATCTACATCGAAACATCGTTGAACCATCGTCCCCCTCAATATACACTATTATTCATTGAACCTTCTTCATATATATCCAGTAGTCACTAACCTTCGCAGATCAACTCTCCAATAAGTGCCATTACTCTTATGATTCCTTCCAATATTGAAGCAATATCTACCGAGTAATGGCTAAATAATACGAGTAGAAGATTGACGATCGGGAACTCACAGACATAATAAGTGATAGTGGATGGATCATTTTCATCTCCTTCCAATGTCCATTTTCTAATTGTTTCATTCGATTTCCATTTAGAGAGAAAATTAAGAATGAATTCATCGAGAGAAGAAAAAGGCGAGGGAGAAGAAATTCCTTCACGAATGTTCACCATATTGTACTCTGTAAGAATATTCAATTTCGTCGTTAACATTTAGTAGTAAATGACTTTGGTTCCTATGTTTCTCCGCTTCATCTTCTTTCTTTTCTACTGGGATCACTTCCTTTTCTCTCCATTCCACAGGTACACATAACGAATCGAGGAAGATCTCTCTTTCAGAAGGACAATTATCTCAACACAATTACAAATTACATTGTATAAATACATACTAATTCTCACCTTTCGAATAGAAAGTGCATAATGGAGATCTAATCAGAGGAATTCCCTTCTCCGCCTTTGACGACATAAAAAGGCGAAAGTTCCGATTACGAGTGTAGACCGCAAGATCAAAGATCACCTTAATTATATCTATTGTTAATCTTAATGAAGCAATAATAAACAAGAATAAGTTCGTCCTCACAATTTCAGTAATTCCGTCTCCATTGAGAAGTCTCTGTGGAGGATCGACGAGTAATCGACACCTACCATTCAGAATAATCATTATACGGTATCCCCTGTCCTATTGATCGACGAGTAATCGACACCTACCATTCAGAATAATCATTATACGGTATCCCCTATCCTATTGATCGACGAGTAATCGACACCTACCATTCAGAATAATCATTATACGGTATCCCCTGTCCTATTGATCGACGAGTAATCGACACCTACCATTCAGAATAATAATTATACGGTATCCCCTATCCTATTGATCGACGAGTAATCGACACCTACCATTCAGAATAATCATTATACGGTATCCCCTATCCTATTGATCGACGAGTAATCGACACCTACCATTCAGAATAATCATTATACGGTATCCCCTGTCCTATTGATCGACGAGTAATCGACACCTACCATTCAGAATAATAATTATACGGTATCCCCTATCCTATTGATCGACGAGTAATCGACACCTACCATTCAGAATAATCATTATACGGTATCCCCTGTCCTATTGATCGACGAGTAATCGACACCTACCATTCAGAATAATCATTATACGGTATCCCCTATCCTATTGATCGACGAGTAATCGACACCTACCATTCAGAATAATCATTATACGGTATCCCCTGTCCTATTGAACGACTTACCGTAATCTCTCTGCAAATAGACGAATAGAGACTGCTGATGGGAAGAGAAGAGGAAGATGGACTATTATATGCATCGAGAATTTAGAAGGAGAAGAAGAATCGAGAAGGAGAAACTGAATGAATGGATTACACCACTTATTATAGTCAAGTATTTCACGTTTCTCCTCGAAGACGATATTTCATACATCTGTGATAACATCCCAATGCAGCAATCGATGAAGTAATCGAGACATCTTAAGACAATTCATCAATTTCAAATAGATTAATTAATTGGCCAACCCAATCTCATCAATATCTTTATTAACATCTCTAGAGAATTCGAGATCGAAGAAGAGTCTGAATTGTGTCACATAATTATACTGAAACTATACTGAAACTGACCTACATTTCTCGGTATCAGCAATCAATTCGTAAAGATGTTTATCATTCCAATTACAGTACTCTCTCCAGAATCGATCTACCGTAGTCACCAGATATCTCCTAGCACCTGAATTATACAGATGCATGTAATTCTATCCAATTGACTCACCATTCCCAATTTTCGTGTCCTCTTCTGTGAATATTCTTGCTCTTCCACTAACTCTATTCATTTCTTCTAATGCCTGCAATCCAGTCAGTCATGATATTACTACGCACAACAAATAAGAGTATTCAATGCGAACTGACCTCTCTCTGTCTATTAAACCATTTGAAAGATTCATCATTCCCTTCTTCCTCATCAATCTTCTCTTTATATTCTCTTCTTTCTCTTTTAATCGGAGGTTCTCCATTCCTTCTCAAAGGAGTCGTTCCTTTCTGGAATTCATCCTCCAATCCATCACAAAGAGGATTCCACATCTACAATTAATATTACAGTATAATTCCAATCCGATCACAAAAACACTAAACGCATCACTTATTCATCACCGATTCATCATGTATACATTATTTTATATCACCCCCGAATGATACAAATACATTTCTCTGTTAACTTCATTCCGTTTCATTCAGATTGTCCATTCACAAATGTTCTCTCCTATAAACATGTGGTCGACAAGTGTTGATCTAGGAGATTCCATTGTAATGCATTGAGTGGCAGAGAGAAAGAGGCAATTCCAGATGAGTGTTAATCCCATGTTCCTTCCACTCTTCTTCATATTCATTATCATCTCTCCAGTAAGATCAGAAGAAGGTACATCAAAATATCCCATCCACCATCGTTTCATTCCATTGTAGATTGTTCATTGAATGGTAATTGTATCTGTTCTCTATCTCATTGCTCTCATCCATTGGAAGTTCCCTCTTCCTCTGATCTTCTTCCTGGTCGTGCTCTTCATTATTCCACTTCTTTATCTGGAGATCGACTTGCCAAATGGCATCTCAAGATAGACAAAACGAGATCGAAATGGACAAATTCCCGTACAGGTATATCCATCATCCAGATACCATTTCCAATCTATACTAATCAGAGGCCTCATCTGGTCATCGTATCTCTCTTCATTCCAATGAATATCGACAGACGATCATTGGATTCGGAGGAGCTATCACTGATGCATCTGTCATCAATATACATCATTTACCACATCAACTACGAGAGAAGCTCATCCAATCGTATTATGGACCAGATGGTATTCATCTCACTTCTAATCATTATTAATCCTCTTTCTCCTTCAAGGAATTGGATACACTGTTGCCCGTATTCCAATCGCATCTTGTGATTTCTCTACTCGAGAGTATTCATATGTGGAGAAAGAGGGAGACTTCCAATTGGAATCATTCACTCTTCTTCCAGAGGATAATCAGAAGATTAAATGGACTAAACGAGCAAAAGAACTTGTTGATGAAGATGGAGAGAATATCAAGGTATATCACTTCGACCATCTCTATCTATTCTCCCTCCATTTTTGGTATTCGGATCTCCATGGTCAGCTCCTGCTTGGATGAAGACTAATGGACATATGAAGGGAGGGGGAAATCTCAAGAATGGAAGTGAATACACTCAATCATATGCTAACTATCTAGTAAGGTCAGAACGACCTTGTCAATTTTTTCTCTCTTATTCTTACGACATCTCAACATAATCGTTTAGATTTATCGATGAGTATTCGTCCCAGGGAATTCCAATCTGGGGTCTTACAGTACAGAACGAGCCTTCAACGGGGACTGAGGCTGATTATAGATTCCAAACTATGTACATGTCTCCCCAGGTAGACCCCCCCTTCTCATTCTAATTGAGAGGATACTTCTTCTCTAGATGGAAGCATCATTCGTTCGAGAATACCTCAAACCGGCTCTAAACACTTCTCCCAATGGAAAGAATGTCTCCATAATGATTCACGATGATTTTCGATCGAATCTTCCTGAATGGCCAGATATTGTTCATTCTCCATCTCTTACTCTTCTCATTCCATCTCCTTCAGACTTTATCTGAACCACAAGTGGATAAACTTATCGATGGAATAGCCGTTCATTGGTACGGAGATAGAGGAGTAGATCCCAATAAATTGTCTATCACGAAGGAAAGACATCCAAGACAGTTCATTCTCGCTACTGAGGTTCAGTATTCACACTCTAATCCAAGGGCCCATTACCATCCATCCAATTCAGGCTTGTATTACTGACACGGCAGGAGTTTCTCTAGGCAATTTCACTCGAGCAATGTGGTATGCGAAAGATATCATAGAGGTAATACTCCTCTACATTTCACCTCTTATCCATAATCCAATCAGGACCTTACTCATTCGGTATCTGGTTGGGTGGATTGGAATATCGCTCTCGATCCTCAAGGAGGACCAAATTGGGTAGACAACTTTGTGGACTCTCCTATCATCGTGGATAAGGAGAAAGAGGAATTCTATAAACAACCAATGTTCTACGCCCTCGGACACTTCAGGTAGATATCACACTAATATGGATAGACACTGATAATTGATTGGCAGTCGATTCATTCGACCGGGAGCAATTGTAATCGGCCATTCCATTCTATCTCAATCGGAGATAATGGCCGTAGCTGTCAAGAACATTGACAAAACTATCGCCGTTGTACTACTCAATGAGATGGAGATGGATATCCAAGTGGAGATACGGTACGATTAACTCAATATTGGGGCAAAATCAAACAGCATTCGTATTACAGGGACCAGGGTTCCACAATTTCGGTCCCAGTCAAAGCACAATCCATTAATACAGTACTCTTCAAAGATTCGAGAAAACATTGAGATACATTTCGGGGAGAAACAACCAGGAAAAACTGCACAATATTAATACACACCGGATACTCTTTATTAGTTTTAGTTATATGCATAATGTATTATACAATCTATGTATTTACAAACATAATAATAAAGATTATCTATACTACAATGTGTATTATTCCACGAACATATGTTTCGCTGTGCGAGTTAAGGCTCCCAATGATTTAAAACTGAGTAAAATTGAGTTGATTGTATATAACAAAGTAGATTACACGTTTCGTTAACTGGACAATTGCACTATTCCCATCTGGGAGATCCATTCCATCTCATACATTACTATCGTCATCATCGTCTAGTTCTGATGTCTTCGTACTCATCAAAGGATGTCTATCCGAAGGAAGAGAAGTTACGGTAGGTAGAGATGCCTTCAGTTCCTGTATCAATCAATGATTCCAATCAATGCAACTGATGACCTACCTGTCCTTTCACATACGTATAGAGAGCCGATCCGAAGAGGACCACAAAATTGCTCACCCACCACATTGCAGTTTTGATCTGAAGAAGTATGGAATATTGATGAGAGTCAAAGGAGTAACCTACCTCACTCCACCAGATAACAGCCATTACTGTCTGTGCTGCTGCCTTCGCTGTTCCAGAGATATTGTGAGTAAGGGGAGATGTTGCCTCACAAATTCAACCACCATAACTCAATTGGATACAACGAGAAGTACCTGAATCTGCCATCCCGTAACGTAACCCATCATGAATCCGAATACTCCAGAGATGGCCATCAGTGTCCAGAACCAAGGAGAGAAGAGATGAGGGAAGTACATGACCTCACCAAACTCCTTACTGAAATGTCAATAGTGACTAGATAACTATACTAGTCCACCGGTTGAACGAGTACATTAGATATAATTCTCACTTGAATAGCATAAGAGGGAGGAAGAGGACACACGCATTGAGGTTGTTGTACATAGTGAGACGCCAGATGTTGTCTCCTACCTTAATAATATCACCTTTCTAATCAGTTGGGGTAAACGAAATACCGATTAAAAAAACTTCAGCAAAGGAGATGAAACTCAGTGAAGAAAAATGTTATAAAAGAGATGAAACATACGACTCCGAGAGATCTTTGAGTATAGATGGCATTGAGAGCAACCATAAGAGAAGCAAGTACTCCATAGACAACACCAATCACCGAAAGGGAACCTGCAACAACATGTGTCAAATAATTCAAGAAGATAGGAAAAAAGAGTATGTAGTAGATAAGTAGAGTATCTAACCAGATGCATCTTCTTGATCAACTCCGAGGAAGAAACCTCCAATGATGAGAAGACAGCAAGCACACGCACGATACGATGTCGTCTCAAACACATCCAATACATTCGATCAGTACTCATTAAATGCTAACCTTTCCGAGAATGAGATACGAACAGATGACATTGAAGACAGTAGTGAGTGATCGACCGACGTAGTAGAAAGAAACTCCGACGTACTTGAGACACAGATTGTTAAAGGCTATCATGGCAACGAAGACTATCGATAGAGGAAGAACCTGTAGATAAATCATAATAACTATACAGGATGAGATAAATATAGTACCTCACGGGAGATCTTTTGATCAAGTGTCATCGTAGGAAATGAAATGTAGGAAGGAAATTTCTTTCCCAGCCAACTGAGCCCAAAACAGAGCGCAACTGTGACGACGCATTGGAACCACGTAACGAAGAGAGGCGCATCTAACTGAAATACTACACGATATTAGAGAATGCCTCATGAATTAAACTGGCCTTCAAACTAGGGTCACTTAAAAGGTACTTGTTAAGAAACACCAGAGCAATTGAGAAGACCCTAAAAACCACGACATAATTTAATTCTGGAATTGAATTATGTGTGTTGACAAATAATCATGTTTAAAGGATCACTAACCAGTAGCATGAAACAGCAGTGATGATTTGAATGTAGCGTTGTCGAAGAGATGGATTTGTTTCGTGCCCCATTCCAACACGTGAAATTAATTCTAGAGACAAAGGAGATCTAGCGGAGAGATGGTTGAAACGTTTTCCACGTATGGAGTGCATTCTTTTTACCGGACCGGATCTCGTGGATTTGAATTCCCGCGTTTCGTTTCGACGTTCGTATTTCACAAGCATTCGCCGGCTTTCATTTTCGAAATTCCCGGAATTCCCTAGGAAATTCGAAAAAATAAAGAGTCGAGTTCAACGCTAAATTCGAACGCATTTGAATAAATTCCTTATTTGTTAGATTTTCTTCTCTTTTATTTGTCACCTCCAACCATGTACAATTGTTTTATAGATGTCGATTGCTACCAAGCTGCGCAGAATCCGTAAGACGCCCCCCGAGGGATGGGATCTCATCGAACCCACACTCGAGGAGTTCGAGGCAAAAATGCGCGAGGCTGAGACTGATCCGCACGAAGGAAAGAGGAAGACTGAAACTCTTTGGCCAGTCTTCAGGGTATGAGTTTGGGTATATTGTTCGTATATGAATTTAGATTCAGATCCATCATCAGCGAAGTCGTTATGTCTATGATCTCTACTATAAGAAGGAAGCCATCTCAAAGGAGCTCTATCAAGTTTGTTTCTCATGCTCTCATTGTTTTTTCTCTAAGTTAAGATTACGTTTTATTTCTACTTATGTTTTGGAAATGTGCATATTATTTTAACCATTCCGATAATACTTTAATGTGTTCATTTTTTTCAGTTCTGTCTAGATGCCAAGTTAATTGATGGTCAACTGATTGCTAAATGGAAGAAACAGGGATTCGAAAATCTCTGCTGTTTGAGGTATTTAATGACATTTTATATATGTTTTTTAAAATATGTTTTCTATGATTTGGGTGGCGTAAAGTGGTCCATTTTTGGCAAATCGAAGAATCGTAAGATTACTCTCTAGCAATTGTAGTTTAGTCTTATTCCAAACTGGAGAGCATCAAACTGGAATCTTTATAGATGCATTCAAACAAGAGACACGAACTTCGGCACGAACTGCATCTGTCGAGTACCGAAGAGCAAACTGGATGCTGTGAGTTTGTTAGGACAATGATGAAACTAGAAGGATAAACTAGATATCATTGGTCAATTCACTCTTCACATATTTGCTTATCTTGGAAGATCATTTGGGCTAATTTTAGCATCTAATATTATGCATACTTGCTCGGTTCGCTAAAACAGATATTACTGTCAGAGTATGTCGAAAAAATGATCCAACTTACAATTAGAGGAACACTAGCGTTACGGTCATCCTATTCCCTGCTACATTTTTAAAACGCAATATGAACGTCTGGATCTGTATTCCGAGGTACATTGTAGGTCAAAACACTGGGAATTCGTATTTACGTTTTCATTTTTCTCCAATGGTATATATCACGAGGTTTTTTAAAAAATGATTTTCTCGATCTCATTGATAATATATCAACAGATAGGTGATCGCATTGTTGACTGAAGTGTCCCATCCCGTTTTACGGTTTGTTAAGCATGAACCCCTCCTTGGATTATTTTCTTCGGCGACTATGCCACAGCCCTCCCCTCGCTTCCTCAGATAGGCAGACCGCGTATGGTTGCTAAAAGATGAAGGCCTTTAACCTTTGTCTGCTGTTAAAAAAGACTACTTATTCTGTAAATGTATAATGATTGTGTTTTAAGGAACGAGTAATCGAGTGTGTTCATTGTGGATGTCGAGGATGTTCTGGATAAAGGATCTACTCTCACAAATCATCTACAATTTCACTCCACACATTCTTTCCTTGTTAATTTATAATTGACTATCACTTCCTCAATCTTTATTGTTCCAATCTCCGCTGTAAATATTCATATTTCTTTCTCTAACATAAATTGTGTTGATTCTTGATCCATTACATCTTCATCGACTGAATTCTCAAACAGGAGGGGGATAATTTCTCGGAAGTGAGTCTATTCTAATCCTGTATGATCTCTAACTCGATAGTATGCATACCCTCTCTCTTCCTTCCGGAGTGTCTACCCTCTCTCAGTACTGATCGTATATCGATCTTCACTTCTATTTGTCATACCATCTCTACTCTCTTCTCAATTTCATTGTGAATGGTATATCTATCGTCTCCTCATATGAGAAATAGAGGCTATCTCGTCTATCGACTACAGTAGTTATGAGATGGCCTCTGGGAAGAGTAATACACTCGATCATCCCATGCTCGTCTCTCTAGGTTCTTACAAGTATCTCTTTGTTTGTCTTGAGGCATAGAGGGAGAGGAGGTGGAAAGGGAGTTGAGAGGGAGAAGGGGTACTTCTAGAATTCCCCCTCTGTCACTCTCAACGTTGAGGTCGAAGTAACCGTGGTAACGTCTCTCCCCTTAACAGACACCTCCTTTCTTCCAGTCTCTCCCCCCCCCCCTCTCCCCTCTCCTCCCCTCCCTTCACTTGATTATCATATTTGTATTAAGTATAGTGAGTGTGTACAACAGTTTCGATCTCTTCTCCTCTCTTCGTCATGATAATCTTCATTCCTCTTCAGATCTCATGCACCGAAGTAGTCGAAGTAATGAGAATGAACAACTGATCACACAATAAATGGGTATGTCTCTTCTCTCTTCTTCTTCACTCTCAAAACTCTTCTGCATCTCTTCAAATAGACTGTCAAATGGTCACGTTAGTAGAGAATCTCTTCATTCTTTCTTCCATTCCGTACTCTCTAGCTCATTCTTTCCGTTTCTAGACTTGAGTAGTGAAGTTCTTGCATAGAAATGGATGGATGGTCGTTTCAATAAACTAATCCTTCTAGTGCCCTCTCCCTCCCTCCCTCGATTCCAATTCGAATCCCTCTTCTTTCTCTCCTTTTTACAATCCATCTCTCTGCAATCATAATAGTCATTCTACATTCCTTTCTTTTTTCCTGGCATTTGTTCTCTTTCTTGGTGAATCTCACATTTTCTGAGATACCATTTTAGTTAATTTTCCAACTCTAACGTTTGTTAGATTTCTGATTAGCCGATAAAATTCTAATATCTATCGAATTATTTTCCTCATTATTTATCTTCCTTCTCATATTTATCTTTCTATCTACATTAGATATCTATGAATTTAAGATCATATGGTATCATTCTATCCAAATATCAATTTCCTATTTGCGTCGATTAGAAAGTGAATAATTGCGAATGAGCAATTCCTATCATTTACTCTATTCTTTCTCTCTCACCCTCCCCTTCAGATTCCCTTTCCTCTCTTTTCTCTTCATCTCTAAGGTAATCTTCGTCTTCCTTTCTTTCTTCATTCTCTTCTCTATTTTTATCTTCTTCACCTTGTCTCCTTCTGTTTCCATCACTTTTCTCGTCGAATTTAATGATGAACACCTTTTTATCACATTTCCTTCGAGAAATCTCATTGAAAAACCAACGAATCATTACTATTTTCCTTTTTTTGGAATCTTCTCTGCAGTAAATTGATTTGAATTCTAATCTGCAACTCTTAATGGTCTCTGATATCAGAATTTCTTTCTATTCTCATCCATATCTTCGTCTTTCCTTCAGTTGTTGCTCTCTCTCTCTTTCTCTCCTTCTTCCTTCTCTTCTTCTCTTCTCCGATCTCTCTGACTAAGCACTCCCCTTGGATACAAAGGTGCACCACACAGCAATAACCCAATACTACACAAATCCTTTTCTTATCGCATCTTCCTTTTCTGTGCTTTTTCCCCCAAGTTCTAATTTTTGGTTCATTTGAGTTTCTCTGAAATATTGTTTCAACGATCACAAACACACATGTCTCATCTACCTCGTCACTACATTTTCTACACTACTTCTTTAGCTTCAAATATTCCAATCTATCGGGCTTCCAATACAGAAATTAAATATGTAGACATGAGAAAGAGAGAAAAGAAAGATTATTTCTATCTGCCTACCATTCATTAAGTCTGATTTGTTCATCTTGCAATTATCATTCGTGCTTCGATCACATATTTCATAAGTCCCCTCTCCCTCCTCTCCCCTCTGTCTCCCTCCATAGTAGTTGAATTGCTCAAGGCTAGAATTGACTCATAATCTGTTTGAATCTCTCCTTATCATTGAATGAGTAATCTGTATCTCTAGAGATTCCTTCTATGGTTGATTCCAATCGATGGGCTCATCGTCCTTCCATTCACAATATTCATTATCTCGATGGATCTTTCAGTAAGGGAATAGATGTAGTGATAGTATTGGAATGGGCATGAACTTCTATTCGTCTTCGTTTGAGTACTTGTGTAGTGTAGTGTTTACTTGTGTGAACAGTCATCAGAATAGTGTGGAACTGAGGGAGAGAATAGAAGAAGAGAAATGGAATCGTCTCACGAGACAGAAGAATCCACTCTCGTATCCAACGTTACTATGAAAAAGAAGTCATGGTGATCAGCCATCCATCCTCCTCCTCTTCTTCACTCCTTCTTCTTCTCTTCTCCAGTCTCAATTCCTCTCTTCCCAATGGAAAAACGAAGTTATCTTCATGGACGATTGAAAGAAGGAACAATATGGAAAGAGAATTCAATTCAGTCGACTGGAAAGAAGAAGAAGAAAGGAAGATCACGCGTTTCTCCGATCTTCGATGAATCAAGAACATCCACAGATCTTAGTCTTCCTTCTATCAAATCGAAGATAAGAATGAAGAAGAAGAAGTTTAAGAAAGGAAGATTGTCGAATATGTCAATGAATTCAAATGAAGTGAATCTTGTGAATGAATTGGGAAAGAGGAAGGAAATTAAGAAGTCTCTAATTGGTAATAGAAATGAAGATGGTTCAACGTCCATTAACAAATCAATTATGAATCTTCCTAATCGGGATCAACTTTATACTCAATCATCTGAGAATCAATCGAATTCAATTATATCTTCAATTTCAATCAACGAATTAACGAAAAGGACGAAGAAGAAAAGGAAGAAGAAGAAAGTTCTGAGTAGACACTCGAAATTTCGCAAGATATCTGCTAAATCGAAGGCAGTCAAAGTGGGAAATTATCAGAAGAAAGTTCTGGTCATAGGGAAAGTAAGGAATGAAGAATGGTTTAAGAGATTGCTTACTCCTTCGTCAAAGATTGGTTAGTTGATGACTATATAAGAATAATAATGGTAATGTATTGAGTAGAATGGGTTGAATGGTGTGAGTGAGTGATGCCATTGGTCGTTATCAATTGTGACTCGAATGACTCAATTCGTGCCTTCCCCCCTCTCCCCTCTCCGCTCTCTCTCTCTTTCTCACTTTCATCTCCGATTCAGACGATAACTTGGGGATAAAAACCAGACTATGGAAAGAGGAAAGAGTTCAAATGACTCATTCCTCTCAGATAGTTTATTCTCCCTTGGTCATCATCTCAATCGTCGGTTCATTCTTTCATCGTCATTCATTCATTTCAGCCACAGTCACACCTCTCGAGACTCTTCCTTCCACTTCCAATTCAATCGAACAGCCACTCAGTATGTATCTATCTATTATCCATCTATTCTCTTTATTTAATCACTGCTTTCCAATCATTTTACTCGTTATGAAAAGTGATAAAAAGAGAAGTGAGAAGTGAAGAAAATCAAACAAGAGAGAAGTAAACAAAGAGTTTGAATTGTTTGAGAAAGAACATCTGAAGTGAAGAGAGTAAAAGAGAAAAGAAGATCTAGAAATAGAATAGAAGAATTGCCGAAGGATATTCCTCCATCTTCGTTCTATTCTTATTCAATTCATAATTGTAGAGAAAAGTCGATGGAAGATGGGATGGAAATTTTGGAAACGAGGATCGAAGAATGAAGATGTGATAGAAGGGACGAAAGAGAGACGATTTCGTGCTAATGATCAAGAATATAATCAACAATTCAAATATGCTGTCAGTTATCTTCGTCTTATCTATCTCTATTCCAAACAAAATTGTTTTCAGGATAATTTCATTAAAACCTCGAAATATAACTTGTTGACGTTTATTCCCGTCAACTTGTTCGAACAATTTCAACGGATAGCCAATACATATTTCCTTATTTTGTTGTTATTACAAGTGAGTAGTTGTTCTTCATAAGGACTTCATTTATGTCTTCTTCTCTATCTATCCAATTATTTCCATTTAAGTTTATTCCTCAAATTTCCTCTGTATCGTGGTACACAACCCTCATTCCTCTTGTAATTGTTCTTGCCTTCTCTGCAGTCAAAGATGCTTATGATGACATTGTAAGTTTTTTTTAACAATTAATCATTTTGTGAAATTTCTGCGAAACGAAAGGGTTTGAAAATGTCGCCAAATCAGAGACAAGGAATGTGAATCACAATCTGTTCATTCAATTATCCATCAATTTTTCCGAGTTGTTTGGTTAGATCGGCCTATCCCCCATCCATTTCCCTTCCACTCCATCTGTATCCATAGATATGGCGTCCCTTCCACCCACATTCACATCAATCACTTCGAAACGGGGATACAGTATCCGAAAGGGATGAGTCAATTGATTCATTGCAGCAACGACATATCTCTGATCGAACAGTTAACAATAGGAAGTCTTATGTGGTCAGAAATGGTCAATTGGCAGAAGAACCATGGTCCAATGTGAAAGTGGGAGATATTATAAGAATGATGAGCAATCAATTTGTTGCCGTGAGTTATTCTCATTCAGTTTAGTAGAACAAGTGAATATCACAGGCTGATCTTCTTCTTTTATCCACTTCTGAACCTCATGGAATCGCTTATATCGAGACGAAAGAATTGGATGGAGAGACGAATTTGAAGACAAAGGCCGCATTGGGAGAGACAGAATCAATGGGAGATGATCTTGATTCCATTGCTAAATTCAATGGTAAGAAAAAAAGGGGAATATTCGAGACTATTCTTATGTTCTTGTATTAATTAATTAATTAATTTCTTCTTCAGGTGAAATTGTCTGTGAAGGTCCAAACAACAAGCTGGATAAATTCCAAGTGGGTTTCTTCCCTTCTCTCATTTGTTCTCACCTCCCCCCCCTCTCCCCCTTCTCTTCTCTCTCTACTTTGACTGAGACAGCAATGTTTCAGTCGCAGAATGACGCTTTCTTACGTGTTTCTGTGATGAATCAGTGCTTCTTTTATGGCTATTCTCAACCATTTTTCGATGGTTTTGTGGTTGAGGAAAAGAATGAGCGGGGGATCTAGAATGAATGAGTGATAGTGGAATTCTTATCAGTGTCTGCCACTTTTTACGAGTGAATACTCACAATGAGAGTCCTTTTATCTTTCGATTACCATGCGGATGTGAATATGACAATGGAAGATTCAATGAAGAAAAAAGAAAATGAATAAATGATAGAATATCAGGGCCAACTTCAATGGAAACAGAAGACAAGTCCAATTACTAACGATAATATTGTGCTGAGAGGATGCATACTCAAGAATACTCGATGGTATGCTATTGATGAGTCTATTCTGAGTGAATATTACAGAAGCGAAACATTTCTTTCTCAGGTGTTATGGAGTTGTTATCTTTGCTGGTCGAGAAACGAAATTAATGATGAACAGTGGAAAGAGTAAATTCAAGAGAACTTCACTCGATCGATTTCTCAATATTCTTATTCTCGGAGTGAGTGATTCTCTTCTCTCAAAAGAAGTTAATCTAAATCCCTCTCAGATCGTTGTATTCCTAATTGCAATGTGTCTCATTTGTTCTATTCTTTGTGGTGTATGGGAATGGTCAATCGGTCGATTCTTCACTGATTATCTTCCATGGGAGACATGGGTTCCCAAACCAGAAACAGGAGGTACACCCCTCCTCCCTTCCCTTCTATTCCTCCATCTCATATTCCCTTCTCAGGACCAGCGGCATCAATTTCTATTATCTCCTTCCTCAATTTCTTTTCGTATATCATCCTTCTGAACACTGTCGTACCCATTTCACTCTATGTCAGGTAACACATTTTTTAAAGATGAATTATCCTTTTTTAATATGTATTAATGTCTTTATAGTGTGGAGATCCTTCGATTCGTTCATTCTCTATGGATAAATTATGATAGGCAAATGTACTTTGAGAATGGTGAAAACTCAGTAGGAGCACAAGCGAGAACGACGACTCTCAATGAAGAATTAGGACAGGTATTGAGATGATAATTAAGGGGAATGAAATTGATAATGATTGAAGGTACAATACATCTTTTCTGATAAGACAGGAACACTCACGCAGAATATAATGACATTCAATAAGGTTCATTATTCATCGCCATACTCTATTTGAAGATATATTTTAGGCGACAATAAATGGAATATCGTATGGAGATTTACGAGATCCACGTGGAAATATCGTTGAGATTAATGATGTTCAATCTATCTTTGCCATTCTTCCCGTCTATCATCCATTATCTATCCTCATTTAGCGCACTCCTACCGTTGATTTCTCATTCAATGAATTCTACGAGCAATCCTTTAAATTCTTCGATCCCGCTCTTCTCGATGCAACAAGGAATAATATCCCTGAAGTGAGATCTCCTTTCCCTCCCTCTACTCCATTCATTCCTTCGCAGGTCCGTGAATTCTGGTTGATTCTCTCCCTCTGTCACACAGTAATGCCAGAGAGAGACAAGGGAAATCTTGTCTACCAGGTACTCCCCCCCCTCCTTCCCCTCTCATCCCTCCTCTCTCATAGGCTCAATCACCCGATGAAGCTGCTCTCACATCAGCAGCTCGTAATTTTGGATTTGTCTTTGTGTCTCGAACTCCTACTTCCATTACAATCAGAGACAATGGAAGAGAAGCTGTTTGTTATTGAGAGGAATGAACTGAGATTTAATCTTCCTTCTCTTCAGACGTACGAAGTTCTCTGTATTCTCGATTTCAATAACGATCGAAAGAGAATGTCTGTGATATTGCGAACTCCTGATGGGAAGATCAAATTGTACTGTAAAGGAGCAGATATGATGGTTATGGCACGGTGAGACGACGAAGATCATTCCATTCATTATCTCTCTCTATTGCAGACTGAGTTCTCGTACTTCTTCGATCCTCCGTGATTCAACTGTTTCTCATCTCGATGAATTCGCTAGAATTGGACTAAGAACTCTTTGTCTCGCATACAAAGACATCGATGAAGGATACTTCAATGATTGGATTGTACACTCCTTCTTGTGATTATCGATTATGGAATTATTACAGAGACGACATCAAGAAGCAGCCATTGACATGTATAACAGAGAGAAGAAAATGGATGAAGTATTCGAAGAGATGGAGAAAGGTAAGAACAAATTGGAATTGTTTCTTTATATTTCGATCAAATGGTGATATCTTCACATTGCAGATTTAATTCTGGTGGGAGCAACAGCGATCGAAGACAAACTTCAAGATGGAGTTCCCGAAGCAATTGCACGATTGACACAAGCGAATATTAAGATATGGGTACTCACTGGAGATAAAACTGTGAGTTTATCAAATGATCAAATGCAATAGATTAGAATGACCATTCAACTATGAATAATCAGGAAACGGCAATCAACATCGCCTATTCGTGTAATCTTCTCTCTGATGATATGAAACATATCGTTGTCATTGAAGGATCGAGTGAAGCTGAAGTTGAAGTCAGTTCACTGTCGAGACACATTTTCACTGTTGGACAGAAGTAGATACATGGTTTTAGTCTAAACACCAATACCTCGTGAAAAATAGGATTGAAGTTGTTGTACCAAGTGAAAATTGTTTTCAGGTGCAATTGAAGGACACGAAAAGGTTATTCGCTGAAGTAGAAAGGGTTCGTTCTTTTATTTTTTCCGGGTTCTATATAGTTACAATAGTCTTCCTCTCTTCAATTATAAGTCTGGGTCTCTCAGCCTTTCCTATGGAAGGAAGGTAATCGACCACAAAGTCCCGCACAACGATATATTGAAGATACGATTAAAACATTAGAGGTAGTTCCAAATAGATAATTATTATGTAAAGAAAGAAGAATCGGAACTACATTGTCATATTCTTTATTTGTTAATTGTTAGTTCCGATTGTGGTCATCCTCATTTGTCTTTGTCTGAGTTGGCTCTTTTGGTTAGCATGTTCATCTGCTTCCCTCTAATATTTACTATTATTATCGGTAGTGATATTGACATCAATTCCTCTTCCTCATTACAATATCTTGCAGAGATTGGGAGAGAATGGAAGTGGAGAAGGAAAGGGAAACATCGACATTGCATATATTCATAGTGATGAGACAACGAATGGAGGAGGTGGACATGTCAACTATGGAATGAGCAATGATTTCGGTTAGACCATCTCAGATGTATTGCTTATCGTGATTCATGTGATATATCAGGAATGATCGAGGAAGGGTCTCCATCTCCACTTGATAACGAAGGAGAAGGAGTAGCCATTGTAATCAATGGAGATTCTCTTGGATTCGCTCTCACTACTCGATTGGAAAGAACATTCCTTGAATTAGCATGCAAGTGTAAGGCAGTCATTTGTTGTCGAGTCACTCCATTACAAAAGGCTGAAGTTGTCGATCTCGTGAAGAGGAATAAAAAGGTATCGAAGAAGGAATATAAATGGAGAGATCTCTTCTTATTGTAGGCAGTGACATTGGCAATTGGAGATGGAGCGAACGATGTATCAATGATAAAGACAGCTCATATCGGAGTAGGAATATCTGGTACCAATATTTTATATCCTTCCTATTCTTTCATTTCATTCACTACAGGTCAAGAAGGAATGCAAGCTGTTTTGTCGAGTGATTATTCAATAGGTCAATTCAAATATCTGGAGAGATTATTGTTAGTCCATGGAAGATGGTTAGTCTCCTTCTTCTCCCTTCTCCCTCCATCTTCATCTTCTCATCTTCTTCTCCACAGGTCATACCTCCGAATGTGCAAATTCCTCCGTTATTTCTTCTATAAGAACTTTGCCTTTACTCTAACTCATTTCTGGTTTTCATTCTTCTGTGGATACTCAGCTCAGGTTCGTCCTTTCTCCTGAGGAGAGAGGAACATCTCTTCATTCCCTTCCCTTACAGACAGTATTCGATGCAATGTTCATAGCTACATACAATCTCATCTTCACTTCTCTTCCAGTACTCGCAATGGGAGTACTCGATCAAGATGTTGATGATGAATATTCATTGAAGTGAGAGATGAATCCACGATAGGGAAAGAACAATACGATTCAGATATCCCCAACTGTACATGCCTGGTCAATTCAATCGATTCTTTAATATGCGTATCTTCATTTATTCTGTTCTCCATGGAATGTTCTCTTCACTCGTTATCTTCTTTGTTCCATATGGTGCATTCTACACAGAGGTAATCTCTCCCTTCTTCCTCCTTCATCTCATCTCTTTTTCTCGTGTAGATGGCTGCAAATGGTAAAGATATGGGAGATTTGGCAGTTCTCGAATTCACGGCTTTCACTGCACTCATTATGGTTGTTAATGGACAGGTATGCATATATATAGCCAATCATTCGTCTACTTCCTTTGACTCCTCTCAATGAAATCTCTTTGAGATGGCATTCGATACAGCGTACTGGACAGTAATCAATCACATTTTCCTATGGGGATCAATTGCCGTATACTTCATATTCTGCTTCGTCATCTATGAAGGTAACCTCTTCCCTCCCTCCCTTATGATCCTCCCTTCATTCAGCTCTTCCTGCATCAATCCTTTACAAAATGGGATCAGCCATATCTCAAGGAGTCGTTCTCAGATCAATGCAAACTCCTCACTTTTGGTTCTCCATTCTCTTGGTAAGTCTTCAATTAACTTTATCTACAACAAACAAATAAAATGATGAATTATTTCGAATAATCTCATAATCTCAATATCAGGTGTGTATCGTTCTTCTTCTTCCGGTTGTTCTCAATCGATTCTTCTGGTTGGATACTCGCCCTTCATTCGCTGATCGATTGAGATGCAATAGAAAGACAGGAGGAAAGACAACTTCAAAGGGAGAAACTCCTCCGAAGTAAGTCCCCCCTCCCCCTCCACTCCTCTTCTTCCTTCTCTTCGTGTGTCCATCGTTGTTTCCTCACAAACTCTGAACTAGTCATCACATAGAATAGATCGTCATTCATCTTGTTGTTGACTCAGTGAGGGTTTCCCCCATTCGATACTATTTGAGTATGGAATGGATACTACTTTGATCTATCTCGTTCACACATCCAAACGGTGTTCACGAAACTATTTGTAGTGTATGGAACGGAGTGAAGAAGTGTTCACTTGAGAATGAGAATGAATTCAGATCAGAGATCAAGAGAACTGGTCAAACGAGAAGAAGTCAAAGAGGATCAATCAGAAGTGGTTACGCATTCTCACATTCACAAGTTTGTTTATTAAATCAATATAGAGACCAAAAAGAAAAATAATAATGAATGCTAATTTAAGGGATTCGGAGATCTCATTCTCAAAGGAAAATTGTTCAAGAATGTCGAAGATATGCGAGGGAGCAACAACGGGTTGGCTTTTAATTTAGACACATATTTTTAATAATGAATAATTAATTTCAGTCCACCAACCTCTGGTGCCCATCTATCTCCAATCGAAGAGCTTTCTCCAATCTCTCAACCAGTCAAAATGTTATCGACTGTTGGTCCATCTCCTTCTTCCATCGTATGTACTCCCCCGTCTTCCTCGTTGATCATAATCTCATTCAGCCATATTCTCATCAATTAATGGTCAACGTTGATCCTCATGAACCACTTTCTGTCCCTGGACAACCTTCTCCTTATAAAGGAACAAGAGTAAAAGGAGGAGATCCAGAAATGAGACGACGGAAATTGGAGACAGAGGTATAATCCCCCTCCCCCCTCCCTTCACATGCATTCACATCACTAACAATCACAGGATTCAATGGAAGATCCAGTGGTCGTTCGATTATGATCAATCCTTCACTCACTTCTTCCTTCCTTCTACTATCTCTAACCCATTCTTCCATTTCTATCTAACCCCATCCCCTTCCCTCTTTCATTCCCTGTCTCTAGACTCTTCTAGTTCCCTTCTAGTGCATGCTTCTTCTATCAATGTGTCCATACCTTCTTCATCAAATCTTTTCTCAATAATAATTTGTGCCATTCCCTCCCTCGCCCTTTCTTTCCATCTCCATCCTCATTTCTTCAAATGCTTTATCAATATAACGTATCTTCTACTGAATGGTTGCAATTCACGAGTATTCCCCTTCTTCCCCTGTTAATTGGATCCCTTCCCATTCATCATATGTATCGATTCATTAATCCGGTGATACCCCTATGCACCTCTTATCAATTTGGTTTACTCCATTCACTTGTGATAACTGTATTCGAATAGGGAAGAGAGAGAGAGGCAATCCGATTATTCTGATTCTTCTTTTGCTCCGTTTTCATTCTCTTCTCTCTTCTCTCTTCGATCGAATAGTTATTTGACTTCAACGGGATTACTAAATGCTTCCAAATTTCGTTTGTTATTTATGAACCAAGGTATGAAGATTGGAGTTGAATACGTCTTCCTGTGCAAAGAATGATCAATTTAATTTCATGAAGGGAGAAAGAGTACACAATAACAACCAATTGATACTATCATCAATGGTTACTATCTTGATGAACCCGAAGTACGAAATACGTGATGAGATGAATGGAAAGTACTAGATCTACATCAGTCACACTTTCCTTTTTTGCCATTGGCCAAGTTAGAACGTCACAGTGAAAAATGAATGAGTTTGTTTGTCCATCTGAAGATGTGCAACGAGATTTCGCAATGGGAAGAATCAGTGAATTGAAATCGTATGACCTTTTCCCGTGTTGTGAAATAAGACTGAATATGAATGATATTTATGAATGAGCAGACACGAGGTGGATGACAATGAATAGATAGAAGGAATGGACAAGAAATGGACTCGTATTGGACTGACAATTGCAACGAATGGAATAAAATAAAGAAGGGAAGAAGAGTATTAATCCTTCGTCTTCTTCTCGATCTTCTCTTCTTCTCTTCTATTCTTTGTATCAGAGAGTGGTTTCCTCTCTGATGATCTTCGAAGGGGAGGAATAACACACAGAGATTCTTCTTCGTTCTCTTCAATTCTTTCTATTCCATCGAATGAATTGTGGAATTCAAGGACTGAATCTTCATGAAGAGTTTCGAGTGTTGAATCGAATGAAGCCGAAGGGGAAGAAAGATGCGAACGAGTGCACACTGGCTCTGCAATACGAATATTATTATCAATACAATACACATATAGTAGTCAATTTTTGCACAAAACATAATAAAAATACAAATAACAAAATAACAACGAATGACAAGAAATAGTAACATACCGAAAGCGTAAATGAAGTTGGCTGGTCGAATGGGAGATTGAGGAAGAGTAAAACGGACTCGAGAAGGCATTGTAGAGGAATAGAGAGTATGAGAGAGAATGTCTCGGTTGGTACCTCCCCTTCTCTCGTCTCCCTTTTATACACAAAGGGGCGGAGTCCAATAGCAAATTCGTCCTTTGATTTTGAAATGGAGATTGTGGAAGTAATATGGAGAGGAATGGGGAATCCCCTCGTGGGATTGAGAGAGAGAAGGGAGGATGAAGAGGATGAAGAGAGGGAAAGGGATCAAATATCCATTCACAGTAGGAATAGCAAAAGAGAAGTCGAATGAACGACTGAATCGAAGATCAAACTGTCGATAAGCAGATTACTTCTGTATTCCAAAGATTCGCTTGAACTCAGTCTGTTCCAATCTCCCCCTCTCCCTCTCTTTCTCTCTTCTTGTACTCACATGATCGAGATAGAGTTCTAATCACTTAGATTGTTTAACCGGTTGAGTGTCATTTGTCTGTCTCACTATTGAGTAATGATCAGTGTCAAATTGAACCGAGAGACAAAGAAAGTGAAGCATCCCAAAATAGAAGAGGGAACTGTATACTCTCACTATATTTGGATGTGTCATTCACAATCGAAGGATTCAGTGTACATTCTGTGTGTGATTGTGTGAGAATAACAGTTTATTGTTGTCACCAGAAAAGACCAGAGCACTTTATTCTATTATTATTTAGTCTATTTAATATTCATAAGATATTCACGTGGAGAGATTCCTTCTTTTTTTCTTCTAAATGCATAAACAATTCATAAAAGATATCAATCTAATTGAACTTCGTCCTTACGTGTTTTCGTATTTTGTGAAGAGAAAATGAAGATGAAAAGGAGTAGATTTATCAATAGAATGTATTGAGTGCATAGAGAGAACATCAATTCATCTTCCACTTCCAATGTAAACTGATGATCTATTGGGACAAGGACAATATTGAGCATCGAAACCGGGAACTCCTTGACCTCCTGAGACTCCCGGATGACCTGCAATACAATCATTTGTGTAATATGGCATTATTAAAGTAATGAGATGGCAAATAAATAGATCTCTTCATTTCGCGCATTCTACGGAAGGTCATCTCGAGACCAAATATCAACATAGGGATTTATTGTCTATGGACAATACGACCTTGGAATGACTATTGTTGTTTCTTATTCAGGGGACAAATAAATGAATGACGAATAGAGTTTTTGGGATGGTAAGATGGTTTTGCAAACATTGCACCACGATTGGACACGTTGTATTGGTGACTAAGTGTATCCAGAAGAAAGAGATACTTTGATCTATCAGTTTCATCATTTCAACTCAATGAACCAACTTCTCTCATGGTTTAGTCTCACTCTCCATTACCATAGTGAGTCATAAAGAGAGCGAAAGTTCGTCCATCTATCTGTACCAATTTCAATCACTCTATTATGTTTTGACGTACGTCGCCACAAATTGTGTCCTATGAGGACACACGTTTATGCCATTATTCATTACTCATATGACAGTGTGACATAGTCTATCCATTTGCTAGTTTGATCTATACACTCGTCTTACTCTTCTCTCTCTACAGAATCCCCCTTCCATTCGCTCAATCCAACCACCAAATACGCACAAATCAACGGTGCACAGATTCAATCTCTCTTCTCCATTCACTCACCATTTTCTCCTGGTTGTCCGTCGTTTCCCGCTGGTCCAGCTGGTCCTTGTACTCCATTGGCACCCGGAAGACCAGCTCCTCCGGGTATTCCGGGTCCTCCAGGGGCTCCAATGGGACCAACTGATCCAGGTGGTCCAGGTCTTCCTCTTCGTGAGATTCCATCAGAACCGGGAAGTCCAGAGAGACCAGGGAACCCAGGACGACCTGCAATTTGTTATATGTACACTATTCTACAGTCCTGGCGAATCCCCCAATGAAAACAGGGCGCCCGGGGCGTCCCGGGGCGTCCCCCAGTGTCCCCCGCTTCTGGCGTCTACAGACCTTTTTCAAATTGGGCCTAATTTGTGTTTGTCGTATTCAGCGTTCGATTCTGCGTCGATTCATATTAAAAAATCAATTAAAATTTTAAATTATTATTTACATTTTGATTTTCAAAAAAGTGGCGAATAAAACGATTCGTGCATCAAGGAGTACATCCTACGGTGCTTAGCAAAACATTCTGCAGCAGCAGTGGATAAATACCGCAAGTCGTACTCTTCGATGCACGAATCGTTTTATTCGCCACTTTTTTGAAAATCAAAATATAAATACTAATTTAAAATTTTAATTGATTTTTTTAATATGAATCGACGCAGAATCGAACGCTGAATACGACAAACACAAATTGGGCCCAATTTGAAAAAGGTCTGTAGACGCCAGAAGCGGGGGACACTGGGGGACGCCCCGGGACGCCCCGGGCGCCCTGTTTTCATTGGGGGATTCGCCAGGACTGTAATAATATCTTTTACCAGGCTGTCCAGCATCTCCAGCGGGTCCGGGCGGGCCGGGAGGTCCAGAGAAGAGATTGTCATTTCCTTGTCTAAAGATGAAGATTGAGAGGAAAAGGGGGGAGTATCGACTGACCTTCCAGGTAGTCCGGGTGCTCCAATACCTCCGGGTACTCCGGGAGGACCAGGTAGACCAGGGGATCCAGCTGGACATCGAACACATTCCGCTTGAGGGAGACATGTACGAGTATGGCCGGGAGTTGTGTTATCGGCTCCGTTGTGACCAGGAGTACCGGGGGCTGAAATCCGATACATTTTTTTCAAAATATATACAGATACCGATCCACTTCAAAAAAAAGAACAGCGCCAACGCTCTTCAACATTTCGAAAAAATGTGTTCAGAAAAAAGACTAACTTCCAGGGTGTCCAGGAGTTCCAGGAGGACCAGGAGGACCAGGAGCACAACGAGAAATTGGTTCACATTGACAATAGTCTGGTAGACCAGCGAATCTCTTTGATCTACGAGATAGAAGAGGATTGGAAGGAGCTGATGAAGGAGGAATGAATGAGACTTGAAGAGACATTAGATCATTCCATGATTCATCCGTTTCTATCTGAATGAATACGATAGAAGGGAAGAGAGGAGGGGATACCTTGAATACTTGGACAGCATCGAATACTTCATCGTGAAGAGAATGCATTTCATTATAGAGTGAAGGAATAAGAGAAAGAGCAACAAGAAAGACAGAAGTGGAAAGGATGGCCGATCCACCGATCAGAAGCTTATACTCATTCATTGAAGAGACGAAGGAAAGAATGAAAGACCTTGAGATGACTGGCCATTTATACCCTTTCCCCTTCTCTGGCCATTGGGAATGAAATGAGGCACGGAGAGAGAGAAAGAAGATTCTTGTTCAATCAACAATTCAATCCAATCACTTGCAATTCATACTTCTTCTTCTTAGTCTGGAGGGGAAAAGGGAGACAATTCGTCATTCTCACTTAATCGAACTCCCTTCCAATCACATCTCTCGTCATTCTCAGTCTCTGATTAATCAATAACTAGAACTGTCTCATTGTCTTCGTTCATTCACACTTCTCATGCAGATCACTTTACTAGATTCTGAACGATTGTTGCTGAACGTGTCTTTTTTGAATGTGCCCTTTTTTGTACTTTCTATCTGCAAATCGCCTTCTTCTTCTTCTCTTTTCCAATCCGGTCCCTCTTGTATTTTGATGATGAGAGTGAGGCTCATTTCACATTCAACAGAGGAAGCAACAAAGATTTCCCCCTTCACTCTTCCCTCCAAATGAATCCTTTCCTGACTTTCTCTAATCCTTCGTGTTTTTCCACTAGAATGGCCAGGTAAAATAAAGGAAGGATGAAACATTAGTGAATTTGTAATGTTAAAATGTTATCACATAATTTTAATTAGATTCTTCTTTCTTCAATTTCAGATTTCTCTAAATACATGTTTTTAGTACAGAATTTTCCAGTAGGATTAACTTATTTATCACTTGTTTATTATGAAGAGAATGGATAATGACTTTGACGAGAAGGTAGAATGTACAAGATTGTGCAAGTGTGCCATGTTTGAGAACAATGGAAAAGATATCGGAAGTATATCGAACTTCCTATTATTTCACTTTTCAGTTTCTACAATTCGACTACACAAATCAAGTAGAAAAGGAACTGAGTTGTGTGAAAGCTCGGAGAAAAGGAGATTAGAAAGAATATATGAAAGACTGAATAAAAAGAAATGAGATTCGTTCGAGTTGAGCGATTTGTTCTACTAGATATTCGATCGATCGAGAGATATAATGAGAATTAAATGACTAATGAGATAAATTATATGATACACGTATTGCTAATGATTATTCCACTTATTCATCATTTTCTATCGTTTCACTTTTCTCGCACATAATGACGCCTTCCTGCAATGGAAATATATTATTAAGAGTGGAGAAGACAATGGTGTCTTTGTCTCTTGTCTCTGTCACAATGGTGTCAACCTCTTGGATCTTTTCCTCCTTCTACAACAGGGATCACAACACGAAGATGAAGAAGAAGGGCAAGGCTGGAAGAAGAAATGATTATATGTATGTGAAATGTATTATTTCAGTTGAATTCAAGCTTTTTGATACATTCGGTACCAACTGACCAGTTTCAGTTCATAAAGTCCTTATCAAGCTCTATGATCAGGTAAAAAAAGGATAGAGAACTGACTTTGTAGTAGATTGGCTGACAAGAAGATGAGCAAGGCGATGAACAGGATGAAGAACATGGAGAAGAAGAAGAAGAACAAGAGGATGAACAAGGGGAAGGACAGAAGGAGGAAGAAGAGGAACACGGATCACAATCTGAATGAGATGGAGAAGAGAGAGGAGAGGGAAGGAAGGGGGAGGGGACTCACTGCATGGACATGCTTTGTACATGATAGGATTACAGATTGAACCAGATGGAGAGAAAAATTGACCTGAAAAAGACTCATAGTAAATAAAGAAGGATGGAATATTTGATTAATAACATCTGTCTGGTAGTTTGTATTTGAAAATGAAGGAATAAAAATAAAGAAAACGTACCACCACAACAGGAGGATTGACCTGGATTGGAATATCCTCCTAGTGATGATCGAATTGGAAGAGAATGATAATAGGAAGGATAACCTGAAATTATGATGCATCAGTTTGAGAATAGAGAGAATACTTACCATTTTGATAATTGGGAGGAGGCATGGCATATCCAACGGAAGGATTGGATGGATAGGGAAGATATGAAGGGAATGAAGGTTGAGGATATGGGTATGGAGGAAGAGGAATTGGCATAAGAGATGGACCAAGAGGCTAGAATAAAGAAGAAATAAGGAAAAAATGAATGATAAACCTGAATAACAGAAGGAGAAGGACGAATAAGAGCCAATTTAGATGATTCCATTTCTTCTCCAGTCTTCCATACTGATTCAGGCATTGGATATGCTGTTGACGTCACTCAAATAATTACTTGTTGATTAATTCTCTTATCAATTCTCTCACCCTGGGCAACTCTAATTTCCTGTTGAATTGGTTGTTTATTATATGAAGGAAGAGGAGAGGGAGGAATAGGAGAAGATGCCTTCCATTCTCCATATGATCCACTCGATGGTTCCATTCCATATGAACTTCCTGATTGAGATCCCGATTGTCCATAGGGAGACGATCCTTCATTCGATTCCCTATACGAAGGAGAAGGAGGAGGAGATACAAGATGAGATGGAACATGATTGTATGTAGAAGGAACAAGAGGTCGAGATGGCATTTCATTCGATGATCCCATTGATATAACAGATGGTCTTTGAATTATTCCCTCTGGTCTAATATATCTCGCTGGTATAGAAGGAGGTCTTCGAGGTCTACTTGTCACTACTGATGTCTCCACTATCTTCAATTCCTTCTTCTCTGAATATGGAATTACCTTCGTCCCTCTTTCTTCTTCTTCTGTCGATGCATAATTATTAATCTTATTAGGACGAGGAATTGGATAAACTCGAACTGAAGAAGGACTTTCAGTTGATGGACGAGTATACGGTATCGAATATTCAATCGATTGAGGAGGAGGAGGAGGAGTCGAGACTCGAGATGAAGGATACGATACTGTAGAATACGATGATCCTTTCGATGATTGATAGGAAGGAGAACTGAATCCACTTCCTTTGACTGTTGAACCAGAGAAGTACGGAGATTGAGTAGATTGACGATAGGGTGAAGAAAGGGAAGGAGAGGGATAGGAAGGGGAGGGATAGGAAGGGGAGGGACGGGAGGATGAAGGGTAGGAGGGAGAAGGATAAGATCCACGAGAAGGGGCAGGATATGGAGTAGGATATTCAGTAGAAGAAGGAGGAGGAAGAGAGTAGTATGAAGCAGGAATTCGATTGTCTTTCGATGGAGGAATGGGACCATGAGGAATAGAGAAAGTAGAGTATTCAGATGATGAATCGAATGGAGTTGTAGAGGGACGAAGAGGAGAAGGAGATGATGATGAACCACTTTGATACTCTTCTGATTCGGAAGATGGAGAAGGTCGATATTGAGATGAGGGAGAGGGATAGGATACGGTAGATGAAGGATACGATATTGATGATGGAGTGGAATAGGATGATGGAGATGAGGGAGGAGGGGAAGTGAGGATTGCATCAACATAGACTGGAGCTGGACCAGGATAATAATGATTATTAGATGGATATGATGATGAAGTAGAGGAATATGAAGATGGAGTTGTACTTGATTGAATGGAGAAATAGGGAGAAGAGGAGTAGGGAGATGAAGAAGAGGAGGAAGAGGAAGAGGAGTAGGATGAGGATGACGGAGAGGTGTAGAAAGAGGAGGAGGAAGAAGATGAGTAGGAAGGAGAGGGAGAAGAAGGACGGAATGAAGGAGATGATGGATATTGAATGGATGATGATGGAGATGGAGTTGAATATGAAATAGGAGGAGAAGGAGAAGGGGATGAGATTGAAGGATAGGAAGAAGATTGATTTGATCCTGATGATGTGTCACCATTTGAAGAAGGGATCGATGGAGATGAATAAGAAGAAGAAGGGGAAGAGTATTCTGATGAATGTGTATTGTATGAAGGAGAAGGACGGGGAGACGAATCAGGTACGATCCACTGAAATTACCATTCATTTAATATTTTTGAAAATAGTTTTAGATATCTTAACATAGGAGACGTACTTGATACGATGGTTTATCAGTGCCTGAATAATATTGAGATCCAGATGGATATAATGGACGATTTGTTTTATAAGTGGAAGGAGAAACAGTCGTTCTGAATATGGCCATTCAATTCCAAAATGGATATTCCCATTGGCTCCCTACATCGAATTTCCCCATGCATGAACATTTCGGAAAGAATAAATGGATAGTGGAACGGAGATTTATTCGTGTAGAAAGAGAAGGAAACTTACTCATATCGATCCTCTTTCATTTCTTCGTACGATGGAATATATGAAGGAACGGGAGGAGGTTTATATGCACTTAATTCATTTTGGTTACTCAATTATTATCTTATTTGTCCTATCAATCCCTCATATCCGCTTTTCTCGTCAATTCGGATACTTATTTAAAAACGAAAGTGAACGTAGAGCGTGTTTTGTAGTGAAAAGGAGATGAAAGTGAAATGAGAACCTTTCAATTCCCGTATTTTGATGGGATGGAGAAGTATTTAGCCCTGAGGCATAGTAGTGAGTGGGATATACATGACCAGTTGATTCTGGCTGAATGATCAAAGATCAAAATTTCGAAATGAGAAGAAAGGATAATCACCTGATAGGCAGTCTTAACAGGTGGAGGATGAAGTTCCTGAGGGAAGATATATCCTAAATCTACAATGGAGAAGAACAATTGAACGTCATCCCAATTAAATGAACTAACCTTCCTCTGATGAGTAGTTCTCAGTTGTTTTTGATGGAGAAGAAGAAGGAAGACGAACAGGGAAAAGGAAAGAGGAAGCGACGTGAGATCCAGATGATGAAGGATAGGAGGAAGGAGGAGGAGAGGAAGGAGGGGGAGAGGAAGGAGGGGGAGAGGGGTGAGGAGGGTAGGATGGAGATGAATACGATGACGTTGATGATGATGACTGATATGATGGAGAAGGAGAAGGGAATGAAGGAGGAGATAGGGGAGGAGAAGGATAAGAGGGAATGGAAGATGGAAAGAAACTTCCTCCTCCTCCTGATGTATTAGATGGTGAATAGGAAGGAGAAGGGTAGGATGGAGGAGGTGAAGGAGATGTAGATGAGTAGGGAGGAGAAGACGGAGGAAGAGAAGGAGAGGAAGAGGGAGGGGAGGATGAAGACGCATATGATGGAGAAGGATGATCATATCCATTCATTGAATCACCCGAATATGAAGGAGATGAAGAAGGATATGATGGAGATTCGGTTTGGTATGATGGAGAATATGAAGAGAATGGAGGGGATTGATTAGAAGATGGAGATGAAGAGGAATATGAAGGAGATGATGATTCTATTGATATTGAATTATCGTATGATGGGGAAGGATAGGAAGGAGAAATAGTTGATGAAGGATATGATGATGGAATCCAATAGGAAGAAGATTGTTGAGGAGGAGATGGGGATGATGAATGATATGATGGAGATGAAGAAGGAGAATAGGAAGAGGAGGAAGGGGAGGAAGGGGAGGAAGGGGAGGAGGGGGAGGAGGGGGAATGAACGTAGTTTGAAATAGATTCAGATGGAGAATACGATGGAGGAGGAGGGGAGTAAGGGATGGAATATGATGGGGAGGAAGAAGAGGGAGAGGGAGGGACTGTAGAAGAAGAAGGATATGAAGGGGAAGAAATAGTTGATGATGGGGCTGAATAAAGAGGGAAGGGAGTTGAATATGTCACTGGAGAGGATGGAATAGAAGTATGAGAGGGACTATGAGAAGTCATTTCGTGATAGGAAGGGAGTACGGTAGATGGACTACCGTATCCACTATCGATAGTGTTATCGAGTGGTTGATAAGTGGAAGTGAGAAGGGAATAGCCTGGTCCTCCAATGGCAGGAATATATGAAGAGGGAATTATCTCGATTGGAGTTCCATCTCAAATGAAGAAAGATGAATGTGAATGATTATTGAATAGTATCTAACCAGGAAGACAGGCTACATGAATTCCTCTGATGAATCCAGTTCCTAAATATCCTTCTTCTTCTGATAATCTCTCTAATCCAACGGCAGTTTTCTTCTCTTCTGGTGTAATCGATCGTTGTTTTACTCCTATAATATTCAATACATTACTATTTATCATTTTTCATCGTTATCATTATCCATTCTTTAGAAAACAAACGTGTAAACATCGAATATGTATATATGCATACCGAACACTTTCTGTTGCTTTTCAATCCATGAAGAAAGTGATTCCTTTCCTTTTCCTTTCTTGTCTCCTTTCCTCTTATTCACCCTTCTCAGAACTATTCGAGAATGGGCTGAGTCTTCACTGCAAAACAGTCTCTTTTCATCTACTTTTTCCTCTTCTTCTCAATTCTATAATCTTCCATTCCTATGAGTATCATCACTCAGAGAGATCGTTCTATCCACTTGAGGTAGGGATGGGATGGGAGGGGGGGAGGGGGGGGGGGGGGTCTCCTAAATGGTCCATAGTCTATAATATGCCATCCAGTCTCTCATTTGCTTCCCGCTGATAATCCCATAAAGTGTCTTCCATTCTCAGTCATCAATACAAAACAGGCGGAAAATGGTTCATAGTCTATAATATGCCATCCAGTCTCTCATTTGCTTCCCGCTGATAATCCCATAAAGTGTCTTCCATTCTCAGTCATCAATACAAAACAGGCGGAAAATGGTTCATAGTCTATAATATGCCATCCAGTCTCTCATTTGCTTCCCGCTGATAATCCCATAAAGTGTCTTCCATTCTCAGTCATCAATACAAAACAGGCGGAAAATGGTTCATAGTCTATAATATGCCATCCAGTCTCTCATTTGCTTCCCGCTGATAATCCCATAAAGTGTCTTCCATTCTCAGTCATCAATACAAAACAGGCGGAAAATGGTTCATAGTCTATAATATGCCATCCAGTCTCTCATTTGCTTCCCGCTGATAATCCCATAAAGTGTCTTCCATTCTCAGTCATCAATACAAAACAGGCGGAAAATGGTCCATAGTCTATAATATGCCATCCAGTCTCTCATTTGCTTCCCGCTGATAATCCCATAAAGTGTCTTCCATTCTCAGTCATCAATACAAAACAGGCGGAAAATGGTCCATAGACTATAATATGCCATCCAGTCTCTCATTTGCTTCCCGCTGATAATCCCATAAAGTGTCTTCCATTCTCAGTCATCAATACAAAACAGGCGGTGCTTTATGGTCATGAATGGTCATTCCAAGTGAGTAGTGCCAGTGGGAGATGAATGAGGGAAGGAAGAGAAGGAGGGAGGAAGATAAGCCTAGAGTTATCTCTCCCTCTTAACTCGTTTGAATGCTCATTCCACTTATGTAATCAATCAATAATCAGTAGCCAATCAGATCATTTTGCCCTTTAGATTCGAATTACGGATAAAGAGTGGAACAGATAACAGATAAATTAATCATTCGAAGAAGGGCAGATGAAGATGAAAGTGAAATGTATATAAAGAATGGATCTTACTTGGAATGAATTGAGTAGAAGGAAGATTTAGATGGATGAAGAGATTTGGAGAAGGGAAGTGATAAAGATGATGATGATGATGATATTGATATGATTGATAGAAGGAAAAGGAAGGACGTCCCTTGATGAAGAGACGTCCAAGGCATTGAATTGTGATCTGAAGAATGAAATGAGAAGAGGGCGGAGATAAAGAGAAGGAAGAGAGAGGGGGGACTGTGACCTTCCCCACTTCTAGTAGTCATAACTCAGTCAAGTGAGAACCAAGTTGGATATGATTCAAGTTGAGATCTATCCAGTCACTTATTGTTAGAGAGCGAAGGGAAATCTCGAACAGGAAAAGAAAGAAGAAGAGTGATGAGGAATGGAACATTACAAGAGAGAGAGAGAGAGAGTCCACACCTTACTTAGCCTTTCACTCTCAGTATCAGACTAGTCGGCAGAATAAGGAACGGAGTGTTGCAACTAGAGATTAACCTAATCAAAGGGGAGGAGACAAGTGACCACACCCTATAGGGAAGACAAACACTCTAGTCTTGACCTACCCCATCTACCGGAACGAAATTGGAGAAGAGAACCTAGTGGAAGCACCACCCATTATAAGGTGCCATCCAACTAGTAAGAGAGGAAGGATATACATCCATTAGAGACATCGAAACAAGACTACCACACAGGGGTCACATCCACAAATATCCTTTTCCAACAATTAAATTATTATTATTACTCACAGTCTTTCTGTAGTTGAACAGGTTTCGGTATTTTACTCATTTATCACTCAATCATCATTTACTTAGAACAATAGCAAGAAGATACTTATATTTAGCATCAGTTTGATCTCAGAAACGAGATGACTCACCGAGCAATCCAGGAAAGAAAAGGAATAACAACCCAAAACAAGAGCATCAAAGGTGGAGTGATTATTGGAGGAATTTAGTTTACTTTCCTCTTCTATGATCGGGCTTTCCGTACTTGTTCTTGCCACCACGTCCAGACTGTTGTCCCTTTCCACGGGCGAGATCTTCCTCGTCCCATCGCTGCAATTTACACTACTCAATCATTCGTTGATGAGATAGAATTTTTTTAAAGAAGTAAACAAATAATCGTACCATATCCTCTTCCTCGGAACTAGACTCTTCCTTGTCCGATCCCTCCTCTGAATCGTCGTCACTTCCAGAGGTAGGCATGTTATCATCTTCCGAATCAGACTCCTCTTCACCAGAGACAGCTCCCATGTCAGTGAACTCGACCTCAACCAAATTCATGTAATTGAAACTGCATTTTCAGATATATCAGATTGATACTTCACCATTAAAATAACAATGTACATTTCACTCAAAATTAGACAAATTTAGAAATGAGTAATAGCAAATTAACCTCTCCCTCTTCTTGTTCCTCGCCTCCTTCGTTCAACTTAGCATTATCGGGCAGTTCATTGTACTGCTTAAGCAGACGAGCCTCGTCGGGATTGTATTTCAGAATAACGTCAGCCTGTGAACAAATGAGCTCACTCCATTCTGGTTGAATCAAACAAATTTCTGTTACATAACAAGGCAATATAGGTTTATAAAGAAACCTTTTCATCTTGGTAATCACGTAGACCGACAAGAATGATATCTCCAGTGTTAATCCAGACCTAAAAGGGAAGAGTAAACAAGTTATCGATTGACGAATATCGTGAATGTCACCGGATTGCATAACACCCAGTGAAAAGTAGTGAACACTTTACAAATATCTATTTCAACAGGTATTTTTATACAGAAAATAAATTCACCTTCTTTCTCAGTTTTCCACGGATATGGCACAATCGCTGCTTTCCGTCAAAACAGAATGCCATGAGTCGTCCGTTACCAAGCATTTTCACAACCTGTGCGTACTCTGCAAATACATTTTAATGATATGCTAATCGGACTTATAATCAGACCTTGTCCGGGTTCTTTAAACTGAAGCTCGCGCTTCATAACATCGTTCTCATTCTTTCCTCTTCTCCTGTTCTTTCCTCCCTTTCCCTTATTCTTCGGCATGTTACCTTCTGATAATATATTTTACGTTATTAATATTAGTAGAACACTATACGTAACGGGTTACACGGATGACATAGAAAACATCGGCGCGATAGATAGAACGAGCAACAAGATACGAGCGTAACAAATCAGCGAATTGATGAAATTGGAAAAGTGGGCGAACACATTTTGTAGCGCTTTTGCTAAGCGTAGGACCGACTACGCGGGATTTCAAATTTCGGATATTATAAACCACGGCTCCGGCAAATGTTCCCGGTTCCGGTCACAATTCAATGCGGCGAGCACGCGGACGTTGCGAGTTTCGCGGCGCACACTTTTCACCTTACTGTGTTTACGCTGTTTGTTTTCTTTGTTTAGGCTATTTATATAGTGTTGCATTGTGTCCTTGTATCGGCCAGAGCAACAAGATAAGGTTCGTGCACTGCGAGCTTGCTGCACATTTGCAATTGGACCGTGTTATCTTCCAATTGGAACGCGTTGTGCGCTAGTGTCGGCCCTTTTGGCAGGCCACTCTTCATTTTTGATCGTTCGATTTCATCCTATTTATACTGGTTGAACCGTATGAGTGAACATGTGCAAGTTCCTCCAGTAGGAGCAAGTGTGACCGTATCTCCTCTTATCTCGGAAGAGGTTCTTGTTGAGTCGTCTACATTTCCCCCATCTCTTCCTTCTATTTCGACATCTCCTCTCACAGACACTCCCCTTAGTGCTCATTCTGGTGAAGAGAACGCCTTTTCTATTCAAAAGTTTGTCGATATCCTCTGTGAGAGTATCGGATTTGACAAAACACAGGTCCTTGTTGATATACGTATGTCTAATTTAATAGATGATTTTCAGTTCTACGTGGGAATAACCCTTCTCATACTCCTCGTTCTTAATACTTTCTGCATCTGGCTTGCCTGGACCTACTACAGCCCTAAGATCCGTGCCTATCAAGTAAGAAATTATCACCATATAGGAATATTAACTCCATTTAGGACAACGAGCGACGTTATCGGGCAAGAATACAAGCAGATAAGGAGAAAAGTGAGACGAATTCCTTTGTCTGCATAATCCAATCGCTTAACGCACAACAATATTCCAGAAGCCGACGATAAAAAAGACGATTGAAGATGGACAAGCTCAAGAATTTCATGAAAAACAAGAAGGTATTAATAAGCACTGTGACGTGCTCTCTGACACTCTTCTCAGGTGGATCGTCATTTCAAGCGTAGTGGTGAAGGGGCGAAACTATCGGATGGATCATCCTCTTCATCGAAGCCGAGTGTCGTTCCCGGATCCATGCAGGTCTCTCTTTATCCTTAGGTTATCATTGTGAATGATTGATTTTAAGGGACCTCGTGACGTAGATCGAGTGCATGCTTCTGATGTGGCTGCACAAGCTGCACTTAAGAGAATGTACGCAGGGGAACCGACTGTGAGTAGCAGTCAGAAGAAGATTCAGATGATGGTCAGCTTCATTTCATTCCAATATACGAGTGAAAATATCTCTTCTTAGGCTCAACGTGAACTTGAACAGGAGCGTCGTGAGAGGGAATTTTCATCTGCCAAATTCACTGACGATATTAAGAATCTAAGAGTGCAGGATACTGTGGTATGTATTTATTGACGATTAGATAATATGATGGTGTAAGTATTTCATACGTGACCAAGCATCCTCTTAAGAATAGTTTGTAGTGGCGTTCTAAAAATATTGCAGCAATTGTACACATCAACAATAGTTTAAAGCCCAAAAAAGTCTGGTGCCTCCACCCGAAACTATTAGAATTTGTACTTTTTCTTCAGGTTTACAAACTCGATCATTCTAATGCGATAAGTGCAGTTAAATTCACTTGCGAGTTGCTCGGAGATGAAATTGCCCTTCCGAAGAATGAGGTTAATCATTGTTTTGAATATTCAGTAAGTATGTTTATAATGTCGTTGCAGCTTCGTTCATATCTGGAGACGTATCTACGTGAAGAGATGGCTGAGGAAGGAGTAGTACCGGCGACTCTCATGATCACTTCACTCAATAATACCGAACCAAGGAAAGTGGCAATGGAGACTATTCGAAAATATCTTCAGGTTTACATTTATTCACTTGATTCAGCGTCGTTTAGTCTTTATATACTTCCTATTTGATTATGTCTGATTAATATATTTTCAGAACATTCTCGAGAATCAGAACGAGCCAAAATTCCGAAAGATACGAATGAGCAACAAAGCTTTTCAGGTCCATTCCTGTTTCATTTGAGGGAATTCGTTGTGTAGGGCCTATCTGGTCATATCCTTCATTATTTGCATAACATTATGTTTCTTTCTTGAGAGAAATTGTTTTTTTTCTCTTAGTTTCCGATTCATCATGTTGAAATGGTTATTTCCATTCAGGAACGTGTGCTATCAGTAAAGGGAGGTCTCGAATTTCTCGAAGCAGTTGGATTTGAGGAGAAACAAGAAGAGAATGGAGGAACGATTGAGAAATATCTTGTGATGAATGAAGGAGCTGCCATTAATGATGCTAAACTTCTCCAGGTTTGGTCATTTTTGTTTGTTTATGACGGAAACATGAGATAGACCACAATGCTATAACATGTTAATTTCATTAATAATTAGATGGGAATATAAATTGAAGGCATTGGAACTGCTCGATGGGGCGACTCCTCTTGCTCTCAAAGTAGCTAGAGATACTAGAGTAAGTGCACCTATTCGCCTATGTGTTAAAATTGTATGTCTTCAGACGTTCACTCTTAAAGAAGGGGAAAAGGTCTCTTCTCCTAAACTTCCCGCTGACTTTTACAATCTCTCAGGAGAGGAATTAAGAAAAGAACAAGAGAGAATGACTGTTCAAGTTGAACGAGTTAGTTTCTAATTTTCATTGCAGTAAACATATATGTGTTCAGCTGACAACGATGCGAACTCGTGAGATGCGTGAGAAGGATGCGAAGAGTGCAGACTATCGATACAAATATTCCCTCGTTAGAGTGAGAACTCCCGATAGATGTCTCGTTCAGGTAAGGATACTAAATAGACACGTGAATGTGATATCTGAATACAGGGAGTGTTCTCCGTGAACGAGTCATTGGCCTCAGTGAGACAATGGTTGCATTCACTTCTCGCATCTCCTGAATCGGAATTCAATCTCAAGGATGCAGCCACTGGAACATTCAAGGCATGTTTTTATAGAAGTGTATCGTTATGTTTAACTTGATATATCAGTCTGTCACATTTATTGAAATAGTAATATTAATTTTAGGATGAGGATAAAAGTCTGGCTGAACTTGGTCTTGTTCCCGCAGTGACAATTCATCTGGATTTCAAAGGAGGTATAGTAGATCTCATCTATTATATATGAGGATCGAGTTATTTAGATGTGGATCGATCCATTCTCTCGGAAGAAGTTATGAATGATGCTATTCCTTTCTCTTTTCAGTGATGGATTAATTATTTATATTATGTATATGCATAGTCGTACATATTATATCATTGTAAAGTGCTTCTTATATTTTATGCAACTTGACTCTTATTCCCAGTGATACTTTCACTTCTTCGGGCTACGGTTTTTATTTCGTTTGTACTCATTATTATTTGGATGTACAATGTAAAGTCATAATGTGAATGAAGATATTTATGATTATTTGGTTTCGGAATGTGCACGAAAATCGATGTTGTTGACATGTGACCGTACTTTGAATTCGGAATTGTTTTTTTTTCTAAAATAATTCCTGATTTCACAGATGGAAAGTGTATCAACAAATGCGGAGAAGACTCCCAAACCCCTCTCGGCAGGTAAGTCTAGACATTATTCATCGAATTAGATATCTAGTATGGTCAATTGAAAATGTAAACTGATAATAGGGGGCCATCGAGAGAATAGAGAGACTTTAAAAAAATACATGTGAAAATATCGAGAGATGCTCATTCACATTTTTAGATTATAAGATATTTTATTGTATGATACACAATATATTAGCCACTTCGACTCGATGAAACTACTTGGTTTTTATATTTCAGAAGAGTTGAGTGTCGTGGGAAAATCTAGCAAGCCGAATTTCTCTGCTCTTCCTCGGTCGTCCCTTCTTGGCAAATTGAAGAGTTTCATACCTCAATTAGAGCAGGCAAATGCAACTATTGATGATAATGCTATCAGTTAGTTCAATTAACTCATTTACAATTACCTTTTGACGATCATTTACTGTTCACTTATTTTAACGGTTTCTACATCCAATTGCTCAAAAAAAAAAGATTTTTTAAAAATCTCAGATGTGCCTGACAAATATTAACGAACTCTTCTTTTTTTAGATGGAGTGGGAATTGACATCAAGAGAGTTATCGAGAGCAGCAGTGAATCAGATAGTGACTCAAGCGATGAATCGGATTCGAGTGAAAATGAAGATATGGAAGTGAAAGAGGAAGAGAAGGAGAAGAAGAGTGCACCTGCTATCGAGATGAAACTATCTCTATTCAAGGTATATATTTGTATATTGGATTAGTAAGTACTAAGTAAGAACATTCTCTATTCTCCATTCTCCATTCTTGCGCTCGCGACGGGCGGTCAACTCTCACCCCCCCCCCCCCCCCCGCTCTCTTCCATCCTCAGCCTGGAATCCTCGTCCGTCAGCTTGGGCAACCGGACGAGTATCGCCCATCTGGATCATCAAAAGGAGGACCCAGGACGGATGCTCATCAGCTCAAGTGATCTACGTTCAAGAAAGGCCCCACTCAAGAAAACTGCTTCGTGAGTTTACTCTTAACCACGCAAGTCAGAACTTCGGCGGCTGGATGATCCACTTCATGGCTCAAGCTCTATCGTCTCAACGCGACGGACATTCGATAACAAAAAGCTAAGAAGAAACCATCCCTTGACCCATCGTCACTGAGTACGAAGATCCCAATCCCCTCCCTAATGATATTTCCCCCTGCAGGCACATTGCCTTGAATCAGGATAAATGTATGTAAGTTGGCGCGGTGGCGCAGTGGTTGTGTGCCAGGAATGCGATTCGAAAGGTCACGAGTTCGACCCCGCCCGCCCTCAGATCCACCCAAAACCAAGGGGGTTAAGAAATGTTGGGAGTGGTGAAAGCCACAGCAAATAAATCCCCTACCACGTGCACACAACACGGGCGGTAAAGCCTCGCAACCAGCCACTGGTCGTCCCGGGATAGGCTCAAGTTGCTAATCGGCGTTGGGGTGGCTAGCCCGCCCTTAGCGAGGATAATGCCAAAATCACCTTTAAGAACATCTTCAATCACTTGTCTTTATTATATACGTTGCCCATTGTTTTCTATGGAAATGCTTACCTAAATGCAATCAATCCGTTTGGTCAATTCTTTTCTTTCCGAACTCAGTTTTTGGTTAACAATCGTTTTTTCTAGGAGGGATCTCGAATGGAGGAAGATGAAGAGAAGGCATTACCACAAGCATTTAGAGATGAGAGAGAAGAAGTGATAAAGACTGAATCACCAAAGAAGAAATTGATCGAGGAATTGTAATTCATTCCTTACAATATACGACCATACCCTCAAACCTATTGAAATCCATTACTGGTGTCTCTGACGATCAATTGCTTAGGCAATTTGATTCTTGATCTTCTCCATTTCTTCAATCCCATCGAATTCCCATTCTTCAAAAGTAACAATTGCCGCTCAAAAAATATTGTTTTCATTGATTTGCCCGTTGTTTTGTTGTTGTTGTTATTCTACTCTTGTTCTCGCCGTGTTAGTTGTGAAATCAGACGTGTGACTCATCAAACTCGACCTCTCGTTATTCAATTTTCACCCTGCTTCTGCTTTTGTTATTCGTGAAATAAATGTGTGTATGCATTTAATTGGTGGAAGATGGAGGGGTTTACACTACCCGAGTACTTGTAATATGGATCATTATGTTCTCATAGAGTCAATATAAAAGGAAGTCTAGATCACGTAGATGCTCTCTCGTCTCATAGGACCCATTACAACTGTTTGTAGGTGCGCAAATCCGAATTTAATGTTCATTTTTACGATAGGCTAGCCTAGTTTTCAAGTGAGAGAAATTCATGAATCAGTCAAACAACGTGCGATGGTAGTGATATAGTTCTATTCTTCACTCAAAATTAATCGTTAACGCATGTAAAGACTATTAAATATTCTCAGAACGATGTCAACAGCAGTCCAGTATGATGTTAAAGGTGTTGAGAAGCTCAAAGATTTATATTGTGATTTAGCACAGGTTAGTTGGAATACCTTTTGAACGATTCGACAATCTATTCATAATAATCTTATGGCATATCTCTACTTTACAGGTTCCTATCGCTCTATCTGGTCGTATCACTGGAGATAAAGATGGAATATTCTCAGTAACATCGACATGGGCGAATAGAGCACTTGGAGGACTGAATAAAATGGTTAGATTGAGAATCATTGCAAATGATCATATGATGACTATCTCGTATTAAGGCGACAACTCAACGAGTGAGTGTTCTATCGATGGACGAAGATGGAATCATCAAACTGATTAATACTCAGACTGCACCTCTCACAAATCTAGAGTACGGTACTTTTGCCATATTCATTATCTTGAAGCGTTTCCATGTCATCTGATACCGTAATCTTCAGTGCTCAATCGATTGCATATTCGCAAACCGATTCTCGTATTGTTCAGTTGATTACTATTCCAGAGGGAAAGGACAAGAAACAGTACATGAGAGTAAGTGTGATTCTGTACGAATGAGAGCTGTAATAGATACTCCATTCAATGTGCCCTTCCGTCACAAAGTATTCTAATGGGGATACCACAGGTGGTCGATACTGTGAATCACATTGAATTGCTATCTGTCGATGTGAATGGACAATCCAAACACGGAACGATCTATGCAATGGGAGCAGGTGAGGGATATAGTTACTACTTAATTTGATGAATAAACGTAATAATATGTTTAGCTCCATTCGGTTGTCTCTCTTTCTCTTATGGAGAAGGACATGTATTGTATTGTGCAGAGAAGAAGAGTAAGGTGAGAATGGAAAGGAGAGAGAAGGGGAAGAGTGATGGATTGATTGCAGACTGCGGGATACTTCGATGTAGATCTTGAATGGGATAATGAAGAGAAGATTGTCGAGAGCAATGTCGTCAGTTATTAGATATAAATAGATATAGATAATAATGTATGTTCAAGGGAGATAAATTCAAATTGACTGAATCATGGGGAGAGGCCACTTTCGATGTGAAGAATCCTGTTCTCTGTGTGATGGATGTATCCACTGGACAGGTTAACATAGATTATAATCGATATAATGAATAATGATTGAATACAGGTTACAGTATGCGATGGTCTCCCCTCGGGAGTCTCTCCCTCTTATGCTGTATGGGCACCCGATGATAAGGGTTTCGTATTCTTCGGATTGGACGATAAACCATTCAGATTGGGAAAGATTCACTGCAATAATAGACCGTGAGTGAGAAGAGTGAAGAGTGAGAGAGGAGGAGATGGTGACGATTGAATGATTTGATATCCTAGGGGCAAATTGTACTACTACGATCTGAAGAGTGCTGAATTGACAGTGATTGGAGAGGAAGCTGCTTATGAGGTGACTACTACTCATCCCAATGAATTATTGTTGTACGAATAGTGTAGCGAATATGGATGATTATAGCAACCCACGTTCACTCCCGATGGGAATACTCTCGTATTCAGAAGAAGAGAAGCAGACGGACCTCACAATGCTCATGTCCAATTGTGTTCGGTTAGTCAATCACATGCATTATGATGAATCAATCAATCGTAAGTTCTCTCTTCATTTCAGTTGCCGTGGCCTCTCGATGGTTCCTCCCCTAAGATCGTCGTTCCAATCATCGGCAATCCTCTTGATGCAAAGGTTAGATCGAATACATTTGTGATATTCAACAAAAAAGAATGATTTGCCTATTTGAGTGAGACTAGCACTTGACAGATAATATGTATTATATATTCCTAATTATTGATTATGTATTCAGTCGTTCCCTGGTCTCTCTTTCGTACAACAATCTTCTCGACCTTGGTCTGCTGATGGAAAACATCTCATTCTCTCTTCTGTATGGAGAGAACAATTGGTAAGAAAGAAAGAAAGAAAGATAGTTAGGGTGAAGAGTCATAATTAGTGAAAATATTTGATCCATATCAGGAATTGCTGAGTATCAACATGGATAGTGGAGAAGTGTCTAGACTGACCAATCACGGTTAGTCACACTCTTTTTATTCTAATTTGGGCTAACAGTCCAAACATTATTTTTTTCTCGAATCTGATCTTTGGAACTATTGAATAACAGATACTGATCAGGTCAAGTACATGGATCATGGACAATTCTTGATGTGAGGGGAGATTCCATTCTTGCCTCAGTCTCCGCCCCCAATAGACCACCCAAGATACTTATTGGACGAATGCCTATCACTGGAGAACAAGTAAGATCATTCGTTAGTTGTGATATGAATGTGATCTCATAGGTCGTGTGGACTAATCTGGAAGCTAATGAGATGAATAAACATTTAACTAACTTCTCATGGACTGCACTTGGATTCCAGAGAGGAGGTATGGAGATAGATTATATAGAGAGTACCCAATGGATATTACAGAGTATTCTCAATATGGTGGATTCCTAGTTGAACCATCTCGATCAGGAAGTGATTCAATTCCTCTTGTTGTCGTTCCACATGGAGGACCACATGGAACATCACTTATTATGTTTGTTACTTATCCATCTATTATTCATTCTATTATTCCCTCTTTAGGTGGCAACGTCGTGATATTTCTCTCCTTCTCAATTCTGGATTTGCCGTTCTCTTCGTTAATTACCACGGATCACTTGGATACGGTGATGATCTAGTGAGATCTCTACCTGGAAAATGTGGTGATGTTGATGTGAAGGATATTCAAGTGAGTCACTCCCTCCTCTCTCTCTCTCCCATCCCTCTCTCCTTCTCCCTCTCTCCTTCTCTCTGTTCAGCATGCAGTGGAAACAGTCCTCAGTGGATATCCTCATTTGGATAGATCGAAAGTATGTTTATTCGGAGGAAGTCATGGAGGATTCCTCGTATCTCATCTCATTGGTATGATGGAGAGGGGGAGGGGGCAGTCTCAATCTCTCTCTCAATAACAGGTCAATATCCTTCCTTCTATCGATCGTGCGTCGCTCTTAATCCCGTTCTCAATGTATTGGCAATGCACGAGATTACTGATATTCCAGAGTGGTAAGAGGAGGGAAGGAAGAGGAGGGAGAGGGGAAGGATTGTCTCTTCAGGACTATCGTGGAGGGAACGGGAGTGATGCCTGATTGGAAGAAGACTCTGAATGAAGAAGAGAGAAAGAAGATGTTCAATGCTTCTCCTATTGCTCATGTAGAGAAGGTAGAATGAGGGAAGGGAAGTAATAGAGAAAGGAAGTAATCATCTATAGGTGGTTACTCCATATCTTCTTCTCATTGGTGGAAAGGATCTCAGAGTTGTCCCTCACTACAGATCATTCATCAGAAATCTCCAAGCTAGAGGAATCGAGAACAAGTGAGTACAATAGAATGAATGAGTGTATTCATAATCCCTCTACTTCAGAGTTCTATATTATCCTGAATCAGCTCATCCTCTAGAGGAAGTTGATGTTGAAGCTGATTTCGCAATCAATATCGTTCGTTGGTTCCAGAATTCATTCTCCCATTGATTTCCCGTTTGTTCATTATGTACACATTTCATCAATAGTTAGTTGTATTCTCCCTATATATGCCTCATTCCATCCTGTGTTTATACTTGATCAGGTTTTGAAAATGGTGAATATTATTTATTCTTCGTTAAATAAAACAATTTTGGTATCCTATTGAAATTGTTTGTACAATGAGATCGTTCATTCTTTCTCTCCATCGGTGAGAAGAAAATCTGATATTCGCGGCTCATCCTGGGAAGAGAATATGATGAAGAACAATATCCTAATTTGGATTAAAACATAAGCGATTACAAACGCACTCCTTCAGAAACGGAAAATAGCATTGAATTAATATCCGCAGAATTGAATCTATTCCTTCGTGGGAAAGGATGAGAGATGGGACGGGGCTTAAATGAGAATTAATATATCTAAATAAGTCAAAATAAACCGTTGGTCCTTGTATTCCATCTGCTATCGTCGTATATTCATTATGTTGTCGATGTTTTCTCCCTCCAGAAGATTGTCTGCAATTCATCAATCGATTGAATCTCTTCTCTTTCTCACACTTACCGAATTCTATCCTTCTCAGTTTCACTATCATCATGTTCTTCTGTATTTTTCATTACAACTCGAGGAATACTCAATCTCTTAAAATATCGCTATTCCATCTCTATTAATATTAGATGACCTACTTTTACTGGTTTCTTGTGAGCTCGACCAGATAAATGATCGAGATGTGAAGTGATCAAACGAAGTTGATGAAGTTCCTCTTTCTGTATGATTCTTTCATCTCCATCCCTTCATTCTCCATCTCACCTTTGATGATTCCACACAATTCATTCTCGAATCGACATCTTTGATCAATTCACGTAAACTCTCTTCAACATTCGATATAGACGAGACTTTGTTCACTATTTGCTCAGTTCTGATATCAAAATATTCAATAATTGATTGCATATAATTAATTGACTTACTTATTGGACGTTCTTGACAGCAATTCTTGCTGTGAATGATATTTCTTCCATTCCTTCTTTCTCTCCATTTCTTCTAAACATTCATTTTCGAATCTATGAAGTGATTTCAGTCCATCTGGTGGCATAAACGTCTCTGAAGATAATCAATCGATCCATTCTTATCATATGACCAACTGAGAGAATCGTCCATTAGTCGTGCTCTGTCTTCCTCATTTTTAGTTGAATAGTACTGTATCAATTGATAGATATGAGTGATAATCGTAAATGGAGGAGGAAGAGAAGGAGTACTCTCGAATTCCATTACCTAAAAGGTAGAAATGTGATGAAAAGTGATGATTTCAATGGTTTCTTACATGTTTGAATCTCTCCAGTAGCCAAATCTCTCTGCTCTTGTCAATTCTTCCTTCATAAACGACTCTGGAAAGGAAAAGAAAGTATTTGTGATGGAAGAGATGGGGAAGACTTACGTGCAACAGGCGACCATTGAATTCATAAGGAGAACATTAGCAAGAAGCATGAAGACTGTCATGTAGAGAGGAGATACCCAATGACCAGGAACACACGTTCCACCTCAAGAGAGAGAGAAGGGAAGGTGAGAAGGAGTGAATGACTTCCACTTACTCGGATCAGTTGTATTCATTTCTGAGATGGGAATACCCAATTCAATGTGTGTATCCCAGACTGAAATGATATTATCATCCCTTTCTCCTTCTCTTTTTCTTTCTCACTTCCATCTGAACAAGTATCGATTTCATCAGCATACACTTCTCCATACAACATATAGTACGGTTTGAGGAAGATATTACGGATCAAAATTGGATGCCAATCCTTGAAATAAGAATGGATAACGGAGAGTGGTGATATGACTAACTTCATCAGGATAAGTAATTCCCTGTCTGACCAATCCGTATGATAACATAACAACAAATAACAGAGTTATCATAGTCATTGTTCGGGGAATCTGCAAAAATCACATTTTTGTTACGAAGATAGATATAAATCGTACCATAATTGTAGCAATTTTGATATAAGGTCCAAGTTTACGATGAACTGAAAGGAAATTAACCAGTCTGAAGGGCCATATGACACTATTCATGATGATTATGATTCTACCAAGCATTCTGAAATGAGAGAATGTTATGAGAGGGAGAAGGGAGGTAACTGACAGTGTATCGGGAATACAACGAAGTATAAATCCCAATATATATGTGATTACAGCGAGTAAAATTGATCCATTCCGCCAGCTTATAAAGAATTTCTTGAATTTATTTTTGAATGGTCTCTCTTTGAAGAAAATGAACTGAAATTTAGGAAGTTAAATGATATATTGTGAAAAGATATAACCTTTCTCAATGTTTCGCATCCATAAACAACAACGTATGCAAAAATGAAATATTCTTCCCATCTCAAATTGGGATCAGAACGAAGAAGAAGAATATAAACGAGAAGAAGCTAGAATCCAATGTTATACTGATTCATAAGATAGAATTCATACGTAGAATACTCCGAATGCCAACACCCATAACCAGAAAGTTGTGATGGGAGCAGTATAGAACTCGTAGAGTTTGCGAGTCCAAGTGAGAGGAGTCTAAAAGAAGGAAGAGTCATTAATATTCATTCTATTCTCCTTCTTTACTTTGTTTCTTTTCATTGATTTCTTTTCTTCATCACTTTCACTTTCTTCATTATTCACAGTCGAAGTTTTCCTTCGAAAAGCAAATGAAATCGATGGAGAACTACGTGGTGAATCTGATTGAATTCAATTTAATGAGAAGAAAGAAGGAATAAATATCTATTACCACTTGCACTTTCTTTCCTTTTCTTCTGTTTCTTTGCTCTGAAAGTGCCCGATCTCTCCCTTCCTCCATTTACACCATTATTGAATGAACAAGATTTTTGTGAAGGAGGAATCGACGGATCTGAGATAATCGAGATTTTTGTGAAGGAGGAATCGATGGATCTGAGATAATATGTTTAGAATTAACTGACTTTGGAGGAATCCAGGGAGAGTATTAGCAACGAGAGCTTCGATTGAATGAGGTTGTTGAAGACCATTCTCACGGAAGGATGAATTAGGAGAAACGAACTGAAGTGAATTAATATTCATTAATATTCATTATATTTTCCTTCTTTACTTTATCCATGAGAGAAATAGGGGATATTAGCTATGTATACTTGTTCAATGTGAATGAATTGAACTAACATTAGACATATTGAGTGAGGATCTTCTCGGTTCTTTCGTTGTTTTCTCTTCTCCATCGGATTCTTCACTCTCTTCACTGAATGAATCATCTGAAGAAAGAGATGAATCATCAGAATCGGAATCTGATTCGTGATCGGCCGCTGAATGAGGAAGACATTGAATCTCCTCTTCTGACTGAAATGAAGAATGAAGAGAGAGGAGATTGGTTGTAGAGATTACTTTGAATTCGAGAAGGAAGATAAACGGAGGAATGAGAATTCCACCAATAATCAACATATCCAGACTTCCTTTGGATACTACCGCTCCCCTCCACATATCAGTTAGAATTGTTTGACAACTAAAGACGATTATTAACGAATGTAGAAATAGGAATTCCTTACCATGGATGTTTCATAAATTCTCTATCTTCATTCATGGATGCAATTGAGAGAGAAGTGAGATCTCCCCAATTATTCAGCTCATAAGTTAACAATTTTCTTGCCAATTGTTCATCAGTTTTATAGCATTCCTCCATTAATTCTCTCGATGCAACTCGGAATTGTCTGAATTGATTTGAATCTATTTAGTCTCTTCATTCCACTCACTCTTCACTCTTCTTCAATTCCTGACAGAAATGAAGATCGAGATATTGATCAGCTGCATTCGAAGCAAGAGATTTGTACAGTTTTGTTGCGATGAGTGCCTGGAATTGAAGTAATTATGAAAAGAAGGAGATAAATGAAATATGTACCTTAGCAATTCCCTCTTCTCCATATCTCCAGATTGTCATTGCAATTGAATGTCTCTTCGTTAGTACTGCCCATATAAGCAGTTCATGAAATGGATTTTCGAAAGTGAATAGCATATCAGTCACTGAGATTCCTTCTGCAATATCTATTTTCTTCCCTTCTCTTCCCTCTCCTTCTTACCGTCTTCATTATCTTCATCATCTTCCATAACTTCTTGTGCATTTAACTTGAACATTGCAATTCCAATGGCAGTTTTATTTCTACTTGTTCCTCCATTAATTCCTCCGTTTTCATCTCTTTGATTCAATGAAGTCAATGGTATTTTTCCATTCTCCGTCCCTTGGTTTCGAAATGCATACAGATTGTATCGGGCGATGAATTTATCCATTGTGTACGTACTTCGATACGCTGATCCGATCAATTTCTCAACGACATTTCCAATCTGAAGGAGAAAATTTATCGATGAGAGAGATGATTGACTAACTTGTGGGAGAGTAAATGAATCACTCTTCGTCAGACTGTGTAGAGAATGTTTAGGACCGAGATGCTACAACGAAAGAATGATCTCTCTCATTCTGTCTTCACTCACTGTATTGTACAATCTCTCTAATCTTTCGAAAGTGAGGAAACTTTGAATGGCCACTCCTTTCTCCATTATCAATTTGACGAATTCAACTCGATCGTGAAGGAGGGAAAACATGAGAGCTTCGTGCATTTCATTCTCGCGCCATTCCTATTACAAGAGATGATATTCATTGATCCATGTACAAATATCTCACAATGGAACCTCCGAAGATGTGTCTTCGTGCAATATCGACTCGATTCCATTGAAGGGCCAATTTCAATTGATCCACTTTCGTCCCCTTCAATTCATCCATTCCCCTCCCTCTCTCTCTCTTTTATTCTCATCTCACCTTAATAAGTGCACTGAATATTGCATGGTCAACATCATCGATTCCTTCTCCCAATCGAAAAATATGAAGAAGTTTCTTAGTCTGAGCACATTCGATAATCTGTCGAAGTAGTTTCCTCCCTTGGACTTCATCTGCATCGAAAACATTCTTCACTAGAGATAAGAGTTGAGATCGAACTGATTCAGGAATATAACTGAAGAGAAGAAGAATGAAGCGAAGGAACGGGAATGAGGACACTTACTTGGCCTCTTTAAGATATTGATGAGTGAATGCTAGTAGATCAGAAGCCCGCCCACTTCCATCACAGATTACAACAGGAATAAAGGGAGATCTGATAGGAAGGAGGGGATGGAAGGAGAGGAGGAAGTAGATACATACGTAGTGAGATAATCATGAATAACTTTAATAGAGAATGCTCCTCCTTCAATGACTACACATACAACGGGAACATTTCCTGTTGTAAGAAGAGTTTCCATTCTACGACGAAGGACAATCTCTGCACCATATCTGAAAGAGATTTAATTACTCTTTATCCTTCCCTACCCTCTCTCCACTCCCCCTTTCCTCCCTCTCTCACCTTCCAACTGTTCCATTGTCGACCATTAGGAAATGTGAATGGGCATCGTTCAATTCAACGAATTTCCCCGTTGAGAATGGACTCATATTGTATTTGATACGGATATTCTGTAAAGGAGATAAATCAACATTTCTCCATCAATCTCCATTACCTCTCCAATCAATCGATTCTTCTTCTTGAGTAATCCCCATGGCGCGATTCCGATAGAATAACAAGTTCTGTTCTTACGAGTACCGTTCAAATCTGGAAAGGTGAGAGACAACTCGGTTACACAAAATTCAATTGATCTATTTTTCGAATATACGATATTGTTCAATTTCTATACAGTAGTATTCCTACTGTAATAATATGCAAATATGAACCTTCAAGAGCATCAGATATATGTCTGACTGCTCCTTCATTCACTCCACTTGTTATTATCCACGTATCAGTCGATTCAACTGCTTTCATTATTCCTCTTCGAAGAGCACGAGCCAATTTGGGTTGAAGACTGAAGGAGAATAGAAAGAGAGAGAGAGAAGGAAGATAGGAATACTCACTCGAAATCAGTAATTCCTCCATGAATAGTCATAATCAATTTGGGTGGTTTCATTCTCCATACTCCGTGCATCAATTTAAGAAGAGTTTCAGGGGAAGTATCGAATGCAACTCGAGCATAATGAGCTTCTTTAGAATGGCCACCACCTGAGAAAGAAGAGATTGAGAGAGAATGAGATTGGATGAGAGACTGACCCTCGAAGTTAATCGTTCCATATGCATCAGTTGGTAACTGAAGAGTATGTTTCCGAATAGCCCATCTCTGTCTATCGAGGGAGGAAAGAGGAGGGGAATCAATTGAATTGATTGAAGAAAGAGGAAGATCAGAAGAAACATGAGATGAATGCTGATTGAGAGATCGACCACAACCACATCTGAAGAAGGAATGATAGGGTTCAAGGAGAGGGGATGAGGGGGAGGAGGTGAGAGGTTCTCACTTATTCGTATTATTATGAGAAGGAATGAATCGTATGCATTCCCTCTTCTTCAAAGTTTGTTCGATCCATGATTTCTGCTTCTGAATTATCCGATTCACTTCTCTCACAATTCAATTGACATACAGTATTGGATCGTGGTCGAGTATTCTCGAATGCTTTATTATCGTATCCCTTTGGTTGATCCATTATATCAGCCAAAGTAATCATATCCTTCCATTCATTTCCTCTCACATGAATGGGTGCACTTAACATCGTTGGTACATCCACTCAAATAATTATTATTTTATTTTATTACTTATAAAATAAGACGATACCACTGTTTCTCTTCGTATTTTTCTTCGTTCTCTCTTTCTCCCCTTCAATTTCTATCCGAATTTCCTTAGATTCCATCTGAAATGTGTTCTCTTTTATGCTCTGATCGATGGGAATATTTATATCTCTCATGGTACATGGGTTGATTTTGAGTGGAAATGACACTTCCATTCCACCGCTAAGCTTCTATTCTTTTCCACATTCTGACGTCTTTAAATCTTATCTTTCTTGGTCAGATCATTGAAGATTACGCGATAGACCACAAATCGAAGAGAATAAAGAGGGAGAAATACCTTGAGAGAGGAATTTGGCATTCTGCACTGATATAGGTGAAGACGACAATTTTTGCACTTTTCTTATCACAGATTCTAAATGAATTAAATGAAATGGAAGAAAAAAAGAAGAAGAACAATTGAGAGAAGAAAGAGAAAGTGCAAGAATGAGAAAGTAAAAGGGAAGAATGTGAAGACGAATATAAAGAAGATACTGATAAGAATAAAAAGTTGATAAGTTGAAAAGATAGAAAAAGAAGACATGATAAGAATTCGAGTATTATTTCGAATGGAAGAATAAAAAGTTGATAAGTTGAAAAGATAGAAAAAGAAGACATGACAAGAATTCGAGTATTATTTCGAATGGACACAAATGGAATAAAATATGGATGTTCTTCCTAGGATGATCAAAGAAAGAAGGTGAGAAGATCATAAAGTGAGAAGGGAAAAGAATGAATCGGAAGACTGGTGATAATAGAGAGAAGAGGAGCGATAAGACAAAGGATTAACAATGATTTCATCCCTCTATCCATCAAGTTCAGATGGACCACATTCATCGACAAAGTCCACTTTCTCACCTTCTTTCCCTTTTCTCGTTTGAATCTCTTCGAACAAATAGTTCTCATATCTCCATAATACCGTTTCTCTCCTATCCAATTACACGGATTTCCTGCAGAAGGGAATTATACAAGTCTGCTGTTGATCTTATCGATAAGAGATGGATAAGGACGATCAGTGGACCAAAGGGAAGAAGGAGAACATACAGTGATTGAGAAAGTACATCCTATGTTCGGGTGGAGAAAAGGACAAAGAAAAACGGAAAGTATAAGAAGAGTGGTCGATTTGCGGATCAAGCAGATCTAACATCTTCTTCCCATTGGAATCAACGGCTGAAGAATGGTAAGATATCTATATTCATTATCCCTTTTGTTCATCCATCCCCTCTTCAGATGATTCTTCTCTCTTCGTTTCCTTTCCTTCTTCTTCTTCTTTCTCTCACTCAATCAATTCCTGTGGATGAACAAGTATTCAACGATAGAATGAAACAATTGGATCAAGAAGTGCGATTTTTATAGCGAACACATTATTTTTTCGTCCTTTGTTTATTTCAGATTGAGATTGAATTGAAGAAAGATTCGAAGGAAAGATATTTCGTCGATGGAAGAATTAAGGTGCGATTTCCCTTTATTCCTCTTCATTCATTCAATTTCTTCATTGTAGGAGATCGAAGAGGAAAAGTCGAAGATTCTGTCGACAATCGATGGGAAAAGAATAGAAGAGGAAGACGATGGATACACTGGACCATATGCGAAGAATCTATATCAGGGAGATATTATGCTTACTCAGTAAGAATCTCCCTTCCTTCTCTTTAATTCAATTCCTTCTTTAGTGATCAATTGGAACAAGTGACATCAAAGAAAACTCGGCGTAATCGTCGTCAAGCTCAGAAGAATTCTCTTTATCCTTCTAATCTATGGAAGAATGATCCGATTCCATACACTTTCGATCCTCGATTCCGTAAGGAAACTCCCTCCCTCCTCCTCCTTCTATTCTATATTCTCTTCAGCCAAGAGTCGTATTCCTGCAGTGAGAGCAGCGATTGAATACTGGGAGAGAAATACTTGTATTCGATTCGCAGAGAATGCTACTGGAAGAGATAGGTAGGCTCCATTCGGTGAGACTTCTCTTAATCATAGATCATATTAGAATTCGTTTCATTAATGGTAATGGATGTTGGTCGATGATTGGAAAGACTGGAGGAGAGCAATCAATTTCTATTGGATATGGATGTGATTGGGTAGGCATTACTATCTAATTAATTAGTTCAAAGTGGTACAATTAATTTTTTTAGATAGGAACGATTGCTCATGAATTGGAACATGCCTTTGGTGTGTGGCACACTCAAGCGAGACCCGATAGAGGGTATTATCTGGCTGTCAATGCATGGAATATTCTAGTCAGTTCAATCTATCTCTCACTTATCTTATCATATCTCACAGAGTTATCAACTTCACAACTTCGATACTCAAGCTCTGAAAAATGTCGATCTCCTCGGAATTCCTTATGAATTCGGAAGTGTTATGCACTATTTCCAGAATGAGTGAGGATCATTATCTAGATTAATCTTAATTTTTATACTCAATCAGTTTTGCCATCGATCGTTCTAAACCCACTTTGGTCACCCGAACTGGATACGAAAGATTCCAAGAATCAATGAGTAACTATCTGCCTTCATTCTACGATATCAGACTGATCAATACATACTATCAATGCTACGGTATTTCCCTTCCCCCCTTCTCCCTCTCAATGTTCCATTCAGATAAATGTCCATCGAAGCTTTCATGTCTCAATGGAGGAATGCAAGATGTCAACAATTGTGATCACTGCAAATGCCCACCTGGATACAATGGAAACATATGCGAAGAAATCGTATGTTTCTTCACTCACTTATTTCGCATGCTCATTTTATAAATCTACCCTTTTCAGTCAACTTCAGGCTGCGATAAATTCCTGAGTATCGGATCATCTCCAGTGAATTTCAATGCGACAGCGGGTAGTGATGGATTATGGTCACTCACCTATGAACACTGTGCTATTCATCTACAAGTATGAGAAAGAGAATGGAATGAGAAGAAGGAAAGGGAGATTACAGGCTACTGATCCGAAGAAGAGAATCGAATTGAGTGTGACTACAAGAGGAGGATTCACTTCATGGAATTGTTATGGAGCAGGAGTTGATATTAGATTGATGAAGGATCCGGCCATGAGTGGAGTCAGGTACTGTCCCCTCCCTCCTCCCCTCCATTCAATCTCTTCCCCTTACAGATTATGTCGTCCTAATACAATATTCGATGCAGTATACTCAGATGCTGATCATATGGTTATCTCTCTATTCGCTCGTGTTAATTATGTACATTTCTCATTCTCAGCCCGTTCAATCTAATCATTCAATTGTAAATACGATTAGTAATAAAGTAAGTATGGTTAGTGATTGGTCTATTCTCTTCTCATCTTTCTTCTCACAACTCTTCTCATTCTTCTCTCTTTTATTGCCGTGACAATATCTCGAGAGGGTCTTCTCTCCCTTTCTTCCCTTCCCTTCTCCCTCCTCCCCTTCACTCTCCGTCACCAAGAGAGAGAGAGAGAGAGGGATCACTTGGAAATCGGATCTCTACTCTTGTCTTCTGACTTCCCTTCCTTCTTCAATTACTTCTCTAATTCCTTTTCTCTTTCGGTGTTTCACTCCAATTCTCACAGTTCCACTGGGTAAATATTGACAGTAGTGATCGTTTGGATGGGGGAGAGTACTCCCTTCCCTCTCCTCCTCTCCCTCTTTCGTCCCCTCAATCCATTCATCCTTCTGTATCCTCTTATTCATCGATTGATCACTCTCTACTCTTACTAACAAGTAATGCGAATGAAGCTATTGACCTCCAAACAAGTTCCTTCTCTTTCTTCTCTTCATTTGGCAATCTCTCGTCCTCTTTCTCTCTCTTTCTCTTCCTTTGATCATTTCTCTTCATATCACTCATACTCATCTTTTCGTTGTCATTCCATCTGATCCCTTCAGTCTTTCTCTTCTTTCCTCAATGCCTCACACCTTTAATTCTCTTGATCTTTCTCTGCTCTCTCTCTTCTTCTTCGATGTAATATCTCCCCTCTAGATAGTTCTCATCACATTCTCTACTTTCTCACGAGTAATATTCTTCTCCTATCAATCAACAAATGACTCTTTCTCTTCAATTCTCTTTTCTCATTATCAGAGTGCTTCTTCATCATTCTTCCCCTTTTCATTTCTGAATCATTTCCATCCCTTTCCTTTTTTCCTTTCCTTCCTTCATTCAATCCATTTCTACTCTTCAGATGGTTTCCTTTCATCTTCTATTCTCTTCTCTTCCACTCTTGATTCTGAGTGAGACGTGTGGATACAACAGAATTCCCTTTGGATTCGAGGTAGGGTCTCTTCCCTTCTCACCATCATTTACACGGGGAGTCAATTGTGTACGAGTAGACTTCCCCCTCTCAACAAACACTTCACCCGATAGGATTGATCATATCTTATCTTATCTTATCTCTTGAGGTCCATAAGAATGGTCATTTGACTCTTCTGTGCTCTCGTCCCAACTGCTTCGATAAACGATACGCAGTAAGTGGATCAAGTGACTACTCGATAGATAGAGAGAGAGAGAGGCATAGTTATCTATCATTCCTTCGTTCGCTCAATTGAATGGATCGTGTAAATAAGGATTGATTGCAGGAATGTAGTGAACGAGCAGAAGAGAAAGAGTGCAAAGGGAATGATACTTGGGTTGGAGGATTGGAGAGGACTGTTGATGGACAGTTAGTTATTACCTTTATTATCTATTTATGCATTGTGTGAACAGAATCATACAGACAATATAACTGGAAAAATGTACGAGAAATCGAATTATGTATTCCCTTCTCATAGTATGGTCTTTAGTTGAACCTTCTCAGTTGTTCTCTACATAGAAAGTGCACAAACTTGTGTAATGATGCTTAGTGAGCTCGATAACTCATGAGTAATTCTCTTTTTTTGCAGGCTCTTTCTTCAATGCTGTAAATTCGAGCCATTAGCAAACTATGGAGAGAAACTATTCAATGATGTAAAGGTTAGTAAGAGAGAACCTTGAATTGGATTACCATCCAGTGAGAGAGAAAGATAGTTGTCATCCAATGGAACGCATAAATACATATCAAGTATTCGAATCTATTCTTTCTATTCATGTCACACCGATAGAAAGTTTTCGAGTAAACGTTGAAAGTTGAAAGTTAAAAGTTGAAGGTTCGTCGAGGGGAATATTTCGAAGGAGAAGAAAAGACAGAGGAAAATGACGACTGTAAGAATTATTCACTATTTATTTTATATACGACCTAGATAAGAATGTGTTATAATGAATAATACGCGACTATGATTATTAATGGAATTACATCCTCTCTTCAGATGTAGTCTACTTCGATCTGATTACTAATATAAAGAGGATTGGATCTCCATCAACTCGAGATATGAGGTATACCACTTTTCACCTCTCTCTATTCACTGATTTCTTACAGAAACGAACACTACGAATTGGCCGTATCTCGATTTCATTGTGGAAAAGAACCAGAGATGAATGCTGTATGGAAAAAGAAGAATTATTGGCCATTCTTCAAGACTAAAGACGAAAAGAATTTGTGAACTTGTATACCCTCTTAGTATTTATGACTTCCACTTTTCTCTTTCTCTCAGGTGTATTTTCTCCTTTTACATTTCCATTAATCGTTTATCCCACGGGTTCACAATCGATTCCAATTGTCTTCTTGTCTAGTCGTTCATCATTGTAATGGGTATGGATCGAGTCAAGAGTTTCTTGCCCAATAAACTCCTATTTACTCGGATAATCAGTCACAATGTGTCTATTATCTACGACTATGATCATAGCATAAGGAAAGAAGTCAAACAAAGAGATGAGGAAATTGGATGAGTCTTCACTACATTTTTTGTCTATGCATCGGCTCTTCTTCGTATTCCTTCAATTTACATTTATCTTTCAGAGCAATTCAGTCACTGCCTCAGGTTGACTATATAAATAAATGTTTTTCAAGTGTCAATTTAGATGTTCAATCATTTCAACAAACCAATCGAGTTCTCATTCGACAGCTCTTCAAGAATTACGATTCATTCAGTAGTCCCTATAATACATTAGGTGATATGGATCAATATAAATGAGAATTAAACTCTTCTAGATTCCAACTCAACTTGGAACAATGGAAGTTATGTGAATGTTAAATTCATGCGAGGAAGATTAATCGAATTGGTTAGATGAAATTTCAAAATCATCCATATCTCATTCTAGATATTCAGAATGAACAGCAACGCCAATTCACAATTAATGCGGGGATTATTCTTGTGAGTGAACGGAATATTCCAATTAATTACACTCTTTCAATAGCAATATAATGATCCTCGATTGACTTGGAATCCTTCGAACTTTCGATTCATCCGTCATATCTACTTGAAACAGAATTCAATCTGGTTTCCCAAGTTCGCTCCTTGTGAAAGGTGACCATCTAATATAGCACTAGATACTTCAATTTAATTCTTCAGTTCTGCACTCACTTACTCAACTTTCGATGCAGATGAACTCACGGTGATTCAATTGTTTAAAATATTATCACTCTATTCTTCTTCTTTACAGGTGAACTATCTCGGAAACGTCGTCGGCACTTACCAATTCACAGTCACTTACAACTGTGATATTCGGGTGAGAGCTATTGTTTTATTTTGTTCTTCATTCTCATAATCAGAATAATGATTTTCCCATGGATGAGCAATTGTGTATGATTTGTTTCTCATTGGCTGGATATCGAGAAGAAGAATTGAAATTGAGAGGAACTTCTGCTGATCCGCCCGATTTATATGTAAGATCTATCTCAACAATCGAATTGAATAATTCGTTCAGGGAACGGGCGAATGGGATTTACAATTCGACACTCGTAGACCAATGTTGGGCATGTACTTTGGACAGGAAGAATACGGTATTAGCTTTGTAAGGAAACAAACATACTATATTCCACAACTCCGAATGATTACTAAGGTTTACTACCGTCTTATCCTAACTCGTCAACCAAACTTCTGGATGTGTCTCATAATTCTCCCTACGTATCTTCTCGGTCTTCTCATTCTCGTTGGACTCTTCTTTGGAGATGGAGGCCATCTCTCTGTCAATAGTCCAGTCAGTCCCCTCCCTCCCTCCTCCATAACCTTCTCTCTTCCAGGTTGAACTCGGTCTTACCACGATGATGTCAATGACAGTAATCGTAGGAATATTGAATGATTCTGTTCCCAAATCAGCAGATCTCTCTCATCTTGGTCAGTTCCCTCCTCTCTCCCCCCATCTCTCTCTCTTTCTCAGGATACTTCATCTTCATCGATATAATCACAATCTGCAGTGCAGTCGTTGTTATTCTTCTCTTTCACAATCTAAGGATGTTCATTCATAGAAGAGCAAAAGAGAAATTGGCTAAACTTGCAGTGAATAAACAGAGGTTTGAATCATCTCGCTCACCCTCATTTCATTATCTTCTTCATTCAGTTCACGTATACTTTCCTTCATTCTTCGTCTCACTCGCAATTCAAACTTAGCTCGTTTTCTTCTCTTCACTCTCTTTACTTCTCTTCATACTCTCAATCTCATAATAATGCTCACTAAACCTAGAGATGGAAAAGGATTCGAAGAATTAACTCATTCATTCAATGTAACCGATTCGTTCTGAATATGACTGATAATTGAACAAAAACTAATCGTTGCAAGAATGAGCGTGTCTTAGTGTCTTTGTTAACATGAAGTGCAAAAGTCACAGCAATACCAAGAATAAATTTAAAAATACTGTGCAAATCAATGCGAATCCCATTCACCCCTTATTCTCTTTTTTCCATCCCAGTTGCATCTTTCTTATCTATATTCTTATCTCGATTCTCTCTTTTCTTCTGCATTCAATGTCTTTTCACTACTCATCGTTGATAAATAATTTTTATTCAAAGCATTTTGATCTCAGAATTCATCATAAACTCGATATTCGTAGAATTTCAGTAGATCACAGTTAGTTATCAATGTGCAAAAGTAATCAAAATGAGAAAGTGTAGGGAATGTCGTGGTGACTTTGGTTGGAAGGCAGGGAAAGTGGGTAAGGACATGGGAGGGGGAGTGGTGAGGGGGGGGAGGGAAATGGGCGAGGACCAGTGCCTAATCACAACAGTCGGCGATGCAGCATCCAGCGCAGCAACCTACAATAAAATGTTTGCATTTTTTTTTCGAAAACTGTGAAAACGATTAACATTTTTAATGAAAAATAGAAGGAACAAACCTAGCAATGCGTATAAGCAGCAACGATCGGCTCCTCCCGAGGATTGAGGCTGCTGACGATCTACGTATCTGAAGAGAACATTTTACTACAAAGAAAATAATTATTCAGGTGGCTTATAGCATGTATGCACGTTACAATGCGTGCTTAAATAGTCAAGAATAGAAAAGCTTATGAAATGACATTGAAATGGTATCTTTCCTTCTCATCCCACTGTCAAGAGAGGTTCGAGTGTACCGAATATACGGGGAAGGAACCCATTTCGACCCCGGGACAGATTGGGTACGAAGATGGGTGCAATGAGTACCCAGAGAGACATTGGGTGCGGTGGGTACGAAGAGAGAAGGGGAGAAGGGACGAGGGAATTGGTAGAGAAAGAGAGGGAACGGATACAATCAAATGACTTCCTTTCCAAAGAGCAGGAAGAGAAAAGAGATTCTAACTATTTATCTTTTGCGCGTTAAATTTTTGGCCTTCTAAATTTCACATGTATTAATATAACTTACACGACTTGAGGCTGCTGATTGTAGTATCCCTGCTGGGGAGGATATCCTTGCTGAGGATAACCCTGCTAAAAATAGCGATTTTGAAAAAAAACGATGGAAAATGTAAATTGTCTTACCTGGGGAGGATATCCCTGTTGAGGAGGATATCCTTGCTGAGGGGGATAACCCTGATTGTACTGAGGAGGAGGATACTGAAATACAAAGATTATTATTCTAGCTCCAACTTTAATCTCTCGGGCGAATTTGGTAGCCCATTTAACTATTCGAATGTATTTTCTATGAATCGTACGTTAGACAATTAAATCGTTGTAACCTGGTTGTAGGGAGGAGCAGAGGCCATGGCTGAAGATTGTTCGAATCCCAGGGACTGAGACCTAGTATATTTAATTTTAATAAAGAAAGCTACACGAGTAAATAAAATCGATGGAACGAGAAAGGAAATTGGAGAAGAAGATGCACGAAAATTGAGAAGCGAGAGACGCGTATCCAAGGGAACTCATATCAACGAAACAACTTTGACTACAACGGTGTTAGAAGATAAGATAATTAATAATCTGGAAATAATGTTTCGTTGGACATGGATGAATTGGTATCGAGAACATTAGATGAGAGAGCGAGTGGAAGAGAAGAACGAGAGAATCAGAGAAGAGTGATCGTCTCTATCACACTCCCTCTCACCTCACAATGAACTCTCCCTTTGCACTTTCAACTGATAGCAATAATCAATACGATAAAAATATTTCAATATGATTAACAAATAATATATATGCACGGAATTCTATTCTAAATTTGGTTGGCGTGGGAAAGAGATCACGCTGAGAACAACAAAAAGACTCGTGGACGCTTCATTCGCGTTCTTCTCTCTTTCTCAAACTCTCTCTCTCTCTCTGATCTACTCTCACCTTTCCTTTTCCCCTCGTACAATTCATCGATTGTGTGTGAGTGAGCACAAACACAGAAGGGGGAAAATAGGGAATACCTGTGAGAATCCCGCTATTTTCATCCACGAATGAACGACAGTTATCATTCGCCCATTCGAATATCTATTCAAAAAATTAACGAAAATGCCATGAGATTACATTTTAGAGACATCCTAAACCATAACCAGTACAGACAGAAAATGTCGATCAGTACAAGTGAGATGAAATCGATCGTGAAAATGAAATGAAACGAGTGTAAGACAGAGAGGATTGAATGAATGCAGTCGTAAGATTATGGGTAAAAGTAACTAGGGGGGGATTGTATGACATAGAGAGAGCTTTGACTCTCCGTTTCTTTCTTTCTCCATCCTTCCCTTACGAGAAAAGCTATGACTCACAACCATGTACCGGAATTCATACCCGAAAATAGTGGGAAAACGTCGTTCTGAGTACGATGGGGAATGGAATATGAACAGAAGAGGCGAATGAAATAGTGGACCGAAGTGAACAATGATCGAAGTTGATAAGATCATTGTGATGGTATGATAAGGGATACAAATTAGGTGATTTATAAATTGAGCATTGTCTGCAAAATTCAATAAATTCACGTAGCCAAAACGCTTGTCTAAGAATGAACGAGAGGAGAAAACTTACATTTAGGAGCTCGGATAGAACAGTCAGGTGAATGGGGGAATGGAGAGACAAGAGAGCGGAGACAGAAGAGAATAGGAGAGAATAGGGAGGGAACAAGGGTGAGTCATCTATTGAACACATTATTCGGGGCTGACTAAAATTGAAATCACAGTTTTGCAATCACAGTAGTTGGAAAAGAATTTATCACCTGTAAATATTTGTGAAAGGTAGAGTGTAGAGCGCGTAGTGATTTTAATTCGAGGGAAACTATCACTAGAAAAAATTAGTAAACATAAGAAGAGAAAAATGCCAGCAGCGGCGCTCACAGCGACACAGCCCGTTGCTGGGTTCGGGGAGCCGGAACCGCGCGGACGCGTCTCTCACGCGTCGCGGCTCAAACTAAGAAAGTACCTTTATCTGACTTATTACTCTTTTTTTTGGCTTTGTTAACTTCTCAGAAGATGCGCAAGCGGTCAACTTACATGATCAGACTTAGCAAATTAATAAATATTTAATGGCTGATTTTATATTATTTTTCAACGGCAGGAGCCGGCAAAAAGTCACCATGTTGGCACACAAAACATGAAAGATATCAGTGATTACTGAACTATTTACTTGCTTTCATGATTCATGTGGTCAAGTGGAATGTCCTCTACAACTTTTGGTTGCCAAATTCTTAATTAATTGTACTTTAACTCTATAAGTACCAAAAGAACGTATTTTACGTTGTAAACTGCAACTGAAAGATCTCTCCGAATACTGAATCAAATTCTTCGTTCTTGGTCTCAAACGATTTCTGATGTCCGGCGCTACAACTTTTGGTTGCCAAAATTAAAATATTAGGGCAAATTAACAAGATCGCGTAAAAATGCGTGAAACGTCGCCACCATTCGCGCACTCGCAACGCGTCAAAAAGTGGTCGCGTCGCGGCAACAGGACCGAACTGTTGACTGAAGGGTAACGGGCTGTGAGCGAGCAATGGATGATTGTGAAATATTGTCGATTGAAACCAAATCATACAGTACATCTCAATTTGAATTATACTACGGTTTTTTTTTTGTAACTTGCTACTAGTTGACCGTTTCTACATTCTAAATTGTCTGAACATTTTCCTACAAATATTGATAGTTGTTGTATAACACGAAATAATGAGTGGATGGAAGACTAACGTGAGGTCTAACTAAAGGCTGCAATAAGGGCGACTCCTACTGCGATAAGGACGAGAATGATTAGACCACAGATTATAACGAGACCTGAAAAAGTATGAATATTTCTTGTAGATTTTTCTAATATGGGCTTGATAGAGTGTGATGACTATTAGATACCTGTGAGTCTCCTTCCAGTTGTGAAGAATGTGAACGGATGCACCTTTTGTTCACTAAATGAGATAGATTTATACAGTTATGAAATAACAAAAACACTGAAATAATTCGCAAGCGCGTGAATAAAAAACAAACGGTTGTGATTCGTAGACATAATTGTTGGGTTGAACGGTGAATATCTCAGATCTTTTCAATGATTCGCTATTGCCAGTTGGAGAAGGAGGGAGACCGTATCCTCGCTGCAATTCCAACTTGATTTTCATTAAGAAAAAATAGCATTCGTGTACAGCACAACCCTTAAAAATCGAAGTCATAAATAGGAATTACATTGGAGCTGGTGGGAAGTGGTTTGACGTAGAGTCCATTACTTGGACCTCCTTTGATTGGAGTATCCTGAATGTTCTCTCTTTCTCTCTCAATGGTCTTCTCATTCTTACCACTTCGTAGATACTCCTTGCACTCGCAGCTCTCATTGATGCATTTCGATCCATTATTTATCTATAAAAATTAAATGTTTGTTGAAATCATGAAATATTAGTGAAAAAAATCGTGTGAATAAGGCTGAAAGAGACGAAAATGGAATAGTTGCGTGCTTCTCCTTCACTATCATTCTTTTCTTTGTTTGGCGATAAGCTTTATGGGGGAAGGAGTAGGTCATATGCGAGTGGGGATTCATCACCTCGTGATATCTATCATTTTATCAACGAAGACAATAACACACAATCAAGAATGTACAAATACTGCAATATGAAATGGAATATCTCAATGAATTGATCACCACCACCAAATAGAAGAGCAAATGATGAAGGTAGTGAAGAAGAAGATGAGGAAAGTGATAAGTGAAATGCATCTGACTCTTCTTCTTCTTCTACAGATTTCTTCTGCATCACAAGCACTCATCACTCTGTAATTGAATACATCAATGGACAATCATTCATCTCTACTTCTATTTTGTGTTTATATTAGTTCGTTTATACTTAAGTATTCGATAATTTGTCAACTTACACAACGGGATTCTGTCCATTGACATAATAAGTCGGCTGCTGAACATTCGTCGTTGGATGCTGATAATATCGAGCATCCGTGCTGTTCAGAGGAATCTGAAATGATTCCAATGATCGAATGTTCAATTCCTCATACGAAGACTAACAATCGAACAAGTGGCTAATAGCACCATTGACACCAAATATTCGAGAGAACATTTATTGATTGAGTATAGAATGAGATGGATTTTCTTACCTCAGAGTATTGTGAATAAGGAGGAGGAACTGCTGTTGCAGGGAATCCTTGCTGTTGCTGAGGAGGTTGAGGAGGCTGGAATGGAGAGATTATCGATTGAAATGGAATGAAATTTCTTACCGGATACGATGTAGGATAGGGAGCGGATGGAACAGAAGGAGCTGCTCCACTTCCAATGGGAGGATACACGGGAGGAGCTTCTCCGACCAATTTAGAATCCATCTGAATGAGAAGAAATGAAAAAGGGACGACGATTGAGAAAGGAACGATCGAATGGGAGAGACGAAGAAGAAGTAAAGTAAGAAAGAGAGATAATGTTTGTAAAAGGTGAATGGTTGGACTGAGAGAGAGTAAGGCGATGGATGATACACAGACGTCCTCATGCTTTTATCTCTTTCCCATCCATGAAAATGAGTCAGACGACAGGGCTTATCGATCAGATTCTGACGTGAAGAATTGGTTACGAAAGGTGAGATCGAAGGAAGAAGATGACCAATACGGTGGATGACTGGATATGATACAAACTATCTTCTATTATCAATCTTTTACTCTACGTTCAAGTATCTAATTTGTTTATCAAAAACGGGATAGTAATGTAGATGGACGAGATTGTGACTTACCCATCCACATGGAGATGGCTAACTCAATGTGCTCTTTTCATCTGCTTTACTTTTCATCGTTTGATCCTCTTCCATCTGACCCGATCTTGCTAATTTTATCTCTCACATACATATATTTTAAATAGGAAGTAAGTATCTAAACGATTCCATAGGATCTCAAATGTTGGGCTCTTCAAATGTTCCGCAGTGTCATCGAAAAGAATATCACTGTTGATAGTGTGCAAATGTGTTCATATCTCTCGTACTCACTAACAAGTTCATCAAAATACTCTCTTCACCAATCACATTTCTCGTTGAAAAGTGTGTCTTTTGTGTGACTCTTAGTACTGAATAGACGAGAGAAGAAAGAGACGAAAGATAGAGAGAAGGCACTTTATTACTTTACCTTCTCCGTTCTTCTTATGGTTGATCAACTTTGTCTCGTCTGTTCAGTTCACACTAAACATGCTCATTTGGGAGTTCTTATCTGTAGAGCTTGCAAGATATTCTATTTGTTAGTTATCTTTATTTTAATTGATTGGTTCTATTCTAACTGTTTCTTCTCTCACGTGTCTAATTTGTTCCCTTTTGTAGAAGAGCAGAAAGTCGACAGAAACCTCTCATTTGCCGAGCAGGAACCAATAAATGTGGTCAGAATTCATATTATTCAACTTTTCACATTCTCAAGTTGCTACTCGGCGATGGGGTGGCTAGCCCGCCCTTAGCGAGGATAATGCCAAACCACCTTTACCTTTTACCTTTTACATTCTCTTTTTAGAAATAGTTGTGAAGTGTAAGAAATGTCGATTCGAACAAATAAATCGACTAGTAAAGGGAATTGGAGCAGTGATGAGGAAAGAAGAGAAGAGTAATCAATGTAATTCTGAACCAACGACCAGTCGAAATTATACGATTATTGATGAAGATAGGGAAGACATACCAAAGTAAGTAATGATTCAAAGTAAGAGGATTGGTTCGATCACAATTTTAACCCGATCTATCGTACATCGCTCCCATTACCGAACAAACGGCCTTTTCTACCTTTTCGGCCTTTTTTTCCTTTTCGCGAATTCGCGCTTAATATTCTTGTTTTATGTTTCATATTTTTTGTCCACCCCGATAACTGGACGAATACAAAAATTGGCCGGTGAAATATTATTTTAAATGGGTGAAAAATTACAGCCACAGTACTGAAAAAGAACAGAAAATTTGTGATGACATGGAGATTACGGTAGAGCCGTATTTTCATTGAAAAAGGAGGCAACGGCTCTCATTTTTCACCTATTAAAAATAATATTTCACCGGCCAATTTTTGTATTCGTCCAGTTATCGGAGTGAACAAAAAATATGAAACATAAAACAAGAATATTAAGCGCGAATTCGCGAAAAGGAAAAAAAGGCCGAAAAGGTAGAAAAGGCCGTTTGTTCGGTAATGGGAGCGATGTACGATATCAGTTATCTAATTATTTTTAGAATCGCTCGATTTGTGTGTGGTCATTCATTTGATGCTCGATTTAGTCTATTGGAAAGAGTAAGAAGTAGTTACAAGTGAGATCATCCATCCTTCTTCCTTCATCCTCATTCCTTCTCTTTCAGTACAATGAATCTTTCTCGTCGTGCAGCAGAATTGAGTTCCCTCCAGCCAACTCTCCATCCCATTCTCACTTTCCATGATGCTTATGTTTGTTTGACCATTTTATTCTCTCATTAGAACATGAAATTTATCCAGCCATTGAAACCAGCCACAATTTCCTCTCTCAATTGCACAATGAGAATCCTGATAACTACTTTATTCGACTTAGCTACTTCTGCATTTCCAGAATTCTCTTCGCTCTCACTTCACAATAAAGTTATAGTTTATGTAAATTATGGAATCTTACTTTGAACTCTTTCTTTCAGTGGTTTCTAATTAAGAATTTTCATCAATCATTCTGGTCTCTTGAATCTGCGTATCGAGTCTACACTCTCTTCCCTAATATTCCCCATTTGTGAGTTCCCCTTCTTCAATTCAATAATAATCCTTCATCAGTCACTTCATGAGTCTCACTACTTATTGTTCTCATCAAAGTGTTTTATCCTTCTGTGATATTGGAGATAAAGCTCCCCATATAGTGGAAGCAACAGGAAGGTTCGTTCATTCAAGAGATCTTCTATCTTCCTAATATTCCATTTCAGACATCTTCGTTCATATTTAAAAGGAGACGTACAAAAGTGTAGAAATGCAATCACGAATGCAAAAGTGACAGAGATGGAATTTCTCGCTCTTCTCATTCTCTGTTTCTGGAATGTTGGTATGACGATTTGAATGGAATGAAATGGAGTAATGAGAGAATGCAGACAACACTTCGGCGGACGATTCGCTTATTCCTCTTGGTGTTTTCCATCGATCGAAAGTACTCGAAGAATTACAAGAAATGTACAAATCGGAAGGAAATAGAGAAGAATGCGCTACGAGGATTGGAGAGATTATGAGCATCGTCATTGTCATGCAGGTTGAGAATCTTATCGAATCTATTTCCAGTGTTTTGTTCATTCAGACTTGTGCGACAGCGATGCCAATGAAATTAGAAATGTTCCGTCTATTGGACATTTTCGATGATGACACTACAATTTATCAATTGACTAAGACTGGAATGCAACCACCATTATGATCATTTACAACTATAAAAAATTCGTGTTGATAAACATACGGTTTACATGAATAAAGATATAATAAATATCGATTACATTGATTTGAGGTAATGCTTGTTTGTACGATTTATAGCTAGAAAATCTTGAATCGCTTCATGTAATCTATTCTCGATCTCCTTGTGAATCTTCAATTCGGATCTATCGGCTTCCATTGATATAAATCTTCGAAACTTTCAATTTCCGTTATACCATCGTGAGATCTCGATACTCACATGCATCATTGTTTGGCCACGATTCACAATCACGTTCATTCAGGATTAGGTTGATATTGAGACAAACGTGGTGTGTTTAAAACATTCTCCGTTTTTCGAGACAGTAAATACAAATTCAATTCAGTTTCGTATTTTGATTATGTAATCATTGTTTCCCAATCCTCCTTTTTATATAAATAATAATAAGTGTGTGACATGAACAATTGGGTTAAATGAGAACTACAAGTTTATCATCAAAAAATATAATTAAAGACGAATTGCACATTGAAATTCATGGTGAAGGATGACTGAGATACTCTCTCTACTCTTCTTCTTCTTTATCCTTGCTTACTATCGATGATTCCAGTCTTGTACATCTTCTCAGGTTCATTGAATATCATTCTATCGATGAATTCCTTTCCTTGCATGAAACAATGATCTTGATTCGATACTTCATATTTCCATCCTCCGAATCTTCCTCTTGAATAGATCGAATGCTTCTCCAATTCCTTATGAGCACGAGTCAATTCCGTATCTCTCTGAAGGAAGAATCATTCATTCTCTCATTCAACTTGTTTCTCATACCTCAACAGTAGGAATAGGATATCCATAAGGGAGAGTAATAGACCATACGGAAGCAATTGCTTCTCTAGTGATCATAGACTTGTAGATTAGTCCCTCCACTGCTTGTCTAGTCACTTCCTCCTCAGAATCCTATTGAGAAACGATTAATCAATTGAATGGAAGGAGAGATTCTTACCGTATCTTCAATTACTCGTGCACATTCACACATAACAGACCAGTATTTGTCTCCATCGGGAGTCATCTGAAGGGAAGGAATCATCTCTCTCTCTCTCTCTCTCTTTCTTCTCTTACCTCTCCATATCGACTGAGAATGGTAACTCTGAAGAAGGGAACATTCTTATCGGGGAAATACAACCAAGTGATTGGTTCGAGGAAAGGAGTCATCGGCTTGTGAAGACCAACTCCCACTACGAATACCTGATGAGAGAAAGAGAAGATGATGATACTTAGGAATGATGAATACCTTATTGTACTTGATATTGAGAGGATCAGTCAATTGTGTCTCTCTAATAAGAATATCAATGGGAGAAGTAGAGAGAAGGGCATCATATTTCTCTTCGTGTTTCACTCCTTCTTTATCCTCGTACACTACTTTCTTCTCTTCGTGATCTACTCGAATCACCTACAAAGATCAAAGATCAGTATGTCACTATGGGATATTTCCACGTGAATTCGTGTGGATAGCTCTCAATGAGATGGCGCAACACGATAGAAGGAGGAGGTCAGAGAGGGGTATAATGAGAAGGGAAACTCACGTTGGAATTGTATCGGAACCATTGCTGGGGAAGTTTCTCAGCCATTGATTTCCATACGTTTCCAGTTCCTCCTCTCTTAGGGAAGCAGAAATCGGCATTCGGTCCCCATCCAAAATCAGCGATCTGAGATAGAATTGGTCTCCTTTTTGAATGGGAAAGAGTCTATTTTGAATGGGAAAGAGTCTCTCACTTCCAATTCTTCAGGAGTCATAGCACAAAGTTCCTCTAGTTTTTCTTGGGGAAGTTTGGCAACTCTTGTTCCGACCCATTGATGAGACATCTCCTTTGTCTCCACTGTCCATACCTAAGAAGAGAAAGGATCAGAAAGGAAGGAAGGGATTTGGTCACCTTTCTAGTGTAAGGATGGAAGAAAGTCTTGTTGATGGTGGGTCCGAAATGCATTTCAATCCATTCATCGAAGTTTCCAGGGATATTATCTGCTGCTGGAGGCTGCAATTCAATTCAATTCATTCCGAGTATTCAATGGTCTCATTACTTACATTATCGTATCTTTCCTTCAATTCAGATAGACAATTATCTTTAATCTTCTTGGGAAAGAGAGGAACGGCAAATTGAGCGGGATAAGGAACGAGATGAATTCCCTCCTCTTTGTATGCATAGTTCATATCAACCTGATACAGTATAAATTCATATCCATCGATTGAATTACTATTCTTTACCTGGCAATTTCTCGTGATATCATTCCAATCTTCAATAGCCCATTTCGTTGCTTTCTCATAGTAAGGTTGATTATGATGGAATGTGATATGACCTCCCATATCCCATAGGAATCCTTCCTTGTCGGTGATTGTACACGACAGACCACCAGCAAGAGATTCCTCAAGAGAAGAAAGTTGATGAAGAGAGAGGAGAAACTGGAACTTACTCTCTCGAGGAATACAATCTCAGTATTCTTAGCCTCTTCATTTCCCTCTCCAATCAATTCATTCAGTCTGAATGCTGCACCCAATCCCGTAGGAGCTGCACCAATGCATACGATCTTCATCTGAATGAGAAGAGTCAGATGGATGAATGAGAGAGAAGAGAAGAGAATGAACAGTGAAAGAGAATATCCATGAATGGGAAAGAGTCAAATTAATGGAATGAGTAAAAGGAAGAGTGAAAGTGAGGATGCTTCTCACTGGTTGTTTCATGAGAATGGAAGATCTCTCTTGATCGTCCCAATTTATTCTCTTTCCTTCTCCCTATCATCTTCATCCATCTTGGTCCTCCTCCATTCAGTGCAATGAGGACTAGTCTAATCCCTTTGATGAGAGAATGACTGAGAGAATGAATGAATTGAGGAGGAATAGAGAAATGTCTTCCTTGATCATTGAGACAATTCATTCGGAATCTCCTCAAATCTTCGTAGTGATCGCACTCGTGAGATATAGATGTAAAGCTTCGATCAAAGTGACGAACAATCCTTCTTTCAATCTGCCGTAGTTCCTGCTTCAGCAAAAAATATTCTCGTTTTATTCCGAAAACTTTTTTCCAATCAAGAAGCTTTAATTTTTGAAAAAAAATGAAAGACGATTGAATACAATTCGGTGAGAAAAAGTAACCAACGTTACTTATATGTACTAATTGTATTCCTTCAGATTTGTCCATCCATTTGTACAAAATATGGTTTTCATAACCTCTCATTCCAATGTGTACAATATGCGTCATTTGCCTGTATCATAATAGAATCATAAATCTGTATTTCTTGAAATGTAGTGTAGAACAAATAAAACGAGTTCAATTTATAAAAAGATAGTTTATTACCCGGGCGAGGAGAAAAGTGGTCAGGGTAGGTCAAAGGGGGCAACGGGATTATTGATTAATTGTGATGGATGGATTATAACCAAGACCGAATTGATCACACTACAATCCAGATACAGTACTCTTCACAAGAGGGAAATCAAACAATTAACTACTATGATTGATTATTAGGGAAAATGGAATGAGTACAACAGGCTAGACTAGAAGTTCGAATGGCATAGTGGGGCTGAAAGATGGACAAGGGGACAAGTCAATCAATATTGAATGGCTACCGTATACCACGTGAATGCACACTTCGTGGCGGGAATTCCGGATACAAGTGTGTAGTGAATGTGGTATGCACTTGAGAAGAGGGAGGGAACCGTATACATCACTAATAAATCAATAATCACCAAGAGATTGAAGGGAAGAGACTGATAAATGGAAGGGAGCAAGTAATCGGAAAAGGCTTCTGTGGCAATTCGATCAATTTCACTCGTTGTACCAATCAAGGTGGTGGAAGGGGAGGGGGTGGAAGGGGGAGGGGTGGGGAGGACTTGCATAAGAAATGGTCGTGGGCATGCAAAGAGAACAAAAAAACTGGCGAATCTACTGTTTTTTCAATGGTTTTCCGGTATGTTTTATTCCTTATAGGCAAACTAACAAAAAAGGGAAGGGGGGAAATCTAAAAAGGAGCAGAACTACATCAATACACAATCTTCAACTGATACGACATGCAAAGTTGGCTAATATTCAATTCTAATCGGATTATGATGAAACAGTTATCTGATGATAGAAAATGAACTGGGACATCGAATCAGATCGAAGTTTGGTGTACGAGGAGTACTGTAGGGGTGAGGTTTACAAGACGTCTAACGTCATACATCGTACTCGTAGTTAATAAACACACAGAGGGTCGTGTGGTCGATATCAAATCGGGAGGTGCTGACAGGGAACTACTGATCAACAGTGGGGTCGACGAATGCTACTCGGATCGTGTGTGAGATGGTGCAGTGTATGGATTACGGTAGATGGAGATATTATCGATCGATCGACTGATTGATTGAGGGGATGATAGATGGGAGCACCTTTGGAGTGTGTAAGCAACGATTTGAATCGAATGGATTGAGATGGTTGAATCGAGTTATTGAATGAATGAATAGAGCAACCGGGAGGATGGTCAATCATCCCTCTATGTCATATATGAAGGAGGATGGAAAAGAGATGGGATGGAAGAGGGAGGAGAGAAAGCTTCTACGCCCGAGGTATTCAACTAGCGATGAATGGGAGATATTAACATATATTGGAAGAAGGAGTTAACTACAGACAGATACAAGTATTACTAGTCACCTTCTATTCAGGAAGTATATCAGGGAAATGTATGCAAAAGAGGGGAACCGGACATTGTGATAGGATGAGGACTAGAGAATATAATGCAATACCTATCCATGATACATTCAACAAACATCACTGGTTCCATCTACTAACAAGAAAGATAAGGATTGGGAATGGAAATGAAACACTTAGCTGATTGGGTGACTGGGTGTGATATAATGAGAAATACGAATGATACGGTACAGGGATGGAATTACCACGATTCATTGGGTCGAAATGGAAGGAATAAAGGGGAAAAGCACTGCAAATCAAAGAGAAAGTGATAATTCAAGAATGAAATGAACCAAAAGGCTTGGAAGCAAGGCAATCACAAACGCAATCCACCAATGGGGGAGAGACAACAAAACGCGTATTTTTATGACAAGGTTTTCTCGTAAGTTTTTTCTGTTTTTAGTGTGTATTTTCTATTCTGCAGGCTCTGTGGGAAATATAAAGAAAAGATTAATTAACGAAGACAATTTAGCTCTAGCGAAGGCACTTGGCAGGTACAAGGCACATAAGGAGGGGAGAGAGAGGGGGGGGGGGGTACGGTATTCAGGGACGGGAAGGGTACGGTAGCTACAATCGACGAGCTTCCCATGCATCGAGACGAGTTCGAATAATGGTAAGTTTAGATCGAAGATCAGAGTGTCGATTCCGAAGCTGAAGATGAGAAGAGATCATTATGATGAATAGAGGGGACGAAGAACCAATAGAACCATCTTTGTTTCAGGTAAATGATAAAAACGATACTAGAACGGATGAAAGCCGACTGGATCATCATTCAGTCTGCATGATTTTTGAGCGACGTAGTATTTTTTCAGGGTGTTCTAACCACCATAAACGGAGAAATGTTTTCTGTCGGTTCTCATCCGACATAGTACCACAAAAAACATATGAAATGCCCACTACACACTAGAAGGTGGTTCTCACTTTATCCATCTTTATACGTATTAACTAACCTTAATGAAGTCGATATCCTTCTCATAATGGGAATACTTGGATTGAATCTTAATCTCCATCTGCAATGTCAATCATTTTCATCTCTCCCTCTCTCCTCCACCCCCCCCCCCTCCCTCTCTCTCACCTCTTTTGCCTCGTTGCTTCCTCTCGCACAGCTCTTAAATTCCTTCTCCATTCCAGTGAACTCATCAGCAACCTATAATCACCCAATCAATAGACTACTATACTCTCCCTTTCACTCTCTCTCTCTCACCTTGCTCAATTTGGAGTGCATCTCAGCATATTCAGAATATGAAGTAGTGAATGCATTGATGTAATTGTCAGCTTCGATTGAACTCGTGATAACTCCATATACAGTATTCCAATCTGTACGAGGAGAAGTCGATGGAGCACGTGATGATGATGATGATGGAGGAATAAGAGAAGAAGACGAAGGAGGAAGATGAGGGGAGACTGATGTCATCTTTGATGATTTCCCTCTCAATTCTTCCTTTCCCATTGTTGGATCTTCAGGAGGAGAGGCAGATTCCTGTCTAACAGGACGAGAAGAAAGAGAAGTATTCATCTGAGGAGATGGAGTTGTCTTCGAGAGAGAAGTCATTGATGGAGCATGAGCTTTTCTCTTTGATGATGATGCTGTTGATGGATAATAATCATCTTCATCTTCTTTCCCTTTCGAATCATCATTCATAATGGGAGAAGCTGATCTCTTCTTCGTTCCATTTGATCCATTAGATGGATTAGATGGTCCCTTTGGAGAAGTACGATCCGATATCGCTGTAATCAACTATATTATTCAGAGAAAGACAGCTAATGAAGAGAGACTATTTGATACTAGCGACTATTCGAGAAGTAAACAGGCAATATGAACCATTTCCATGAGTCAGAAAAGAGTCCTAATTGGAGAAATAGTAAACTGAGACTACTTACAGTAATCTTATTAGTTTAATAATTGTAAGAGATAGAGTAATGAGTAAGTGACCTTCAGGCGAACTTGTATTGGAAGCAGAGGAAGAAGCAGATGATCGAGATAAATCATTCTCACGACTGAAGATAATCAATTGAATGGGAGATAGAGAGGGGAAGAATAGACTAACCCTCTATCTGAACTTGCAGATGAAGGAGTAGAAGTATTCATTGATGAATTGAGAGTTGCAGACGGGGCCATCACTCTATCAACTCCTGATTTACGAGATGGAGCGAATGAACTCGAAGAGATATTCTGAGGATTCTGCTGAAATGGAATACACGTTAAAACAACTGAAATAGAGAATCTCTCTCTCTCTTTCTTTTTATCAATTGCAGCAAATATTTCATTCTCTCATACATATTTTTATACTAGGACAGAAGAAGAGATTAAGAGTAGGGCAAACAATAATAATGTAAAATAAATCTCAACCAATTGGAATTATATTCGCACAATCATTATAGGCATGTATTTTCAGACCACTTTTATTCATTACCACAAGGGCGAATAGAATAAAGTAAACATCGACTATTCGTTCTTTCAAATCAAAGTGAAAAATACCCGAAAAATACAGTTCTGATATATTAATTTTCTTTTTTTCTGTTTTCTCAAATTGTGATACCTTGCATTGCAAGCCTGCTTCTAATCCTCACATCAACCACCTCCACAATCATAATGATGTACAACTGACCAGTGAAAATAAGTAAGATAAAAGACGATGAATAGTGATTCGAATAAGCCATTGACGATAGAGGCAACCCATAACAAGAGAGCTCCCTTCTAGTATTCTCAGATATCGCTTTCAACCCTTCCCCTTCCTCCCTTCATTCTCAATTCATCTCATGACCCCGCCCCTCTCTACTTCATTATTCCTTACAATCAGATGAATAATTCTTAACAATTACGGACATCAACTTCATGATCTCAAGCAATAGATTTCATAGGAAATATTGACTTCTATGTTTGGGCATTCGTTTCCGAAATATTCGAATTACCCCCCCCCCCCTTCAAACAAAATCCATAATCAATATTAGGCGAAATAGAACGTGACACGATATCAACGCAAAACTGATAATGAAAAGAGCTTCGTATTTTTCTTCTTTTATTTTTAAATCCAAGACGAATTAAATTGAGAAATGTTTCCGCTCCTATGGATAGAGAAAGGAGAGAAAATCAACGATTTGTTGTACACAGGATAATAATTAAAGGAAAGAAAACACTACACACGTATTCGTTTTAGGAGAATTAGAGAAATAACTAACCAGCTTCCTGATGTAATTCATTTCTTCAGTTGAAAGCCACTTCCACTTCAGATTCACCTACAAACCATTTACTATGACCCATGAAAATGCCATTTCAATTTATTCTTCAATGGTTTTCATACCATTTTTTGTATCAAGCAATTTGTATGGAAAAATGTATAATAGTAGGTACCTCCGAATAGAAGCACGGCTTGAGACAAACCCTTCCAGAATCACTCGATTCAGAGACCTACAATCAAATTCATTTACTCTCATTTCATCAACTTTTTCCATCGTCAAATTCACCCCCCCCCCTCTTTTTCACCTATCGACTATATTTATCCGTGTATTCATCGCACGATTGAAGGTTTTATGTAACAATTAGCATATGACGATCAACTAGTATGAATCAAAGTATGGTATCCATTGACTGACCTCTTTCAATAATTCTTCGATTGCCTTTCTTGAATCTTGTTCAGAAGGAAGTCCATCCTTACGAAGACGACCAATCACTTCATCGAATGATTTATATCTACAATATATTCATTATTCATTCATGTTTATATCATTAGAACAACACTGTCAATTCCAGATAATCAAACTAGATATAATCTTACGCATTTTCATCTCTCCCTCTTTCGCTTTCTATTCAGTGCATTGCCCTCGAGGAGAAATCGTACAATGTTTTAATGTGTTTGAACGCGTTTCCTTTCCTTTTTTTCTCTCGTCCTCTCTCTTTCTCTTTTGTGTCTTTCCTCCAATATTGCGCTACGTAATCCCCAATTTCATATAAATCGAAACTATTACAGAGAGGGAGAGACGATCAATTCGCAACTTGACCACTCCTCTTTAGTATCACTACATAACCTTTGCGAAAATCGATTGAAAAATTACAATGTCATTTCTGTATCAAGCCTATCTGCATACCCTCACACGTAAGTGCAATGCCCAATATTCAAGACATACTGTCAATCACATCATATGTGATTGGGATAATTCGATAAAGATAAAAAGATGAATTAGACCCCTGACTCTTTGACTGCCAATACCGTTTTGCACTTGCTTCTTCCTTCCGTCTCTATCTCTCTCTATCTCCTCTCTCAAACCTGTCCCCTTCCCCTTCCCTCCTCTCCCCCTCTCTCCTCCCTCCTAGGGGCGGTTTCTGTGTGTGAATTAGTGTAGACACGTCTACCGAACGTCGTCGTCCTTCCCTTTCCCTCCCCTCTCTCTCTCAACTTCCCTCCTCCCTCCTCCATTCTCTCCTTTAATCCTTCTACTTCATAGTGCATTATAGAGATGGAAAAGGACGAGTAAGTAGTGGAACGCATCGAGAAGAACGAGAAGGGAAGAGAGGAGGGAGGAGGGAGAGGAGAGAGGAGAGAGGGAGAGAGTGGGGGAGGTAAGGGGGGGGGCAGTTCATTCTCAAACAATCACTTGCCATATGAGAGGGATAGAGGCAGATCAAGAGAGGTACCAGAGATGAACACTAATTCATTCCCTTCACTCTTTCCTCTCTCTCTCTCTCTCAATTGTCCTTGCCCGGAGCACTTGGAATAAATGTAATGCATGTTTTGAATGTCTCTATTGCTTGCTCCCCCCCCCCCCCTCCCTCTCCCTTTCTCCCTCCTTCCCTCACACTCTTTCACTTGCCTTGAGCATTCTCCCATTCCAATCAGAGAAGAGAGAATATGTGAACGGAAGAGAGAAAGAGATACAAAGAGATAGAAAATGGAAAGAAGTAAAGAGGTGGAATGAGATGAATCGAATACTAGACAGGATCAAAAGTGAGAAACCAAGAGATGCGACCAGATCAATCTCACACAATACATCAATGCACTTGTGTCTATCCCTTCGCCGACCACCTACAGTAATCCCTCTCTCTCTCTCTCTCTACCGTACCTTGCAGTGATGACGATGTGAATGACTCGTTCTCTCAGTGTTTTCTTCATAAGATCAGCACGATAGGGAACAGTCAGACGAGCTACAAATCAATGGAATCAATCAATTCATATATCAATCCCAATCATCTACGTCAATCCATTGTCGTCATAACACTAAAATGAGTAAATTGTCACCTTGAGCAGCAGCGACACTCGCACTACTCTGAAATTAATATACAATGAGTAAAGATATTCACTCATTAACCATTTACAGACTTCCTATATATTTGCAGTCTACTCCATTTTAGTGTGACTCACTTCACTTCTCTAATCAAGTGTCTCGTCCCTCTATTCATTCATAATCACATCATTCCGAGTGGGGGAGGGGGATTCTCCTCCACTCCTACAGTTTCCTCCCTTCAATAACACAATTCCTTCCTTCCTCTACGTATTCACTCAATCCCTGGTCTCAGCTGTCCAAATATAACTCCTTCTCTTTTTCCAAACAGACGAATTTCTCTTTTTGATCTCAATCCATTCACACCTGTCCATTCTTTCCCCCTGAGGCAACAAGAGGAATCGAGAGGAAGAGGAAATGGAAGGAAGAGAAGATGATACATCAACTACATTACACTAAACACCATTCAACATCCTGTCTACACATAACTAAACTAGTCGAGTTGTCTAAGAGTAAACTAACCAAATTGGGACTAGCATTCCTTGAATTATTTCCTCCTCCGAGTACTGTAGATGCAGTCTGTTTATTAACTGCGAGAGTAGAAGCTCGAACATGAGCAAGAGCAGCACAAGCATGAGAACCAGAGAGACCTCGTCCCACTTCTGTCTTCTTACCATTACGAGATCTACAATGACATCATTACTCTCATCATAACCATTCATCTACTCCCCTCTTCCCTCCCTTGATAATCTGTATCAACTCACTTATTAACATCTTTCGTTCCTCTACTCTTCTCTTCTTCCATCATCTTCTGAGCTTTTACTCTTGTCTCTTCGAATGAATTCTGCGTTGCTTGAATCTACAATTGGTAAGAGTAATCATTGATAATCAAATCTATGTTCATAATCCTCCGCCTCCTTCCTCAACCCCAGAATAGACAATGCAGTGTATCATCGTTCCCTCCACCACTCTTCTGTCGTCCATTCTCATTCCCTTTAGAATACGTCATAGACTTCATTTATCCCTTCCACAATCTCTATTCCTGGAGACGACGTAAATACTTCACTAGCCAAAATGAGACAGCTTCTAAGCAGTTCCGTTTCGCCTCAGCTGGATATTATCTACCATAATCTGTATGGGATGGATAAAGTGAACATAAATAGTGAATTCCCTTCAATCGAGATATTCTCCCCTTCCTTCTTTCACTGAGTGAGATTACCATTGAGTAGACAGCGAATGACCACATCCTAGTACACAGATGGATTGACGGAACCATCAGTGCAAATATAGTCACTCCTTCCCCCTCCCCCCCCCCCTTCCATCTCAAAGTACACTCTTGTCTACGCTCGCTCATCTTACTTAGACCTTCAGATCAATCCGATTGTCTTCATCATACAGTAATGCTTCTACTTACCGTATACTTGAGTCCGACAGAAGCTTTTGCCTTGAATCCGACCCCGGGTTGGCATGATACAGCATCTGCGAATGGAGTGGGAAGGGATTGAGTTGAGAATCGGAAGGAAGTATCCCCGATATGGACTGTCCCTCCACCCTGTAATAGACAACCATTTCAATCTATCCATCAGCTGTCAGAAGCAATGAATAAACATACGTGTTCATCCACAATCAACTTCAATCTCGTCTTTCGCTTGTGAGCACCAGCTGTAATTCATTCATTCACTCACTATTTCATTCTACTAATCAATAATCTCTTCTTTATCGATAGAGTAATCAATAAGTGCTTACATAGTGCAGTGAGACATTCATCAGTCAATTTCACTCCAATAACAGTCTCTCCATCGTTCGCTGATTCTTGAGCCAATCTGAAATGAATATTCAATCGTCATCCATCATCCTCATATTCACTCTCCATTTTTACATGTATCCACTTCATTTGCCTTCATATTAGTTTCACATATTTATTGAATGTATTTATCCATTCTCATCTCTCTTTTCTATTTCTCTTTCATTTTTCATGTGTATGTCCCTCTCTTTTTCACTTGTCATTCTTCTCAATCTTCTCGCTATGATCTCATTGGGATCAAATCCATGTTGAGTGCGTAGATAGAAGGGAGAGATCACCCCCCCCCCTCCCCTTCTCCTCTCTACGTATCAATGGGATATCAAAACATGTTAAGAGAATGAAGACAGAGAGGGAGAGATGGGCAGTCCATAAATGGAAGAGTATCGTGAACACATGACAAGGAAGGAATTCAGTGAAGGATAGACACATCTCATCGACAGTTAAATCGTACTACTCCTTCCCTTTCTTCACATATCATTGTGTTATGAATGTGGGAGAAAGAATAAAGACCAAGTAGTGTCTACCATCCGGATTCTAAACCAGTGATTCCTCCCTTCTCTCTTCTCGATCTACACCATCCATCTCTACTGTTTGTACTCTTACTCATCCATTCTCACGTGTATACTCCTCCTCTTTCACTCTCTATTCTCAATCTCTAACACCAATACAAAACAACTATGCAGTCAGAGATCAGGGAAAGGAACAATGTCCTCTGACATCAGTCGTATCCAATGACACCCCCCCCCTATCCTTCCTTGCAATTCAGTGTTCGAATCTCTCGATAGACAGTTCATTCATGACACTTCAATCGATTGGTATTCCTTCCCTCAATCATCTAATAATACACCCTCTCTCTCTCGCTCTCTTCTTATCCCTACTAACCCCCAAGTGACATTTCCACTTTTTGTGCGTGCGCTTCTCATTCTCACATCGTTTCGCCCTATCAAATTCCTCTGGCCTCCCTCCCCCTCCCTCCCCTCTCCTCTCCTCACTTCTCACACTATTTCTCCCTCCGCACTCAACGTGTCTATTCAACGAAAGAGTCGAGGTTCAATCACAAAAAGAAGCTTGATCAATGAGAATGAGAGATGGGAAAATCATTAGTCCATCCTATAGACAAAGATATCTCCCTCATCCCCCCCCCTGTCTTCCCTGACCCTTGATCTATTCCCTCATTCGATATTATCTCATTAACAGGTTCCACTCATGTAATACTAACCCTTACTCTTTCACTCTCTAACAAATGTTAGTTACCCCCTGTCTTCTCACTCTCATTCTCCTCATTGTGTAGCCATACTTTCCCTCTCCCACCTCCCCTCCCTCTCTCTCTCTCTCTCTTTCTCTCTTCGATCGAAGTGATCTCTCTCCATTTCGTCGTCGATGATAAGTCGGACAAAGGTGTGAAGGAGGAAGAGAAAAGAAGGAGGATGGAGGAGGGAAGAGGATCACCCTCTCCCTTCCCTCAGGGCTCATTATCCATCAACTAAGTTAGGAAAGATGAGATGGTTGGGAACGGGATGTGACAGGGGGAACCATGGTCAATTGGAAGAGAAGGAGAAGAGACAAAGGGTCGACCCCAGCTATCTCTTCCTCTCTTCTCTCGCTCCCTTACCCATCCACTAGAAGGCCGATATGAAGGATAGGATGAGAAGAGAAGGAGGAGGAAGAGGAGATACTACCCAATAGAGAGAGAGAGAGATCAAGGGGCAAACCGAGGACTCAATCCATTCCTTCCATTCAATAGAGGGGGGGGGGGAGAGAATGGAGGGAGGGGAGGCATGTTTTCCTTTTTTCTGTTCACTCTTCACTTCGCTGTACTGTCACTACCATCAAAACTCGAATGGCGCAAACTCTCGAGGGTTCCATCGAAAGAGGAAAAGAAAGGGGAGAAAGGTACGACGAATGGTGATGACATACGAGAGAGAGAAGAGGGGAGAGGGGGAGACAGTGTATCGAGGCATTCCATACTCACATACTCAATCTACTAAAATAGGCATCGATTGACTCCTCTCTCTTCTCTCTCCATCACTCGTAAATTAACCATTGATTGAGATAGTGAATCGATTGGAATGAAAGAGTACAATGAGTATCATTGTTGTGAAGGAACAAGAGTATTATACACACTCCCTCCCCTTCCTTCCAATTCGGATACAAGATAGGGGGTAAGTTACACTCTACAAGAGAAGACTCATTCAACCGTACAATTCTTTCATTCATCCATCAATTTGCCATTTTCTCGTTCAAACTCTGCTCTTTCTTCTTCATTTTCTTCTTTCTTCAATTATGTGAGTGTTCAAAGGTTACGGGCGTCTCTTTTGACATTTCCCTTCCACACAGGGAGATAATTGATACTACTCCTCTTCCCTCCTCCCTCTTTACTCTCCTACAGTATCCATCCATCTATCGATTTCCCTTTGAGACGTGCACTTCCCTACGAGACGCACATTTGAAAGAAACTCCAAAGTTGGAGAGAAAAGGTGAACAAGAGATTGGAAAGAGAAAATGAGATGAGGAGAGACAAAAGAATGACGAGAGGGCATCACGAATAGAAGAGAGAGAGAGAGAGAGAGAGAGAGAGAGGGGGAGGGGGGGGGATGAAGATGGGAAAAGATCAAACAAAGCCCCCCCCCCTCACTCATATTCTGTATTGCACAACTGCATCGGAAAAAGCGCTGCGGGAGGAATATTACTATCTGTCGTCCCTCTCAAATGATCAATTCACTCAACCATCTAATCTATTCAATGGATCAATCAATGATAAACAAGATACGGGGAAATGGTCAACAAATAAGGGAAGTCTCACAACTTCCAAAGATCATAACACTTAGAAATCAAAAATGGCTTCTTTTCAAACGGCTCCACAATAGTTTCAAAAAATAAAAAAATGTATACCTATAGACATCGAAGGTTGGCGGAGAGAAGGGAACGTCGAATTCAGCCATTGGACTTCCAATTGAATTGAGATGATAATGGGAAGAGGGGAAGAGAGAAGAAGAATGAAGATGAGAGATGAAGAGAGATGAGGCAACTGCAATACAATCACAGATTACTAACTATAAAGAGTGAGAGGAGGAGAGGGGAGGGGAGAGAACACCTCCCTCCTCTCTCTCTCTCTATTCATTCCATCCTACCCTCTGGCTACACTCCACACATGGTATGCCACTATCCTCTCCCGCCATTCAATCACGAGATCACTCCCCCCCCCCTCTCCTCCCCTCCCCCTTCTCTCTCTCTCTCTCTCTCTCCTTTCCCACATCCGATCTATCTATCTGCCAACTGAGGTCACGCTTCCAAAGCACAGGTCACTAGAGAGAAAGACAATCGCATCACTATCATTCATCTACAATTTATGACATCCGAGTTAAAAGAGAAATATATCAAATTGGAGTCATCACAGAGAAATAGAAGGTAATTGCAAGATATTAAAGAATCCCTAATGATAGCTAATTTATCCGCTTTTGCGTAACATGGAAAGATGGTAATTGAAAATTGGAGTGACGATTGTGACCATTTCCTTTCCGGAAGTGGACACATCTTGTATTTTTAGCCTTCGAAAGGACGTCAGTATGAGGGAGGAGGAGAGGGAGAGGGGAGGAGGAGAGGGAGAGGGGAGGAGGAGAGGGAGAGGGGAGAAGGAGAGGGGGGGGGGCGGAGGAAGGGAAAGAAAGAAACCAGTGGGAGTATCTATCAATTCAATGAAACTAACGTCGATTAAATGGAATATTCGAGTATATTCTCTACTCATTCGCTTGCACAATCTCTCACAATATCTTTCGCAATTGGGATCAATGATATTTCCATGACTTCCCTTGCTTATCAGTGCATACAATCGACGCAACGAGGTTATTCAACCAGTCAGTTTCCCCCTTCCCCCTCCTATCAATCAATCAATAATAAACATACATCAATAGATCACAACTGGCTTCATGTACCCGAATGATTCGAATGAAGTGAAGAATGAGACTATTCTGCCCCCTTCGCAGATCGTCTCTTCTACACTCACAACACCTGCAACTACTCATTTATTCCCGCCCATTTCAAATTGAAGAGAGAGAATGAGAGGGAAGGAACAGCAGAAAGGAACAGCATGTGAATTACAACAATAGAGAATAACGAAAAGAGAGAGAGGGGAGAAAGCGATAGATTCGTCGATTACAACATAAAGGAAACGATAGGACGGAGGGGGGAGGGGGAGGGAAGGGTATGAATGAGAGAGAAGAGAGGGAAGGGCGGAGGAGAGAGAGAGTCATCATGGCAAAAAGGGAGCAGAGCCACACTGAGCAGGATTCCCAAGTGAGAGAGCTATCTATCGAAACGGGATGAGAGGGACGGAGACAGAGCGAGAGAAGAGGGAAACGATGGTCTATCCAATGAGAGAAGACAAGATTGATAGAAATGATAGTGAATCAAGAGCCTCCATCCCTATCAATTCCACTCAATCATCACTCATTTCAATCACTTCCAACCTAGTATCCAAGAGAAGGGATCAATAATCATACCGATGATGTGATGATCCAAGAGAGATCAAAGTGATCAGCCACTCACTTCAACAGAAAAGAAACGAAATAAATGAATTTGTCCGGTTTGAAGAAGTGATCGACCGCTACAGAATAGAGGGTAGAATGTGAAGTGAGGGAGTGATAGGAAAAAGAAAGCGGAGTGAGAGAGAGGAGACAGTCGAAAGAGAGAGAGAGAGGGAGTGGTGATGTAAATGAGTGTGAATGGTAGAGGTGTGTGTTGATTGGAGGGGACGGATCATCAATCGATTCCTCTATTTTCACTTACTCACGATCATTTCCTTTTTCACCACTCAACGAATACGCTTTATTCGCGAATTCGCCAATAACATGCAACCGAAAGGCACGTGAGTTCGAACAATGCCAGTTCGGCTACGGTTAAATTGAAGAGAGCACAAGATGAGATAGAGTGATGCTACCTCACTTGGCCTATCTATTCGACAAACATGTTCGCCATTTTGTAAGACACGTTTGTGCACATACAGACAAACTGTACTGATCGATCGGATTCGAGAAGATTTCGACGATGGTACATCAAATCTAGCCTATCAATCATTGCGATAGCGACCCGGGTGTAAGAGAGTGAGAGGGAGGAGTGTCACTCAAAAAATCCGAGATCGAATCTTTGAAGCGAAAAAAAAGAAGAGCAAGATAGCATGAAATGCGCGGGAAGAGAAAGTACAGTGAAATCACATCACATTAGGTTCATGACACCTCCACAATGAATGATCACGTTTTCATGTCGTGGTCTAACAGATAAGACGAATGATAGGAAAGTGCTAGAGAGGCAGAAACGTCATCTGAAGAAGAAGGAAAGAGTGAAACGCGGAAATGGAGGAGCTCAGGGGACGATAGTTGGCACAGGAGATGGCGTTTGAATCGGGGAGAGGGGGAAAGAGAATCGGAGAGACGTTTGCTCCGAGAAAGACAGCCATTGTTACCCTAGGGTACCCTCTTTTCACCATCTCTTTTCCCAAGTACGACGATTGTAGAGAACAGGCAAATCCGCACTCTCGTGGTGTACCGTCGGCCGACAGCCGACTTTTACCCGTGGTGTATGTATATCGTCTATCGTACCAACTCGTAAATCTCATTATTTATCGATTTTTCGATGCTGTTTTCTTCCTTAATTTCCATCAAATGTGCTTGCGCTAAGAATAGTGTCAAACGTTTCAAACATCTCACCTTTAAAAGGCGTAAGGAGTTCAGAAGCTCCCTTGTTTGCATCGTTTTTGGGTAGCTACTGGCAACGCGCTATATAGTTAGTTATTATTGGTAAAAATGTAGACTATATTATATAGTCCCTTTTCACTTTTTAAATAAATAAATATAACTATTTTACATGCCACGAACGTACACAACTGAATATTTATTTTCTGTTTAAATTGAAAAGCTACGTGGAAAGACGTTTGTATCGAAAGTATTGTAAATAATCAGCTGCTCTGATTATAATCTCGCGCATTAAACTCACTACCTAACCACATTTCATTTATTTCTGTGATCAACGTATAAAAAAGCATTTAGTTGTATATTGCGCGATGCGTTGGCGCGATTGTGAAATGCTGTGTTATATTTTCACTGTGCTCTCCGCTTCTCTCCACTTGTATTTCTTAAGTTGATTCCATGATTTTGTTCATTTCAGTTCTTCGTCTTCAACTTATTTATTTGCGAAATGATGAAAGATTCTGCAAGCTGGGTTCCTGTACCTACCAGGTAAAATTGTCACCGTGTACTTTCTATATATTGAAAAAAAGAATTGTTGCTCATCAGACGGAGTTCATTCGTTGTATGAGCGATACAAATCTTAGATTTTTATCAAATTTGCTCTATTTTAATTTTTTGCACAATAAGTCTAATGGATCACCCGATTGCTTCGCGTCTGTTCATGTTTTCCATGTCGTTTCCCTAGAGTAGATCAATTGATGGAGTGGCCGACCAGTACATCTCCAGGTAGATCAAAGACGTGTCTATCCCCCTTCTCTATATCAGATCAATATTCCATCCGCACTCCCTCGGACTGCAATAGTAATCCCATCATCTTCATTCCTTGATGACGATGCTTTTATCTTCCTCTCCGTCGTTCTTCCAGTTGTGTCTTAACTCTTGTATATTTTGTCTATCCATGGATCTTTTCTCTATATATGCTTTCCATCCATCCCCACAATTGCTAGATCTACCGTTGGTTTTACCTCAATCCTATCAAATTGAATTCAATGACTCATCTCGGAAATTCTCTGTATTAGTCATGTTTTTAATTGCTCACTATAGTTTCGCAATGCTCCTGTTTGATTCTTCTGCTACACACAACGTGCCCTCACGTGAGCTGGTAGTATACTTTCTTCATACCTCGGTCGACACTTAATGAATGATATCTCCAAGTCTTTGGACTGCGCATTGTTAGACTGTTGCCTTCTTGTTTTAGACTAGAGAATCTTTTAAATGTTATTTCTTCTAACTTATAGAACTTTTATCATCACTAGAATGGGGGTATACATATTGTAAGTGTCTTGCTCTACTGTTAATTCGATCTGGATATCTTTCCTCCTTGTAGACTAGTGTTTATGGCTCGTCTCGTTGCTCTATCCTTTCCTCATCTCCTTCTCTGTCGACTCTCCTCTCTTCCTCTCTCTTCTCTCTCTTATCTCTCTTCTCTTCTTCCTTTGACTGCTTCCCTTCCCTTCTCGACTCTCTTCATTCTCCATACTCTCTCATACATCGGCTCCTTCCCAACAACGGCCCTCCCTTCTTCTTCTTCCCCATCCAAAGATGTCCTTCTGAAGCAACCTCTTCCTTTCTTCAATCGACCTCCAAATCCTCCCTTCATTCATCTGTATCTTCTTCTAGTCGATAGTTGTCTCAAATGATGCACAACGGGTGAGTCATAGTGTATTTGGTGGACAAAAGGGACAAGTTGTCATTTGACAATAGACTAGTATTCAGCCTCTCTCTATTGTTCTTTGTCATTCTCCATAGGTGTTCGAGAGAAGGATATCGATCGAGACTCTACTAGTTAGAGACTCCTTTTCTGCTTTACATTTCAGTAATTCTCCCTGCTTAGCGGGGGCACGAGAGTCCTAGTTAATTTCTTCCTATTTTTAGTTGTTTTAAAGCGAATCGGTATAGGTGCTCGATGAAAGTTTAACAAATCATTAGTAGAGATGGACGTGATTATTAAGCTTGGTGGTTGGGTGACTCTTCTGTTCAGTGTCGAGCATTATCATATTTTTGTGCAATCAATTGCCGAATATTGAAAAAGTTGTTGTAACTTTTCTGATATGTTCAGGGTTATATATTGTAGCATCTTAGTGTGGGAAGGGGTGGAGAAGGATTGACTTGTGTTTGCTATGTTGCCCTAATGCGGTTGAAGGAAGAGTCAAATTCCGTCCTTTCCTACGGACTCACTCGTTATGAGCTCCTTGGCTTGTAGCTTTTATCATGTGCATATTTCGAAATTATGTATATTATTAAATGAATGACTTGTTGTATCACTGTCTCATCGTGATGATAATATATGTTTAATATTCAGGTCAGTATCTGATCTACTTGATCATCTTCTTCGTGGAGGAGCATCTGCATCGACTGGAGGATCATTACCATCTATTGTATCACTCGGTTAGTCAATCAAGAGGGAGGGGGAGGGACATCCACTTACGTCGGGTTCTGCGGTCATAAATGCATGTGATCTACGTGGCACAAATGTGTAAAATCGGTATTTTCATCTGAATTTCGGTTGTCTGATACAGAATTAGGGGTACATTCTAATAATAGTGGGGTCACTCTTCACAGGACATTCTGCAGATTGATACTATCCATGGACCCGGTGATCATCTCACAATGAAAATATTTGTTCTTGTATGATCGTTGTTCGATCTCTTATAATGGGTTAATAGTGTTCCTATCTTTCTTTGGGTACTTTAGGACTTACTGTTGATGTTTCTTGTGCAGAATGGTCGAATAATCCAATCAGTGATCGACGAATGAGAGAAAATGCCTATATAAAAATACCTTAGATGTTTTAGTTCCCTTGTATCTTGAAAAGGTACTCTACATATCGTAATTGTAATGGGTAGTTCATTATTCTCCTTGCTTATCTTCTCAATATAAATGGCGTGATTGTTCAATCCATCTCTATGCAGTTTATCTGTGCCCTTTTGTTAGTCTAGAATGGTCACTTTCTCTATTAGATCAAGCTTCGTTAGCTGGGACTAAGGGTTAAGCCAATGGACGCTTTTAAACTAAAAAGATGTAATCGCGGAGTAAAAGAAGCTTGAAGGTAGAGTAGTGGGATTTTCTGACACATATCTCACCACCCCTTAGATCTCTCTTCTCTCTTTCGTTCTCTTTCTCCCTTCTCCCCCCCCCCCCTCCCACCTCTCTCTTTCTCTCTCTCTCTCTTCGTCCATTGTCTTATCAGTTCAATCACTCGTCAGTGAGAGTCCGTGAGTGGTCGTCCCTCCTCCTCCTCCCTCTTCTCTTTTCCTCCAAGAGTATACGACAGTCTCCAATCTCATCTCTAAACTCGTCCCCTTTTGTCCTTTTCCCTTCTCTTTCCTTCATCAGTCCATTGGGTGCTGTTAATTATCAAACAAGTGTGGAATGCCTGGATACCTGAGCAAGTTGACCTCGTCTCCAGATCATCTCGCTTATGCTTGTACGTTTACTGACGGATGGGAATGAGATGTCAAGGGGGGGGAGAAGGAGTAGTCGTCGATGATAATAGTGTGTCCATTGCAGGTGCAGCAGCAGCAGTTACAATGGGATTGGGATACTACATGACTACGAAACCAGAGGGAAAGATCGAACCTCTTGTCGATCCTGAGAATCAAACGATGAAATTGCCGGTTAGTGAAGAGATGACCCCTTTATGACGATGATGTACTTGTACTCGTCGATGTAGAGAAAGAAGTGGATAGAAAGGGTATTTGAGGAGTGGTTGTTGCGAGAGAAGAAGAAGAAAGGGAATGGAGGGAGTGGGAAGGAGCACAGATTAGAACTGTCTAGATACAGAGGATGAGAGAGAGGAGGGCATTATGCCTGAGGAGATGATAAGAAGGACATTTTAACTAGAGATAAAGAAAACGTCATTTTTATTCCTTGACTTGAGATAATGTTGATACAGGATTGTAATGGTATTAGAGAAGCAGTGTTTTGTATTTCCCCCTCTCCTCCCTCACTCCGTTTTTGCTTGATTCTTTCCCCTCGTGATTCAATGTGCGTCACGGAGAGAGAGAGAATGGAAAGAGGAGGGGAGGGAAAGGGAAGGAACGGTGAGAGAGGGGGCGCCTACAGGGGAAGGGATGGAATGGAGAATACTGCACTATTAGATGGAATGTAGTGGGAGGAAGGAAGTGATTGTCTATATTTCAGGATGGTTCTCGTGTCTCTCGTTACATCAGTGATGGCGTCCTTCTCAAACATCTATTCGATGATGCAACTACTCTATACGAGGTAAGGGAGGGGGAAGGAGGGAGGGAGGGGGTCGTCTTCCTTGTTTTCGATGTGCTGCAGATGAGATATCTCGGAGTAGAAGGAGTAGCACCAACTGTTCCCTCCTCTTGACGTAGTATTTTGTATTTGATGGAATCTAGAATGACGTGAACTCAATGGTGTTGTTATCAGAAGAGAGGAAGAGGGTGGAGTAAGTGAAGTCTATCTGGTGCACTCGTGGAATTGGATCGAATGATGGATGAAGGAGTGAATCCATTGACTAGAAGTTGTAGTAGGGAAGAAGTAGTTGATCCCCTCTGAGAATGAAGAGACTTTGATCTCCGACGACAGATCACCCCATCCCCCTCCCCTCTCTCTTCCTCTCCCCCTCTCCCTCTGCTACTCTTACTCCTCTACTCAGTCGCAATTCTTGTACACATGCGACAAGTGACGGAAGTTGATCTACTTTGAACCCGAGATATGAGAGGATGAAGAGAGAGAGTGATTGATCTGTTGATAGGAAGGGGGGGGGAGAACGTGGGAGAGATAGGGAAAGAAGATGAGAGAATTAGAAAGAATGATGTTCAAAGTGTAGGACATTTATTGAGAGAGAGAGATGCAGATAAGAGAAGGACAAAGTCCGATTAGGGATATAGCGTGATAAGGAATGGATGATTGATCACAGTGGAAGAAGCTTTGACTGCCATAAAAAGGAAGATTGAGATGTTCCACCGTATATCTATAGGTCGAAGGACAATTAGGGATATGATTGTGATATTGAATATATAAATAATAAATGTAATTGCAGGGAGTTCGTCGTGGTGCTCGTCTATCGAAGAATGGACCAATGTTGGGACAGAGAATTAAAGAGACTAATGGAAGTGAACCATTTGTATGGACTAGTTATGATGAGGTGAGACAAGGAAGGGACCACATCATCTATGCACACAATCGGATTAGAGACTATGACATCTTAGTGGGCAGTTGATAAGATGGATTCTCACTCTGAGACTGATAGACAAGGGGTGTGATTGTATTGGATTGAGTTGGAATGAGGGGCGAGAAATGGAATGCAGCCAGACATTCTCTAAATAGAATAAGTTTGTTCTTTCTATCACGTGGGAGCATTCCCAGACCAGTTTGGAATGAGAATAGAAGAGAAGAGTGATTGGACGAATGAAGAAATTATTGAATGATTAGAACTTAGAAGGTGGGATTGGTAATGAGGTGGTGAACTATCATTATCGGGTCCTAGTGTTAAAATCTAAACTTATCCGAATAAAGACTGAATGACTTATTGTATATAGTGGTGACTAACGTGTTGTCTTTCTAATCTCGTATTCCCTTGAAGGTTCTCTCTCGTTCTGACAACGTGGGAATTGCATTCCGTGAATTGGGATTGCCTGCAGGAGAAGAAGCATTCATTGGAGTTTATTCGAAGAATAGACTTGAAGTGAGTGGAATGAAGAAGTCATCTCTAATACTTTACCCTTTGCAGTGGATCGTGACTGAATTGGCAACATATTCATATTCGAATGTGATTGTTCCTCTGTACGAGACACTCGGTCCCGATGCATGTGCATTCATTATCAATCAATCAGGAATGAAGATTGTCGTTTGTGATGCTAATTCGAAGGCTATCGGTGAGTAGTAGGGAAGGGGAGGGAGAGGGGGGATGAGTAATGTGTTTCCATTGTAGGTCTCCTTCAACAACGTGTCCACTGTCCTTCTCTCTCTGTCATTGTAGTCATGGAGATTCCATCTGATGAATTGAAGACAGCTGCTGAGAAAGAAGGAGTCAGACTCCTCACTTTCACTGAATTGGAAGTTCTCGGAAAGAATGCCCAGGTATACGGTAGTCGATTGACTATCGATGACTGATTGATTACCTCTTAGAATCGTCCCGAACACGTGAAACCTTCTCCCGAGACATTGGCTACCATCTGTTACACATCGGGAACCACTGGAACTCCCAAGGTATACGGTAGAATGGGAGGGATTAATCGATAACTGAGGAAATTGTAGGGAGTGATGCTCACTCATGCTAATGTGATTGCTGATGCAACGACTCTTCTCTATTTCAAGAAGACTGCCATAGTGGATACGGTAAGAGAGAGAGAAGGAGATCCTTGTATAGTCTACTCTTTCTCTTGAGGATGTGATGATCTCATTCCTTCCTCTTGCTCATATGTTGGAGAGATTGATTGAGTGTGTATGCTTCATGGTAGGAGCACGAGTTGGATTCTATCGAGGAGATATTCGACTTCTTCCTGATGATATCAAGGAACTTCAACCAACTGTCGTCCCTGTTGTACCTCGAGTACTCAATCGATTGTATGATAAGGTACGCGCTCTTCCTCCATGAGGATGTAGTAATCATTCCTCTCTCAGGTAATGTCGGAAGTGAATAAGTCCCGTGTGAAGAGAGCTCTCTTCGATGTTGCACTTGCATTCAAAGCAAGAGAAATGAGAAATTTCGTCGTGAGAAATAACTCATTCTTCGATCAGATTGTATTCAAGAAGATCAGAGATGGTCAGTCCCCCCCTCCCCCTCTCCCTCTCTCCCTATCTAATGATCCTTCTCTCTCTACAGGAATGGGTGGTCGTGTCAAACTGATGATTACTGGATCGGCCCCTCTGGCAGAGAATGTGTTAACCTTCGTTCGTGCAGCGATGGGATGTATTGTAGTGGAGGGATATGGACAGACTGAATGTGTAGCTGCATGTACTGTATCTATGGAAGGAGATTCACTCCCTGGACACGTTGGAATGCCTTCCCCTTGTGTGGCCATCAAACTGGTTGATGTTCCCGAATTGGGATACTTTGCCAAGGATGAAGCTGGAGAGGTGAGAGAGGGAGAGGAGGGGAAGGGGAGGGGGGGGAGGAAGGAGGAAGGGAGAGTAATGGGAGTGATTACAGGTGTGTGTCCGTGGTCATACCATCTTCAAGGGATATTATAAGAATGAGGAACAGACTCGTGAAGTATTGGATGATGAAGGATGGTTGCATACTGGAGATATTGGAAGATGGACAAAGGAAGGATGTTTGAAGATTGTCGATAGAAAGAAGCACATTTTCAAGCTGGCCCAGGTGAGGAATAATCTCTCATTGGATTAGAGTAAAGAGTATCTCTCTACAGGGTGAATACGTTGCCCCCGAGAAGATAGAGAATATCTACTCTCGATGCAAATACGTGGCTCAATCGTATGTGTATGGAGAGAGTCTGAAGACATGTCTCATCGCTGTCGTCGTCCCTGATGCTGAAGTGAGTAGAGTACTCCCTCCCCCTCCCCTCCCCTCCCCTCCCCTCCCCCTCTTGATGCCCCCTATTCAGGTACTCATTCCTGCAATGGAGAAGACTCTGGGAGTAAAGGGAACAATGGCTGAATTGTGTGCAAGAGATGATGTCAAGAAGGCCGTTCTCGAAGATATTATTGCTACTGGAAAGACTGCTGGATTATTCAGTTTCGAGCAGGTACGGTAGATTAAGAGGGAGTATCGATTGATTGGGTGTCTTCTAGGTGAGAGATATCTATCTGCAAGCTGAGCCTTTCTCGGTCGAGAATAATCTGCTCACTCCTACTCTCAAATCGAAGAGACCTCAATTGAAGACTCATTTCGGAAAGGAATTGGCTGTTATGTATTCTAAACTGGATTGAATGACTCAATCCTAGTCCCCGCTCCCTTCCTTCTCTCGGTCTAGTGTCTATCTGGTATCTTTCCTTCCTCAATCTGTGAACAACACGAATGTCTCCTACGGTTTTCACTCGTCTACCACATCGATGTACATTTAATATTAGACTATCTTCTTCTAGCCTTTCAATTAGTATCCCCTCCCCTCCTTCCCTCCCTTTCTCTCAATACTGCATTTTACGGGTGTCTTTCTTCTCATTCACCAATCGCAATGGTCAAGGTATCAGTCTCCCCCTCTCCCTCTCTTCTATTCGATATTCTAATCCCACTCGATAACTTCGTCCTGTTGTAATTACTTCCCCTTCAATCCAAATAGTCGTTGATCTATGTTGCATCAGAATTAGCGTGTAAAGCCCCGATTATTCGATATAATTGAGCTATTATCTCAATCCCGTGAGTGTAATTTCACTTCCCAATATTGATTACATGCATTGAAGTAGCCAATTCATTTATCTATTCGTAGTCGGGATTATTATCCATTCTCTTGTTCGCTTTACACTCTTTATTCGCCTTCTCTTTCCGAGTGATAATCGACTGTTTATTGTATCACCTCCATAGTTACCGTACCCTTCTCTTATGAGAGTATACCCCAATTGTAAACCGTTGTTTCCAATAGCGTGTCAAAGAGACAGTTATCTTACGATTGATTTTAAATGTAGTGATAATAATCTCTAATAAGATAAAGTTTTATTGCCATTCTGATTCTTCGCTTCAACACATTTACACACAGAGCGCAGTCATTGGAAATCAGGATACAGTCAATTGACTTTTACAATTGAATGTTAACTTAAATTTTGAGTTTTTGCGAGTGGTGGGATACAGAATTAAATCTTTGGAATTTTACAGTCTACTTACCCATTGCACGGTCTCCGGGGTGCCGACATTAGAAGGAAAAAAACGTCCGGGTGTTTTTTGGCACATAGCCAATTTTTTGAAAAAATCTTGCGGTCTTACCACGGGTTTTCTGTGGATCACTTTTTTATCACTTTTTTCTCAATCTTGCGCGGTACAAACTACTGTAGTATTCAAAAAAAAGTGGAGCTACGGCGCTTAGCTAAAACATTTTACCGCACGGATTTTGCAGCTCCCGGACATTTTGGACAGCCCTAAGTCGCCTCTCCGGGGACCGTGCCATTGCAAATTTACACGCCGAAATGAGATGATAGCTATCAGCCAAATGTAGCCAAATTTCAAATATATTATAGAGAAATATCGAGATGGAAATATCTTTATTTTTGCATAAAAAATCATATGGGTTGAACCCTGGAATTGACATTGAATGAGAATGAATAAATACTACAGAATTGTCACGGGGAATGATCGAACTCAACGATGGAATTCACTTGATCTACAATATTGTTTGATCGTTCGTATGGAAGGGAGGGGAGAGTACACGTATGACAGAGGAGAAGGGATCATAGAATGAGTATCTACATGGAATACAAGAGTGAGTTCAGTCTATGAATCATCATCGTTTCCCTTGAGACAATGAGTGAATAGAGAGATGAATCCTCTTCGTCTCGTCTCTCTCAATGCATTCAATTTCTGTTGACGACGACATTCGATCAGATTATCATCGATTATCTACAATTGAGAAGTCTTCCCCATCCCTTCCCCTCTCCCTCACCTTCAATCTTTCCCCATCAGCTCCACTACTTCTCGCTCTGGCTGCTTCAATCATACACAGAGTGAGAGAGGCCTACAATATACTCATTTCTCGATTCATTATCTTTATTCTATCTACAGTACCTGATCTGCAATATCAGCGTATATTCTGCATATGAAAGAGAGATCATCGATGATATCCACTCTTCCCTCATCTCGTGAATCGAACATCTAAAGGGAACGATCAAAGGTCAATTCGAGAGTAGGAATGAACTCACTTTGGATACAACTCTGAGTACTTCACTGTATGCCATTTGAACGTGCTTCCAGATGATTCTTCTTGATTTGAGTGCGATCGGAGTGGAACCAATTCGTTTCCTGAGATAGAGAGAGATGATAGGGGAGGGAAGGATGGGGGAGACTCACTTGGACAGTTCACTCATTTCATGGAATAAATGGACGAATGCATCGGCAATGATAGGAATTGATGTTGATTTCATAGGAGAAGAAAGAAACTGAAGTGGAATATGAATAGATAAGGAATCTAATTTTTCTCTGTACATGAGTGAGTGAGGAAACAGCTTGGAGATAGAAATGAAGTCGATCATCAATTGAATCACGAGGAGAAATTGAAGAGAGAATGGATGAAATCTCTTCGTATTGAATACTCGAAGAAGGAAGAACAGTTAGAGAAGCAGCCAATGATTCCCTTGCGAGTGAATCACTTCCACGAATATTTACTCGTGATTGACGAAGATGTGAACCTATGAAAGGGAGAGGATGAAGAGGGAAAGAGAGAGGGGGGACTGACCAGAGATACTCTTCTTATCTCCTCGTGCTCTCATTGTAGTACACTCATTCTCAATCATCTTTACTAGTTTGGATACTCGAGCAACGTGATGGCAGGCAGATTTCCTGTGAAGGAGAGAGAAAGTAGAATGGAGGAGGAAAGGGAGATGAATTACTTGATGGAATTGATTGAAGAAGGAGAAAGAAGACGAGGAGAACAAAGCATTTTCAATCCACGAGATAGATCAGAAATCGCTTCTCTCAATGTACATTCTTGTGATGATGCCAATCGAGAGAGAGGATTCTGAATGAAGAGAGGAATGAGGGAATGATCTTTGATCTCTATTCTCACTTGTAATTCATTGTGCTTCCTAACTGATTCAGCCATTGTCTTGGCCATTTCCAATAATCGAGATTGATCTTCAACTGCTCTCATTTGTTCATTTTCCATTTGAAGTCTCGTAGTGAATCCATGTCCATCATGAATGTCCACACAACATTCGAGACAAGAGAGAACCTGTAATATCAATTGATCTCTTTCTTCCTTCCTTCCCCATACCAAATAAGGTCCATGGGTGCACTTCACACAGCCTCTCGCTGTTCTCTGTATCGATTTCTCACTCAATCGACAGGCACAATCAACACATCGAATCTCTGCTTCCTTCCGACTGAAATGGACGACTGAGGGAGGAGGGAGAGGGGGAAGGGTGAGGGGAGGGGAGGGGGGATCTCACCTTTTCTTACTCGTCATCGTTGTATTCATAACGAAACTCTTATCATTATCCATTGATTCTCCATTCAATCTGATCACTGTCACATTCGAATCTCTTGATCGAGGAAGATTATCAAGCATTTCTGAAGGGAGGAAGAAGGTAGAGGGAGGGAGGGAGAGGGACTGACTGCATAGATCGAAGTTGGTGGGAGCAGTCACGGCAGTATTGGCAGGGAATGAAGTACGACAGGTTGGACAAGAGATTGAACCGAGGAGATAATACTGAATGGATCAGAGATACTTCTTCCCCTCTCTCTCTATCTATCGACCTCCTCTAACACCTGCACTGCTTCTTCTATTGAGAAAGTACAACTTTTCTCCCTCTCATAATAGATAAGTGAGAGTGCTTAAATTCAAATGAGGAATAGAGAACTCTTCTTCTCTATTCTCGTCTCTCCATCGGCATCAAAAGAGACCACACTTTTTGCATGCCCTCCTTTTCTATTCAAGGATCGAGAGAGTGGGGGGGGGGATACTGTAATGGGAGGGAGGGGAACTACTCCAGATTCCATTTGAAATGCCCCTCTAAAGTACGGTCTTCGATTCGTTTTCTTCAATCGTTGCGGGAATTGAAGGGGAAAGAGATGAGAATTGAAGAGTAGTCTAACTTTCCGGATGATTGAGCGATTGGAATAGATATCAACCAAGTGTTTTGTCCTTTGAATGGAAAGAAGGGGAGAAGAAAACGAGCTTGTGAAGGAGAGAACGGCAGGGTGATAAGACATTTATGATGGCTAGTTCGGATTAGTGAGAGAGAGACACCTTCTTGTCATCGACCCCCACATCCCTTCCCTCCTCCCCCCCCTCACCTGCTGATGACAATAGATTGAGAAGAGACATTGTTCACAGAAGTTGTGACCACACGGAAGAAGTTTAGGAGGACGAATAGATGGACGAAATGGCTCCAGACAAACCTGAAGAGGGGGATGATGAGAGGGAATATTATTCTGTGATGAACCGTTTTCCGTCCATTCTCAATCTGTCATATTCATGCTAATCCCCAATGCGCGATTACTCTTGATTATGGGGGCAAAACAGAGAAAGAATTGTGACCTTTCGGCCCTATTAATCAGCGATTAGCGACAAGGGGAACAGAGACTAACACGATAATAGACCATATGGGATACGGTAGGCAATAGAGAGAAGGAGGAGAGGAATAGAGCAACCAAAGGATATACATTTCATTCAAGTATGAGGGTTACAGTAGTATTCAGATTCTGATTAATCTTACTTACCTCACAGCTAACAGAAGATTCATTTTGAAGGAAGGAAGAGGATGAAGATGAAAAGAATGATGAAGAATCAGCCCACATCTGAAGAGGAATGAGATGAGACAGAAGAAGTCAAAAGATGGAATGAAGGAAAAGAAGGCGGAGCTATGGAGAGAATGATCATGTTGAGATTGTAAAGAGAAGAACGGAAGGAAACGATTTATAGATTGATATAACGAGAGGAATGAATAATGATTAGACCAGAGGGTGTGAAGAGAGAGGAAAGAAGTTAGGGACTGATAAAGTATCTAGGAGTGATATCCGACTATGTGATATGAGAAGAATTGGGGATGGGAAGAAAAGAGAGGGGAAGGGAGAAAATGAGGAGGAGGGGAGGGGAAGGGAAGGGCGAAGCTGGTGAGAAAGAATCAGGACAAATGAGCAGATGGAAGATTGTTATTGACACCTTTAGATGGATATTCATTGTTTGAGAGAGGGGAGGAAGGAGGGAAATACTAGTAGAGATCTAATCTACATACACATGATCATTTCCCCACAGGGAATGAAAGGAAGACAAATGAGTAAATGGATTAGATACGGTTGATCAGTCACCATCATTCGAGAGATAAGCAAGCCTCTTCCCTTCCCTATCCCTCCCATTCCCTCCACTATCCCATATCGGTTGCACTGTCTGGCTATGAAAACAGTTCCCCGCTTTGATGTTTCCTCCCCGCAAGAGAGAGAAAGACTATTGCGTAGTCTATATAATCCAGTGTTATGACTACTGAGAGACTTCCGAGTCAGAGGAGATAAGAGAGATCAACTAGGAAAGTGAGGTAAGATGATGGATGGAGAGAAGGAAGGGTTGAGTAAGGGAGAAGGAGAAAGAGATGATGAAGGTTGAAAAGTATCTATCTAATAGAGTAGTCATTCATTTTCATCATTGGCCCTTCTCCTTTGATCGAGTGATTCATATGGGAAAGTCTCCTTCTCTCCCCTCCTCTCCCTTCGATCTTCTGAGATAGTCAATTGCATGAATATCAGTGTATTCGACCTGTCAAGTGTTCGTCCTCTTAACTTCCTCTTTCATCTTCATCCTATCGGCGACTCTTCCCATTGTGACACAAGTACATATCAAATAAACACAAACTTCTTCTTTTTCGAGAGGGTCAACTTGATCAGAGAAGAGGAGACCTATTTGAATTGTCAAAATGAGAAAGGGAAGAAAGAGTGAGTAAAGGGTGTAAAGATGGATATCACCAAGTAGAGAAACCATTAAAATGTTGCGAGGACTTCAGAGAGAGAGAGGAAAGGGTTCTACAGTACAAGAGGAATAGAAGGGAAATAAGATAGAAGAATGGTTGTGAGGGAGTAATGGGGGAGTGAATATAAAATGAGAAGCTCTTTGTCCCATCTCGCAACAATTTGAGTGTTCTCATTAGGTATGCGAAGGGAAGAGAAGGGAGATCAATGGCATGCTTGTTTGAATTTGATGATGGAAGAAGAAGAATGTTGACAACCTTATGGGAAAGTGAAGAAGTTGAGAAGAAGACAGAGGAGGACAATGAAGAGAGAAAGGGAATCCATTGTTCCCTCTTCGCACCTCGAAACAAATAGATCAATTGAAGAAGATGAAGAGAGGCATTGAGATGAGAGGTTATCACAAGAAATCCATTGAGAGGAATGACCATTCGTGAGAATGAATTGAGTGGGGGAAGAGGAAGGAGAAGGATGGGGAGTCGTCATTCGATAGATGACGCAATCGGAGAAGTGGTTGAGAGTTGTCTATTATTATACCATTATGCAGATTGAAGTGGATTAGAAAGAGAATTTGTTATGAGAACAATGAGAATAAAGAATGAAATGGAGCGATATAGGAGGGATCTTGTAGAAGGGACAAATCACTTCTTCCTTCCTTCCTTTCCATTCCACCCTATATTTATGGTTGAGGTCAACCAACGAAAAGAAAAAGAATGGTTTACCGCATGGGAAAATGAATCAAGTAGAGGGTCACTCCATTTATTGAACCATTCAAGAAATGAAGATGATCATTCGAGATGACACTTTTAATCGAGACTATTTCTCATCCATCCTTTTCGTTCTTTCAAAGAAGCTGGCAGCAAATACAAAAAAAAAAGAAAGAAATGTGGTCCTTTCTAGTAGACAAATGGGCGCCAAAAGGATGTAATGGGGGAATGGAATTATCCCCCATTCAGAATGAAATGAGATCAGACCTTCACTTTGAATCGGAAACAAAAGTTGAAAGAGGAATTGGAATGAATTGGGGAGAGAAATCGGAAGTGATTGAGAAGGGGAAACATTTTATGAGTGAGGGAGACAATGAAAGAGGGAGATTGTGGATGGGCTAAAAGGAGTAATTGAATGGAGAAAAAGGGTTTATTCACTCTTTTATCGAGATCCATGTTGATCCACCTTTCTTCCATTTACAATCAATGAAATCACAGAGGGAATAATTGCAATGAAGGGAAAAGAAGAGATATTCTGACAAGAACGATTATTCATTTCTAGTGAAGAACAACGATAAAAAGTAAGGATGAAAGAAAATTGAGACGGTGTGTAGACACTTTTTACCCTTTGTGGCACTGAGAATGTGATAAACGACCATGAATGAAGGAAAGGGGAAACAATTTGAGAGTCTCGTAGAAAATACTTGAGACTACGGTAGATCCTGAGAGGAGTACAGTAATAATATCTATTATTGATTGATTTTGAGCACATATTGTGAGCACGATTGGATATACATATAAAGCTCGGCTTTCTAAAACACAGAAAGGGACTCAGATAATATCAGATTTACGAAGAGAGGGGAAGAATATCTGTCTAATATGAGATCTCATCATTCCATTTGTAGCGAAGTATACGGGAAGACGAAGGGATGTCGCACTTACGGCAAGAATTGAAGAAAGATCAGAAAAGAATCTGAAGATTTGAATTTATTTCAATATTAGTCCTTCTATATTCTCATTTTCTCTTGAACCTTTTCCTTTAAATGGGAATTTCTCACGAGCGATAAAGATATCCAAGTATTTCTATTTTGACCGACTGAATTCCCCTTCCTATTCTTTCATCTTGACTTCACTGATGAATCGAGGTCAATTTCGCATAAGAGTCAACTGTCATTCAAGAAGAAGTTCACGACAGTTTCTAGTTGAGAGGAAGAGGAAATGCGGAGGAGGGAAGGAAATAGACATAAAAGAACTCACGTGTACCACTTATCATGTTGCTGTGTGAGATCGGGATGAATAAATTCAACGAGAGTAATACAAAGATTGAGAACATTTGTAAGAAGATAAGTAGTAACGAGAGCAATTAAAGTACGAGAGGCATCCTTAATAGATAATTATATTGTTATCTATTACATATATTAATTTGATCTCACTTTCAATGAAGATCGATTGTTCACATTTTGATGTCCCATGAGAGGAGGAGACTGCAATTAACTCTTTATTCATAATTCGAATATCTCTTATTCTTCTCCTTCTCTTCGATAATCATCTATCTCACAGATGTTTTTGGCGCACTTCTCTTTCCTTTTTTTTGCTCTTTACACTGGATGTTATCTATGAGTTAAATCAAGTGGTTTGTTCCCTTCTCTGCCATATGGGAGGTCCGCGTCCCCTTTTTCGAAATGAGAACGCCTTCTTTCTCTCTTTTGTTCTTCGGACATTCATCAAGTGAATATTAGAGCGAACAGGAAATGAGAGGGGGAGGTGAGAAATTGGGGGGGGGGGGAAGGGAAGAAGAATAAGTGATAACTGACCTCAATGAGCACATCGGGACGACGTTGTCTACTCAGATTCTGAAGGAATGAAGAAATGAAATGATGAAGAAAGGAAGAACTAACGTGAATTGCAGCCAAATTGAATAGAAGAAGAAGTAGAAATGGAAGGAAGACATTCACTATATTACGAGTGTAGAACATATACACTTGACTGTAGAATTCACTGAAAAAATATCTCCTCCTTCTCAATTCCTTTCGAGTTTCGGAGTTCAGACGACTTGAGTGTAGTGAATTCAATTCATACTCTTCCATCTTATTCAAGTGGAAAATAATCGCGATACGGAGAGAATGGAACGAAATTTTCAAAATGTTTGTATCCGATATCCCATACGAACTTCCTTTCTCTCTTCCTCTCTCAATCTCCACTCATAAATCCAATATTTCGATGAATATTTCATTATTCAGACGTCTTCGATGACTTGAAACCCATTTGAAAATTCGTTAGCAGATTTGATTCTCACGAGACGAAACTTTGTGAAGAAACGTCAAGAATCCTGGGATGTTTTCAAGTGCGAAGACTAACGAAAACTCGATCAGATGTCTTCCACTTCTCTTCCATTTCTAGACGAATAACCGAAGGGTTATAAATCATAATCCTTTTAGATTCAAACCTAATTCAACCCTTCCAGATGGATATATGGGCGTAAAGGGCTGAATTCAGAAGAGAAGAAAAGACTCTCGACTGAGTGGGAGAAATACTTCCTTCTTCACTATTATTTCTCTGTTATTCATGCACTTGCATTCAATCTCAATGAAAACTCTAGATCGAATATCAGAGGATCTAACATGGAATATTTTTGACTCGTCAAGGAAAGAAACGATGAGATATTCTTCCCTAGAATCAAAGAACCGTCTACCGTAATCTCAAAATGTTGCAAACACTCCAATTAAATTGATGTGAAATCTCATTCTTCTCTCTCAAATTGCACCGCGATTCGAGGAATAATTATATCTATGTAGTAATTCCATGAATGAGAAGAAATCCGTGGGTTGCATAGGATGTCATCCCACTTCTGTCCTAGTCAATCATCAAGGGAAAATGGTTAGGTTAATGATGAATATTCCCACCCCCTCTAATCCGATGTTCTTTCTTTCTCTCTAGAGGAATAGAAGGAGTATTTAATGCTTCAATGAGTTCCGCGCACTTTTGATTAGTACGTGAGTAAAACGAAGCACTATTTCTGAGTAGATCAAAACGAGTCTGTTTTCGATTAAGTTTTATCCCAGTTCTCTCACCTTTTCGTTATATTCGTTCTCGATATGTCCACGTAACCAAATTTTCCATCACATTCTTCATTAATCACTTTCTCGACTTCCAAATAGAACGGGAGCTGAAAACGAAAAGCGTATTCTCCCTAATTGGAATCTCGAAACGATAACTATCAATTTGAAGATCTTCGAAACATTTGATAATTGGTAGTGAGAGAATTGAAAATAGAAATGAAAGGTACCTTTGTAAGACAGCCAATCATTACTGCACACGAAATAGCCAAGATTCGATCTTGACTCTGAGAATGACGATGAGACAGGAATATTAGAGGAATTTACCTTGAATTTCCTTCCGATAGAAGTCATATATCGATCGAGAGAAGCAGCAACGATGAAATAGACAGAAGATGCTATTACTGTCTGAAGAGTGAGGATGAAATGAGAGAGAGAGAAGAGAGAGAAGAGAGAGAGAGAGAGAGAAGAGAGACAGTACCTGTCCAATGGTAGATACAACAGGAACGTAATCATGCCATAACAGATATACTGAATAGTTACCGAAGTATTCCCATACCAACTTCCCGATGAAGACCAACTGAAAGACAAAGAAATTCCAAAAAGGTCACCGTTATATTAACGGTAGATGGAATTCCCCCTCGTCGCTTCAATGTCTATCCGATTTTAATCTTTCCCTACTCATTCATCCATGCAATTCAGATGACTTCTCTAGCTCAATTTTTATTCATCCATCCGTTTTTGCACAACTTTCGCTCATGCGAACGCTTTTTTCATCATTCTTCATGGTTTTCATTCGTGATAGACTCATCACATTGTTTCATTCCACTCAAGTACTATGGGAGGTCTGCATTCCCCTCTCATATCTCCTTTCTTTGTATCCTAATTCAACGTCATTTCGATGTGTACATGCTTCCCTTCAGAATTCATAATGGTCTTCTCTACTCATCTCTCTTCTCTCCCTCTCATTCACAGTCCAATTCACTCAAGGAATTCACTGTTTACAAAAAAATGAGTTAATAGTGAAGATAAAAAGGAAAAAAATAAAAATATAATGAGTGACGTGAGCGACGAGATAATGGAGTATGAATGAGACTCGTTAGGTGAAATATCTATTCATAAAGGTGAGGAGAATCATCCGAAGTATAATAAGATAAGAAGAGATATAAATGTAATGAGATAACTCACGATGAAGCATATCTCCACTCCAATATCGAAACATGCAAGAACAGCCAGATATATCTGGAAGGAAAGGAGGAATATTCAAAGGTCGACAAACTTCCTCTCACCAAATTAGTGTTTCTGATTCGAAGACGAGAGAAAACGAAGAGAAGAGAAGTGTTAAGAATTATTCCTGAATTAGAAAGCAATTTCGTATTCTGATGGGAAAGAATGAGGGAACGGGAGAAGAGATTAATAATTTCACATGGTAACTCACCTATTGTGCAGATAATTCCTCCTATTCCCATGATCATCACTAATTTAGCGATATCTTCTAACGTGAAAGGCTGAAAGAGAAAAGTTAGCAAAAATGGATTTTTTTTAAAATGAGATCAGAATTTATCCGAACAACGAATATGTTCATATTTGGCGGAATGAAATTGACCCCGGTAATGGTAGACAGGGAGGCAGAGAGAGAGAAATCACCTGTGGTTTCCATATGGAACAATCGTTGTCATCTTTATCGAAACCCATCAAAGAGAGTTGAGATGAAAGGAAGGAAAGAAGAAGACTGGAGAGACTGGATAGTTGAGAGAAGGGGGAGGAGACTGCAGAAGGAAGGAGAGAAGAGAGTGTTCTCACTCCACCCAGATGAACAACCATATCATTCATCCCATCATTCATAACCATTTATTGACAAAAACCGAATATACAATGGCATGCAAGAGATGTAATGACCGGAGACAATAAATTACAGTATGATAAGTGTGGGGACTAGCGAATATTCTGTGGTGGATAGGAATGGAATTGCAGTTGATTTACATTTACTGTGATTTAATAAATGTGAACAGGTAGGTACAATGGATAAATAGATATATTAGGATAAATATTCATCTAGATACTTCTGTATAGGATGAAGAATAGAGAGAAGACAAGGAAAGCTCCAACTCCCATTAAGAGAAGTCGATTACGAACAACTCGACGAATCATTTCATTCAATAGTTTACTCGATCTACCAAGATCTGAATCTGCCTCGCGCATTCTGAAATAGACATGAATCATTCATACATTTTCGTTATTCTACACATAATTACGTATCAATTCTATACTTTTTCTCTCTTATCATACAACTGCATAGAACATAATTCTATGCACCTATAGTTTACCTGTTTCTCGATCGGTTGATTGTTTCACGTTGTGTTCCGAGATTCCCAAGAACTTCAGCTCCAATCTGGGATGGAAACATTTGTTAATTGCATTCTCGTGTTTAGTTCGTGTCCTTGATTCTATCCTGTCATTTACACTTCTTCCTCAACATATTCTGACATATCATTCACTCATTTTCTCATGACCGTCAATTAGCATTCCCACCCTAGTCACGGAATGTTTTCCCCTTCGTTAATCAGAGTAGCCACTAATAGAATTGTATGAACCATGGGGGAATTCAATTATATGTCTCGTTCATTGTACTCTTATTCTATCTTCCAATACATGTGGTATATCCATCCTTTCCTCCTTCCTTCTATCCATTCCTCAGTACCCTCTTCATCCATTCTCATCCAATATCCATCCATCCATTTATCCATCCGAAGGAATCATATAATTCAAGCGAGAAATCCACTCAGCTTCCGACATTTTATTAGATCGAACACCATTAAATTTCCATTAAAATGAAGTGAATGCGTTTTCTCATTACGTTATGAGATTTACAGCAAGGAATTTGATAGATCGGAAAGAAGGGGTGCAATTAGGGAAGAGAATAGTGCTTGATGGTTATCGAAATACAATCTCTTAAGAGACTCTTCGGGTCTTTCTGGATAATCGGTCTCTCCGAAAGAACTCTCCCATGATTTCATTGAACCTCCCCCCCCCCCTCCAATCCATTACCTCTCTCTCTCTCTCTCTCTCTCTCTCTCTCTCTCTCTCTCTCTCTCTCTTTGACACAGTTCGTTATACAGGGAAACGAAAGGAGTGAGTGAGGAAGAGACAAACCCTCTCTCGAGACTCATCTCAGAATAGGAAGGACTAAACCATCCAAGACAAGGGAGGGAAGACAACAGAATGGAAAAGCTCCTATTTCTCTGTTGAAATGAGAATGAATAGAGTGCAAAATGGATGATGTGAGAAGGAGGGAAAGGAGGGGAAGGGAATGGAGGGAAGACTGTAGGAAGACAGAGGGATCACGGTTATTATGGGAATGGAGAAGAGAAGAAGAAGAGAGGGAGAAGACCCGAAAGGACTAACTATCTACAGGAGGGAAAGCAGACCCAAGGGAACACAAGGGAATGGAATGGAAATGAACACTCAAACAACCATTTAGGAACGGGGAAAAATACTGCGTATCCTTTCCATTAAAATATCTCATCGAATTCTAGAATTTTTAAATTTCGATTTGACGTTTTCCGTTTTTCTTGCAATTTAAAAATATACTTAAATAGAAATTCGTGAAACAGAAGGGAATAATATTCTTGATTATTATTCACATTTATTGGCACGTCTACCTATTTTATGGTAATTATAATACGCTCCAGCATGCACTAAAAAGATTGAAATAGATCGAGACATGAGGGAGAAGGCCGGGGGGAAACCACTCAGTAACCACTCAATTTAGAGTTGTTATTCAGATCGAACTCATTTTGAATCTCATATATTCATGCTTTCCCAGTTTGGAAAGATTTTATGTGAATCGAGAAAATTACTAGAAACTTAAGTGAGTCGGATTTTTTCTTCAAACCTCACATCCAAACCTAAAAAAAGTAAGAAGAAGTTGAGTTGCCTTCCTTTCAGATGCTAAAAGAATTTCCAAAAAAAAAAGAGCTATAAGTAGAGTTAAAAGAGTATTCACCCAATTGCAGACATAAAATGAAGATAATTAATACCTCCTCAGTCTCGATGGCTATCCTGTATGCATCTTGCAACTTTCTACTCGTCCTCTCCATTCTTTCTGTATTGGCAATCAATTGTTCTTCCTGTTGATCCATCGAGAAAGACTCGTCCATTGAGATTAACTCGTCTCTGAATTATTCATCTTCATCCAAAACATCCTTCTTTTAAACATTATATTCTTTGAATTACTGAGATTAAATTTTTTTTTGTAATTGAATTATATTTTTATACGCATTTATACAATACAAATATAATTCGTAAGCGCTGACCTGTCAGCCCGTTCCCTCAATCCCTTGATTTCATCGTTTAATGCTTCTTCAGATCGTTTCTTATCTCCTCGGAAACTCTTCACTAACAGATCGTATTTGTTGCGTTCCGAACTGCAGACAAATTTTAAGAATCAGTTAAAAGGGAATTTTCATACCTATTTTGAGGTAGATCCCTCACTGCAATTTCCATCTGCTCTAGAGTCTCATTTACTTCGGCAAGTAGTTTCTGAGATTAACTACTCTTCAATTGAAACAAGTCCTTTCTCTTCTACTTCTCGCTCTCTCTCTATTTACTTCAGAAACAAAGTTCGGATAATAGATATAAAACAGTGAAAGAGATTCGTAAATGTACCTGAACGGCCTTAATAGCAGGAATCCTTGCAGCTGCATCCAGAGTCTTGAGGGCGCCTATTTTTGATGTTATCTGAACTTGTAGAATGTGATGGTATGATCATGCCAAGATCAGGTAACATTGCATGGATCTAATATAAGGGAGATGAAAATTCGTACCTCTGATGTCTGAACAGAGAACTGATTCACGAATTCCTCCAACTGGGAAGTTGAAATGGACATTCTAAATCCCATTTGATTTAGCCCCTTATATAATTGATACGTGGATTTATCATAAATATATAAATGGTCGTATAACCATTTCGAAAGGTTAAAAATATCGAATTAGTTTCAGAATTTTATACAACAAATAGATAACAAACAAAGAAAAGAAAGTAATTCTATTCAACAGAAACGAAGTTCTACCAAAAAAAGTCTATCCTCTATAATGTGCATAAGCTCTATTTGCTTCGCATGTCTTGTGGAGTTCTTGCTTAGCCTGAATCGTTGCTCCTTCATTCTGAGATGCAAGCATCAATTCTGCAGCCAAAGCATCCTTGAAGAACGTCTCACCGTGCTAAAATCAAATCAGTGATGATCAAAGTATGAGAAAGACAAGGAAACGATTGAACCACCCGAGTGTACCATGATATTCTCATTCCAATAAAGAACTAACAGTTGTTAGTACCAAGACTACCGATTACATAAAAGATTATAAGAAGCAGAATAAATAAATCACCTTGGCTTTTTGCCTGCAGATATCTCTCATCATCTTCATAGCTCTGAACTCAGCTTCAGAATCTTCAATGGGGAAAGGAACCTGGTAAGTCGTGCCTCCTGGAACGGCACCATTTATTGATTTAGGTTACTTTTACAAATAAATATATAGTAGATCCTATTAAAAAGTAACCACGTACCTCTCGTAACTCCTTGCAGTTTCATGAGCGGTTTACAGTTGTCGATGCCAACTTCAGCGATTTTGAATGCACTTAGCTCGATTTTGGGCTGATAATAGCATACATTTACGTAACAAATGATTTTATAAGCTACCTTTTCATCCTCGGATGCCTTATTCCATGCCTGATATTGCTTTCTCTTGATAATCTCCAAGGCAGCCAACACGTTCTTACGAGACATCTCCTGAAAGAAAAGAAATGTCTTGTATCCAAGCACCCATGATTTCGCAAGACTACAATGTATAACTGCAAAGCAAACCTTTCTTCCATCCGTCATGCAAACTCGAACTAGCTTGTCCACTACATGATTCCTATAGAAAGTGGGGGTCTCGTCAGACTTAAGCGCCTTTATGAAGAGAAAGTTACGCTCGTCATCCGCACTCAGAGGCTTTCTTAGCTGAAACACAAAACCATTGACATAAGTGGTACAAGATAACACACAATTGAAGGCATTAAGTCCTACCTGTTCTCTATCACTGATCGGTTCTCTGAAAACCTTGGCATCATAACGTGATGAACTGGGCGCAGAAGTGCTGATTAGACGAGCGCATGACCGTATAATCATTTCTGCATGAAACTTGACGTTAGTGAAGTTTTATACTCGTCATAAAAGAACGATATAATTTCAATAAATAACACAAATTATCGATTTAAAAATAATTAAGTGCTGGATTTCCCGGCTCTGAAAAACCGGGTGAATCGTCGCCATTCTCCGGAAATTAGTTAGCATATATTCAAATACTAAAACCCGGCTACACACTGCGGTCCCAGAACGAAGCAGCCGGGAAAACAATTACCGTCGCCAAGCACACTCATGTACTCATGTGATTGAATGACCATCTCTGTCTTTTTTTGGTTTACATTCGTGGTATTGTTAATCCCCGAATATCATCAAATCGGTATTTCCATTATCCTTTGCATTCCAAAATCGAATATTGATTCCGCCAACGGATCGATGCTGATACTAATTTATCTGCTCTTATCTTTCTCGTTCTTTCAGATGGATCAGCTGATAAACAACATGAAAAGCACGGCGCTCAGCGTCGGGGAGCTTTTGACTCCCGTACTGAAGGAAAGCAAGTTCCGAGAGACAGGAGTACTGACTCCAGCTGGTCAGCTTTTTTTACTCATTATAAATTCTGATGTGATTTGGGAATAATGAGTATGTTTTGAAGAGTTCGTAGCTGCTGGTGACCATCTTGTTCATCACTGTCCCACTTGGTCGTGGGCTAAGGCTCATCCAAATAGGTAAGTCACGTGACATGTCACGTGCGATAACTGTGCGGAAATACTTGTGAAATACATTTCATGCTGCAGGGTGCGCAATTATCTTCCGGATGATAAACAGTTCCTCATTACTCGTAATGTTCCCTGCCACAAGAGATGTTCACAGATGGAATACGATCCTACTCAGGTATCAGAAAATAATGGATTTTCCGAGACGCTAAGAAAGTGATACGTTCCCTGTCAATCATTATATATGGGAAATATTTTTCATGAAAGATTTTTCAGGAGAAGGTTCTTTCGGGAAATGAAGTAGGAGCGGAGGATGGATTTGCTGGTGATGAAGATAGTGGATGGGTATGAATTATTTATCCATTATTCCTGCTATTCGAGATATCCACAGCGATTTGGAAGATTTTTTATCTTACATAAGGGGCTTTACGAAAATTGCATGATGTGTTTTCATAACTTGTCCGTTTGAAGTAACTGATTGAATTCAGGTTGACACTCATCACTTCGCAAGTGCTGTTCCTGTAAAAACTCTCGAAGAAGTGAAAGATCTCGATAAGGATAATGAGAATGAGGATGATGATGAGGTTCCCCTTTATTCTTATCTGAAATTGCAAATGCATAAACCCTTGGTCTGAGAGATTCCGCAATCTTGATATGGCTCGGCATAACAAGGGGACCAGTTAACTCGCTTGTGACAATGTATTTGTGAGTGTGGACTAATTGTTGTATTTTGAGGGTGAAGCTCTTGATCTCGATGATCTCGTTGATTCTGGAGCACTCGAAGATGACGATCCTGGAAGATTTGTAGTGAAGAATGTGAAGACGATGGAGAGTGAGGTGAACTGAGATTATCGATTATATGGAATGAGCAGTGCACATTCTGAATACATTGAATAATGAATGATTACTTAGGTGGAGAAGCCTCGAACTTACGATCTACACATCACATACGATAAGTACTATCAGGTCAGTCTTTTGTTTACATTATAATATACATTATGAACTACATGTGCCAGACTATTTGTCTCTTCAATTTTCATTGATTCTTCTCGTATAGGTTCCTCGTCTTTGGCTCACTGGATACAATGAACGTCGTCAACCTCTTTCTGTCGATGAAATGAATGAGGTTACTCTTTGTTACCTCGATCTTGCAGGGCTATTCATCCTTGACTTATACAGTAATTTTTACAGGACTTCTCAGCAGATCATGCGAATAAGACGATAACAATGGAGACTCATCCTCATCTGGACGTCCCTCCCATTGCAAGTGTCCATCCATGTAGACATGCTGAGGTACGATTAAATTACATCTGAGAAATGATATGAATTCCTCCTTTACCATTCCGTGTTCATTATAGACAATGAAACGATTGATGGATCAATTGGCTGAGAATGGGAAGGAACTCTCAGTTGAACAGTATCTACTCATATTCCTCAAATTTGTCCAGGTCAGATTCAGTTTGAAAGAGATTAATTCACGGAACGAAAGTGCATGGAGTGCACTCTAGTGTAAAGTGCATGGGCTTGTGATTGCAGGCGATAATTCCGACTATCGAATACGATTACACGAGGAGTATCCAATTGTGAATTGTGAGTGACATGGAATGATGATTCGATTTTTTTTGTCTTCTGGTCATTCGTATTGAAATTACTTTATATATGCTTCTGTAAATTGACGTTCTTTCTTAATCTCTTCTTATTTTTTTCTTAATTTCTGTGTTGTGTATATGATTTTGTATAGTCTGTAAAATCGAGTTTCATTGCTTTCAGTTGTCAAATGCCATTTCACGAGCATGTCACATGCCACTTTTTAGCATTATATTTTTCAACGAATTGCGCGCATGTTGCTAACATTTTGGAATACTATGTACAGATAAAAATTACACCGATCTAATGTTTATGAATTTGTTCTTTTATACATGAATTAGCACATTAACAGTGGGAATAATAAGTGGATCTCTCCCATTTATAAGAGTGAGATATCTAGTCAGTTCGAGAAAGGGAGGAAGATATAAAGGAGAGAGTGAAGGATGAATAAGAGAGAAGAGAGGGATAGAGTACAACCAGCTCCTTCCATTCCCTCAATCCTTTCTTCTTCCTAACTGTCCCTTTACTGTGAAGGAATTCGAAATCATTGTTATTCATCAATGGATAAACCTCTTCCGACCACGATTCCGATTTCAAGGGTGAGATCAATTCACTAATTTCATCTCATACATTTTCCATCCCTATCTTCACTTTTTTTTGTAACATCTGGATTGGAATTATCGAACATTAATTAATATGTATTTCTCTTCAGTCTATATTTATCAGGTCCTTCTAATGATTAGTGTTATCTTCACATCATCAGCACTTCTTACTTGGCAATTGACATATTCTGCAGGGAAACAATCTTTTGATTTCGCATATTCCACTCTCTGTGAGTTCGCAGTGGTCTTCTGTCTGAACTGAGATTAGATACAAAATAGATATGTCATTCAGTCCGCCAGAGTGAAGTTATTTGCAAATGGCCAAAATTCTCTCCTTTTGATGTTTCTCAAATGATAAATAGTTCATTCATACGGTATGTCATTCATAATCAATATTTGTCCCTATTCGCCATCTCTTCACAGAACAATCGAATGTCCTTCTATTCAACCGTCTTTCGCTACTCTCGATTCAGATGGATTTCTTACAATTGTTCCTCCTCTTTCATCTATCAGAGATTATTCATCAGTGAAGTAACCTCTCTTCCCTCTCTTCCCTTTCCATGTTTCATTCAGATGTTCATACTCTTCACTCTCAATTAACTCATCCAATAATATTCATCTCGATCGTCCAATTCCCGTATGTTTACTTTGTCTACCCGTGAACTTTGTCAATTCCTGTTCAAGTGAGAACAAATGATGGTACCCGCAGTCACATCTAGGCCTAAGGGGGAATAACCAAGGGTGAGGCTAGGGGAAAGGGAAAGGAAAAGGGATAGCGGAACATTTAAAGATTCAATTGATGGAATGGGAATGGCTAGGATGGTGGAACTACTGCATAAATGAGATCATTCAACTATTTTTATGCCACCCCTTTTTATGCCAATCTAATTACGCCCATTGAAAGTCCCTCTTCATTCATTCTCTTTCTAGATCCAATTGAATTCTCGATTTCGTGTTAAAGATGAACAGTTTGTTGTTCGTTGTTCTAATGCAGATGGAGAAGTTATCTATGAAGAAGCATTTGTGAATATGAAGGCTCGATTCGAATTATATTTACATACTCACACTTATTCATTATGTCAATCATATTTTTTAGAGTTCTCGTTTATCATTGGAGGAAACACAGGGAAAAGGATTCAAAGGGAGTAATGAGGTAGATTAGATCATAATAATTCGATTGACTTGATTATTCAGTCATCTCCTTCCCTCTCCATTCTTCTTCTTGATCCTCTCTCTCGTTCTCAATTTGCTCGCCAATTTCCTAAAACGTTGAAATTGATGACTCAAAGTGATTTCTTCGTTCCCAGTCGATATTCACAAGTGAGAAATTACGGTTCATTTCATTAATTATCTTAATTATTCAGTATTTCACTGCACCTGAACTGAATATCGATCTTCTTCTGAACGGAGATTATAAAATGAATCTGATGGATGTAATGGCAGGTTTGGAATATACTAATTTCAGACGAGTTCAATTTATTTAGACCGTGGATGTCTCACTTTCATCAATGAAGAGCCTAAATCGGAGAATGATTCATCTTCTCTTCTATCTTCTTCTTCTTCCCGTCCTAACTTTTCTATTCGTCCTTATCATCTCTTCAATAAACGACAACAACAAAATGAACATTGTCTCTCGAATGGAAAGGTAGTGATTATTTCAATGAAAACATCCATCATTATTTTCTCATCCTCTTTGCAGTCTCGAATTCGTTCAATTCTTTCTCCATTGGTTGATTTTTCATCTTCCTTTTCCTCCATCTGTCATTTCTCTCTAACTCGTCTTCGTTCTCCATCTCAATCTTCTCTCATCGCTTCCATTGATGATCATCTCAGGTTCCTTTTCATATCTCACTCTATAATCATTAATCCATTCAGTGACATTCTCTATCGATTCCTCTCTTCTCCTGCGTCAGAAATAACGGCTCTCTTCATTCTCTCTCCTAGTGGGAAGAATGGTCTGTGCAATCAACTCTTTCCATTCAATAGATTGTCTAATACAGATGGAGGTCTCATTGGTGCAGTTGAAGGAAAGAGTCCGATGATGGCTTCGTGGTTCCCTCTCTCATTCAGGTTTCATTCAAATAAAAATTGAACTAAATGAATATTATAATTTGAGGAAGCTCCGCAACCCAAACTATTCTACGTTCTCGTACAATATGGACAAGTGAGACCTTATACTCTGTCTATTACATTTTCACCGTAGCTATGAACAAAACTGTTCTTTAAAAAATTCTATTGTTCATGCAGACTTTTCACAACTCGCGATGTTCGTGAAACTCTTCTAAGCATTGCCAATGGAACGTATGAGAAAGCTCACAAGATTGATCCAGATATGGAACAAAGTGAAGTGAGATTCACCCTACGTATTCAGTACAATAATGATTTCAGTCTACTTCTCTTCTTGTTGAACAATTACCCGAATCTCGTAATTGTTCGATGGTGAACATACCAGAAGACAATTGTTTATGTATGGGAACTGATGAGAGGAGGAATGAGACTATCAATAAGTGAGTTAAATCGATTGTCATTCATCCATTCATTCTCTCAGAGATTTTATTCTCTTCGATCGAGTTTATGATCTTCTTTCCTCTCGAATCCTTCAAGAATCATGCATCCAATCTACTGAAATCAGAAAGAATGGTCACTTTTTGGATTCGCATCAATTGAATTCAACTGTTTATGGAACAGAGGGGTGAGATTACAGATATGAATAATTTAATTCATATTCAATTTCAGAGACGAAGTAGAATGGCTCACTATTCGCTTCTACGCAAAATTAGTTGAATCTGCTCAGTCATCTTCTCAATTCATAACCGTAGAGGGAAAAGTGAATAACTGTACAAATTATTTTTAAATTTGAAACGAGTATTTGCAGGTCCGTCACTACATTTCATCTTCTCGATTAGAATACGTTGATTTGATTATTCTTAATTCATCTGAATGTTTAGCTGTGAAAGTGGAACAAATGTGTTCCATGTGTTATACTAATCGAGGAGCTCCCATTCTCTCTACAGATGGAGCAACTTCCGGATTCCTCGTTGATATCACTTATGATTCATTGTAGGAGATGTAATGTGTCATTGTGTTGCTACGGGTCAATTGTAAGCAATCGATCACAGGTTTTGTGTATTCTGACGACTGTTGAATATAAGCAAGCCTTTATCTATGATAGCTATCCAGTTAACAACAAAGATGAGATTAGATACGGGAATAAGCTTAGAGGGGGAGAGAGTTTTACTCGCAGAAAAGAATACAAAATAGATGGAAGAAGCGTACGATTACATGATACTCGACAATGGGAAGAAGAATATAATAATTGAAAGGGAGAAATACTCTTGATCATCTATTTAATACTCAGTGACTGGAATTAGTGGTGTTATTATGGTATTATATGGTAAGCAAAGCTCATAATGCTGTGAAACAGGGTCATTTGACTAGATCTTCGTAGACTTGTTGCGAATTTGGTGTGAGATACAAGGAGATTGAAAGGGGACGAGATTATAATTAGCTTACTCTGTTAATAACAAATATTATGCTGCTGCGAAGCAATACTACCCACTAATTATGCTTATACATTGAGAATCACCGAATAGAGAAAAGCTGACCAGATACAAAAATTAGAATACGGAAATTGCAACTTTGAAGAAATGAAAATGCCCCTCCAAGCATTATCATTACTCAATGAAGACAGAAAAAAGAGAGCAAAGAGAAGTAGATCCACCCCTCCAAGTGGACTACTTTCTACGTCTCAAGAATAAGAAAAATGAACACTAATGATTGAGAGATACACGAATCACCCCTCCAAGTGTTGATGATACTCTCAGTACAATAGCTACATAGATAGATAGATGGATCTCACAATACAATTCATATCACCCCTCCAAGTGAAATGAATGTAATGTGCTACGGATTGAATAGGACAGCAAAAATGCGAATAAAACTACCGAGAAAAACAAAAAGATGGAATGTAACTTGTGGAGAATGATGAGTAGAAGAAGCGCATGTAGCGATAACGAGAATATCTAGGGGGGGGGGGGTATGGAATGCAATAAAATAGGTAATACGCAGGGGGGGGGGTGAAGATGGTTTACTGATGACTCTTTGAGTAGGTTGTTCGAGTGACATTTCCTTCCTCATCTCGAGTCTCCTTAACTCCAACCTGCAATACATCATTATTCTATCTTAGTCTCTTCATCGTTTCCTTACTTGTTCCAATTCCTTGATTTGATCTTCAGTTTCCGTTCCAGTGAATTGAACATGACTACTGACAGGATCAGTGACACGAGTTTGCACTCTACGAGAAAGAGTCTCCACTGATCCGTCCGGTGATATCTGAAGAAGGGAATCAATGGAGGGGAGGGGGGATGGAGATACTCACTCTTCGTGTTTCGAAAGTAGTCAATGTAATAGGATATCCACCAGCAGAAGTCATCTCTCCACTAAGGGAATCAACGTCGTCGTCCTGATAAACACTTTTTATATACGAAACTTCTTTTTTATTCAACTAGTCAACGTGTATTTCTCTGAAAAAAGTGAAATGAGAACATACATGGAAAGTGTCTCCAGATATTCCTTGAGTATCTTGTGAAGTGAACATTTCCTGACTCGTTCCACCCTCGAGAAGTGAATCTTTGTCATGAGAATGGGCTACATTCTCAAGTGAATCTCTTAGTCCTCCTTCAACAGATGGAACTCCTCTTCCTTCTGGATGGATAGCCAACGACGATTCCTCCATAGACATCTAAATCCAATCTCATCTCTCTCCATTCTCCTTCTTCTCATTCATACCTGCATGTGTCTCTGTGTCTCTCCCATCTCGAGTGAATCCACTGATTGTTCCATATACGCAGCTGCCTCAGCTGCTGCGATGTCAGCGTCAGTGATCTTATCGAACTGAAGATATTGATTATATGTATGGAAGGGGGGATGGATAACATACATCTCCTTCGATAGAATCGGGAGAAGCAATGGGAGTTCCCACTCGATCTTCCTCATCGATCGGTCGAACACGCATCTATAATAGAGAAATAGATTAATGATGATTGAATGAGATTAATTACTTCAGAAGTTGATTGAACATCTTCTTCATCGTCTCCTTTCGTGCTCATATCTTCACATTCTGATTCTTCTCTTATATCAGACAACATCATAACTTCCTCTCCTTGAGGGGACATCTTCTTCACCTCTTCTTCCAATCTGCAATGAGTAACCATTTGACACTAGCATAATAAATGATTGAAATTCTTACCTTTCAAACTCAGCGAGTGAATCATGTGATCCCTCCATACTTCTTCTTGCTCCCTGAGCGAATAATTCCATATCTGATCCAGAGAGAGATCCTTCTCCTGCTATCTTCGCTTCTAATCTTTCGAATTCTAGAAATACAATGGATATTTGAGAGATGAGAGTGAATGAACGATACCTTGTAGACTGGTGAGAGATACATTATCACTGCTTGCATGTTTGTATTTACCGAGTCTCTGAAGAGTATCACCTCCATTGGAAGATGATCCTGATTCATTCACTGATTCTGCATCTTCAGCCTCTTCCTGTACTGTTTCGAGTTCAAGAGATTCGATCATTTCTGGTCTGTCCTCATCCAGATCCTGCAAATAACACTTTGTGTTGATTGAATCAATGCAAGTGTGATACCTCATCCATTGCCTCCTCTACAATTGGTCTCTCTTCCATTTCAGGAGTGAGCTTCTCATCAGATTTCTCTTCATCTTTTAGACTGGAAGAACTCTTTCTCGATGTTGAATATCTCTTTCCACTTCCTTCACTAACAACAGATACTCTATCGAGAGAGTCTGCACTTCCTCTATCTTCCAATTCCCTTTCCATTGTCTCTCTTCTTGATTCATCAACAGGAATAACAGTATCTGCATGACTAGATGAGGATATATCAGAAGATTGTCTCTGATATGGTCGAAGAGGAGAATCGTCACTTCTCATTGCTGATTCATGGAATGATTCACTCATTGGAGTCGTCTCAGTCAATCCTTCCATTACTTCTTCTCTCTCTATCATTTCGAAGTCATCTTCCACATTGAGATTGAAAGCAGCTTGTGAAGATTCCCTTGATAGAGGTACATCATCTTCTTCAATTAATCTTTGTCCAGGTCGAGGAGGAACGGGAGAGACGGGTCTACCCGGATCCATTGAAGGAGCGACTAGTAATTGACCAGGAGGAGGAGAGAACGAATCATCTTCATTCTCTTCTGCTATTCCCATTGATAACATTACGTCGGGAGTTGAACGGACTGAATCATCAGGTGCAATATCAGTGAATCTTCTATGAATGGGAGAATCACTTTCATCATCCCATGATGCTTGGGCCATTCGATCACTTGCAACGGGTGAGACTGCAGCGAGAGGAGTCATTGCACCTTGAGGAGTAACTGATTCAGCTCGAGATGGAATATCCGATGCACGAGATTCAATTCCTGATGGTGCAGATTGATACTCTGATTCTTGTGATGTCCATCCTTGAGCTGATTCGAATGTATCATCTTGAGAAGTGACACAAGTGTCATAGTTTGTATCAGCTCGAGAGGCAGAGTGTTCAGTGGCAGAGTAGTATGGAGTCGATTGAGAACGAATATCATCATCAATACGAACTCCACCGAGAACATCTGATACTAGACCAATGGCAACATCTTCCAATCGTTCATCTCTTTCAATTTCTTCTCCTTCCTCTTCTTCTTCCTCTGCCAATGATTCCAATACATCATCATCTCTCTGAATGGGCACTTCGGGTCTTCTTTCACTTGCGAGAATTTGTAGTTTCTCAGCAAGATCAGCCGAGTAGTCAACTTCAGGTTCCATAGTAACTTCTTGACATGATTCTTGATGAGCGAGTGTTCTACGTGGACGAAGAAGTGAAGCACTCGCATCCTCAACAACATTCCTTGCTAATTCATCAGAGAATTCATCGATTTCTTCTTCGATCGTATGTTCACTATCGTCAGTAATCGAATGAGGCTCATCTCTCAAAGATGAGTCCGGTTGCTGATGTCGTTCGATAGTGTCATCTCGATCGTCGTCCTCTCCAAATTCATCTTCGTGCATCACAAGTCTTCCCACATTCTCAATTGCCTCCTCTTCCAAACTTCGTTCCCTCACCAACGAATCTTCTACATTCAGTTGAGACATCTCATGATCAACAAACATATCTCTATATTCTGATACCATCTCGGTAACATGGGCCTCGGTGAGAGGTTCGTGCTTCTCTTCGGCGGATTCCGGTCTGCTGAACTGATCGCCCGATGGTCTGCGCTGCTCGTGAAGGAACTCTTCGTGGGCCTCGGTGACATGGGCCTCGGTGAGAGGTTCGTGCTTCTCTTCGGCGGATTCCGGTCTGCTGAACTGATCGCCCGATGGTCTGCGCTGCTCGTGAAGGAACTCTTCGTGGGCCTCGGTGAGAGGTTCGTGCTTCTCTTCGGCGGATTCCGGTCTGCTGAACTGTTCACCCGATGGTCTGCGCTGCTCGTGAAGGAACTCTTCGTGGGCCTCGGTAACATGGGCCTCGGTGAGAGGTTCGTGCTTCTCTTCGGCGGATTCCGGTCTGCTGAACTGATCGCCCGATGGTCTGCGCTCCTCGAACTGTTCTTCTTCATGAGCGAAATCCTTGGGTGATGAGAGACGGCGTTCCTCATGAAGGAATTCCTCGTGCGATTCGATGACATGCTCGGGCTCGTGTTCCGATGGTCTGCGCTGCTCGTGAAGGAACTCTTCGTGGGCCTCGGTGAGAGGTTCGTGCTTCTCTTCGGCGGATTCCGGTCTGCTGAACTGTTCGCCCGATGGTCTGCGCTCCTCGAACTGTTCTTCTTCATGAGCGAAATCCTTGGGTGATGAGAGACGGCGTTCCTCATGAAGGAATTCCTCGTGCGATTCGATGACATGCTCGGGCTCGTGTTCCGATGGTCTGCGCTGCTCGTGAAGGAACTCTTCGTGGGCCTCGGTAACATGGGCCTCGGTGAGAGGTTCGTGCTTCTCTTCGGCGGATTCCGGTCTGCTGAACTGATCGCCCGATGGTCTGCGCTCCTCGAACTGTTCTTCTTCATGAGCGAAATCCTTGGGTGATGAGAGACGGCGTTCCTCATGAAGGAATTCCTCGTGCGATTCGATGACATGCTCGGGCTCGTGTTCCGATGGTCTGAGTTGCTCGTGAAGGAACTCTTCGTGGGCCTCGGTAACATGGGCCTCGGTGAGTGGTTCGTGCTTCTCTTCGGCGGATTCCGGTCTGCTGAACTGATCGCCCGATGGTCTGCGCTGCTCGTGAAGGAACTCTTCGTGGGCCTCGGTAACATGGGCCTCGGTGAGAGGTTCGTGCTTCTCTTCGGCGGATTCCGGTCTGCTGAACTGATCGCCCGATGGTCTGCGCTGCTCGTGAGGGTACTCCTCGTGGGCCTCGGTGACATGAGTAGATTCGAGCTTCTCGTACTCAGGAACATCATCCTTCTTGAGAGCGTCGTATGCAGCTGCAGCACCTACAGCAACGAGAGCGGCAGGAGCAAGTACTACTCCGCCAGCGATCTTTCCTGCTGTCTTTGCAAAGCCAGCGAGCTTGCTTGCTACAGATTCCTCATCTCCTGAATCCTGACCAGATGGCATCGACCCTTCCTCATGTGCAACCGTGCTTCTCTCTTGACGAAGATGGTACTCAGTCGACTCGAGGAAATGCTCGTCAGTCGGCGTTCGTTGTTCCATTTCTTCATACACATTCTCTTTAGGTGAGGATGATCGTTGCTCAAAGTGCTCTTCTTCATGACCGAAATCCGTGGGAGATGAGAGACGGCGTTCCTCATGAAGGAATTCCTCGTGCGATTCGATGACATGCTCGGGCTCGTGTTCCGATGGTCTGCGCTGCTCATGAAGGAACTCTTCGTGGGCCTCGGTAACATGGGCCTCGGTGAGAGGTTCGTGCTTCTCTTCGGCGGATTCCGGTCTGCTGAACTGATCGCCCGATGGTCTGCGCTGCTCGTGAAGGAACTCTTCGTGGGCCTCGGTAACATGGGCCTCGGTGAGAGGTTCGTGCTTCTCTTCGGCGGATTCCGGTCTGCTGAACTGATCGCCCGATGGTCTGCGCTGCTCGTGAAGGAACTCTTCGTGGGCCTCGGTAACATGGGCCTCGGTGAGAGGTTCGTGCTTCTCTTCGGCGGATTCCGGTCTGCTGAACTGATCGCCCGATGGTCTGCGCTGCTCGTGAAGGAACTCTTCGTGGGCCTCGGTAACATGGGCCTCGGTGAGAGGTTCGTGCTTCTCTTCGGCGGATTCCGGTCTGCTGAACTGATCGCCCGATGGTCTGCGCTGCTCGTGAGGGTACTCCTCGTGGGCCTCGGTGACATGAGTAGATTCGAGCTTCTCGTACTCAGGAACATCATCCTTCTTGAGAGCGTCGTATGCAGCTGCAGCACCTACAGCAACGAGAGCGGCAGGAGCAAGTACTACTCCGCCAGCGATCTTTCCTGCTGTCTTTGCAAAGCCAGCGAGCTTGCTTGCTACAGATTCCTCATCTCCTGAATCCTGACCAGATGGCATCGACCCTTCCTCATGTGCAACCGTGCTTCTCTCTTGACGAAGATGGTACTCAGTCGACTCGAGGAAATGCTCGTCAGTCGGCGTTCGTTGTTCCATTTCTTCATACACATTCTCTTTAGGTGAGGATGATCGTTGCTCAAAGTGCTCTTCTTCATGACCGAAATCCGTGGGAGATGAGAGACGGCGTTCCTCATGAAGGAATTCCTCGTGCGATTCGATGACATGCTCGGGCTCGTGTTCCGATGGTCTGCGCTGCTCGTGAAGGAACTCTTCGTGGGCCTCGGTAACATGGGCCTCGGTGAGAGGTTCGTGCTTCTCTTCGGCGGATTCCGGTCTGCTGAACTGATCGCCCGATGGTCTGCGCTGCTCATGAAGGAACTCTTCGTGGGCCTCGGTAACATGGGCCTCGGTGAGAGGTTCGTGCTTCTCTTCGGCGGATTCCGGTCTGCTGAACTGATCGCCCGATGGTCTGCGCTGCTCGTGAAGGAAGTCTTCGTGGGCCTCGGTAACATGGGCCTCGGTGAGAGGTTCGTGCTTCTCTTCGGCGGATTCCGGTCTGCTGAACTGATCGCCCGATGGTCTGCGCTGCTCGTGAAGGAACTCTTCGTGGGCCTCGGTAACATGGGCCTCGGTGAGAGGTTCGTGCTTCTCTTCGGCGGATTCCGGTCTGCTGAACTGATCGCCCGATGGTCTGCGCTCCTCGAACTGTTCTTCTTCATGAGCGAAATCCTTGGGTGATGAGAGACGGCGTTCCTCATGAAGGAATTCCTCGTGCGATTCGATGACATGCTCGGGCTCGTGTTCCGATGGTCTGCGCTGCTCGTGAAGGAACTCTTCGTGGGCCTCGGTGAGAGGTTCGTGCTTCTCTTCGGCGGATTCCGGTCTGCTGAACTGATCGCCCGATGGTCTGCGCTCCTCGAACTGTTCTTCTTCATGAGCGAAATCCTTGGGTGATGAGAGACGGCGTTCCTCATGAAGGAATTCCTCGTGCGATTCGATGACATGCTCGGGCTCGTGTTCCGATGGTCTGCGTTGCTCGTGAAGGAACTCTTCGTGGGCCTCGGTAACATGGGCCTCGGTGAGAGGTTCGTGCTTCTCTTCGGCGGATTCCGGTCTGCTGAACTGATCGCCCGATGGTCTGCGCTGCTCGTGAAGGAACTCTTCGTGGGCCTCGGTAACATGGGCCTCGGTGAGAGGTTCGTGCTTCTCTTCGGCGGATTCCGGTCTGCTGAACTGATCGCCCGATGGTCTGCGCTCCTCGAACTGTTCTTCTTCATGAGCGAAATCCTTGGGTGATGAGAGACGGCGTTCCTCATGAAGGAATTCCTCGTGCGATTCGATGACATGCTCGGGCTCGTGTTCCGATGGTCTGCGCTGCTCGTGAAGGAACTCTTCGTGGGCCTCGGTGAGAGGTTCGTGCTTCTCTTCGGCGGATTCCGGTCTGCTGAACTGATCGCCCGATGGTCTGCGCTCCTCGAACTGTTCTTCTTCATGAGCGAAATCCTTGGGTGATGAGAGACGGCGTTCCTCATGAAGGAATTCCTCGTGCGATTCGATGACATGCTCGGGCTCGTGTTCCGATGGTCTGCGTTGCTCGTGAAGGAACTCTTCGTGGGCCTCGGTAACATGGGCCTCGGTGAGAGGTTCGTGCTTCTCTTCGGCGGATTCCGGTCTGCTGAACTGATCGCCCGATGGTCTGCGCTCCTCGAACTGTTCTTCTTCATGAGCGAAATCCTTGGGTGATGAGAGACGGCGTTCCTCATGAAGGAATTCCTCGTGCGATTCGATGACATGCTCGGGCTCGTGTTCCGATGGTCTGCGTTGCTCGTGAAGGAACTCTTCGTGGGCCTCGGTAACATGGGCCTCGGTGAGAGGTTCGTGCTTCTCTTCGGCGGATTCCGGTCTGCTGAACTGATCGCCCGATGGTCTGCGCTGCTCGTGAAGGAACTCTTCGTGGGCCTCGGTAACATGGGCCTCGGTGAGAGGTTCGTGCTTCTCTTCGGCGGATTCCGGTCTGCTGAACTGATCGCCCGATGGTCTGCGCTGCTCGTGAAGGAACTCTTCGTGGGCCTCGGTAACATGGGCCTCGGTGAGAGGTTCGTGCTTCTCTTCGGCGGATTCCGGTCTGCTGAACTGATCGCCCGATGGTCTGCGCTGCTCGTGAAGGAACTCTTCGTGGGCCTCGGTAACATGGGCCTCGGTGAGAGGTTCGTGCTTCTCTTCGGCGGATTCCGGTCTGCTGAACTGATCGCCCGATGGTCTGCGCTCCTCGAACTGTTCTTCTTCATGAGCGAAATCCTTGGGTGATGAGAGACGGCGTTCCTCATGAAGGAATTCCTCGTGCGATTCGATGACATGCTCGGGCTCGTGTTCCGATGGTCTGCGCTGCTCGTGAAGGAACTCTTCGTGGGCCTCGGTGAGAGGTTCGTGCTTCTCTTCGGCGGATTCCGGTCTGCTGAACTGTTCACCCGATGGTCTGCGCTCCTCGAACTGTTCTTCTTCATGAGCGAAATCCTTGGGTGATGAGAGACGGCGTTCCTCATGAAGGAATTCCTCGTGCGATTCGATGACATGCTCGGGCTCGTGTTCCGATGGTCTGCGCTGCTCGTGAAGGAACTCTTCGTGGGCCTCGGTGAGAGGTTCGTGCTTCTCTTCGGCGGATTCCGGTCTGCTGAACTGATCGCCCGATGGTCTGCGCTCCTCGAACTGTTCTTCTTCATGAGCGAAATCCTTGGGTGATGAGAGACGGCGTTCCTCATGAAGGAATTCCTCGTGCGATTCGATGACATGCTCGGGCTCGTGTTCCGATGGTCTGCGCTGCTCGTGAAGGAACTCTTCGTGGGCCTCGGTGAGAGGTTCGTGCTTCTCTTCGGCGGATTCCGGTCTGCTGAACTGTTCACCCGATGGTCTGCGCTCCTCGAACTGTTCTTCTTCATGAGCGAAATCCTTGGGTGATGAGAGACGGCGTTCCTCATGAAGGAATTCCTCGTGCGATTCGATGACATGCTCGGGCTCGTGTTCCGATGGTCTGCGCTGCTCGTGAAGGAACTCTTCGTGGGCCTCGGTAACATGGGCCTCGGTGAGAGGTTCGTGCTTCTCTTCGGCGGATTCCGGTCTGCTGAACTGATCGCCCGATGGTCTGCGCTCCTCGAACTGTTCTTCTTCATGAGCGAAATCCTTGGGTGATGAGAGACGGCGTTCCTCATGAAGGAATTCCTCGTGCGATTCGATGACATGCTCGGGCTCGTGTTCCGATGGTCTGCGCTGCTCGTGAAGGAACTCTTCGTGGGCCTCGGTGAGAGGTTCGTGCTTCTCTTCGGCGGATTCCGGTCTGCTGAACTGTTCACCCGATGGTCTGCGCTCCTCGAACTGTTCTTCTTCATGAGCGAAATCCTTGGGTGATGAGAGACGGCGTTCCTCATGAAGGAATTCCTCGTGCGATTCGATGACATGCTCGGGCTCGTGTTCCGATGGTCTGCGCTGCTCGTGAAGGAACTCTTCGTGGGCCTCGGTAACATGGGCCTCGGTGAGAGGTTCGTGCTTCTCTTCGGCGGATTCCGGTCTGCTGAACTGATCGCCCGATGGTCTGCGCTGCTCGTGAAGGAACTCTTCGTGAGCCTCGGTAACATGGGCCTCGGTGAGTGGTTCGTGTTTCTCTTCGGCGGATTCCGGTCTGCTGAACTGATCGCACGATGGTCTGCGCTCCTCGAACTGTTCTTCTTCATGAGCGAAATCCTTGGGAGACGAGAGACGGCGTTCCTCATGAAGGAATTCCTCGTGCGATTCGATGACATGCTCGGGCTCGTGTTCCGATGGTCTGTGCTGCTCGTGAAGGAACTCTTCGTGGGCCTCGGTAACATGGGCCTCGGTGAGAGGTTCGTGCTTCTCTTCGGCGGATTCCGGTCTGCTGAACTGATCGCCCGATGGTCTGCGCTGCTCGTGAGGGTACTCCTCGTGGGCCTCGGTGACATGAGTAGATTGGAGCTTCTCGTACTCAGGAACATCATCCTTCTTGAGAGCGTCGTATGCAGCTGCAGCACCTACAGCAACGAGAGCGGCAGGAGCAAGTACTACTCCGCCAGCGATCTTTCCTGCTGTCTTCGCAAAGCCAGCGAGCTTGCTTGCTACAGATTCCTCATCTCCTGAATCCTGACCAGATGGCATCGACCCTTCCTCATGTGCAACCGTGCTCTCTCTTGACGAAGATGGTACTCAGTCGACTCGAGGAAATGCTCGTCAGTCGGCGTTCGTTGTTCCATTTCTTCATACACATTCTCTTTAGGTGAGGATGATCGTTGCTCAAAGTGCTCTTCTTCATGACCGAAATCCGTGGGAGATGAGAGACGGCGTTCCTCATGAAGGAATTCCTCGTGCGATTCGATGACATGCTCGGGCTCGTGTTCCGATGGTCTGAGTTGCTCGTGAAGGAACTCTTCGTGGGCCTCGGTAACATGGGCCTCGGTGAGAGGTTCGTGCTTCTCTTCGGCGGATTCCGGTCTGCTGAACTGATCGCCCGATGGTCTGCGCTGCTCGTGAAGGAACTCTTCGTGGGCCTCGGTAACATGGGCCTCGGTGAGAGGTTCGTGCTTCTCTTCGGCGGATTCCGGTCTGCTGAACTGATCGCCCGATGGTCTGCGCTCCTCGAACTGTTCTTCTTCATGAGCGAAATCCTTGGGTGATGAGAGACGGCGTTCCTCATGAAGGAATTCCTCGTGCGATTCGATGACATGCTCGGGCTCGTGTTCCGATGGTCTGCGTTGCTCGTGAAGGAACTCTTCGTGGGCCTCGGTAACATGGGCCTCGGTGAGAGGTTCGTGCTTCTCTTCGGCGGATTCCGGTCTGCTGAACTGATCGCCCGATGGTCTGCGCTCCTCGAACTGTTCTTCTTCATGAGCGAAATCCTTGGGTGATGAGAGACGGCGTTCCTCATGAAGGAATTCCTCGTGCGATTCGATGACATGCTCGGGCTCGTGTTCCGATGGTCTGCGCTGCTCGTGAAGGAACTCTTCGTGGGCCTCGGTAACATGGGCCTCGGTGAGAGGTTCGTGCTTCTCTTCAGCGGATTCCGGTCTGCTGAACTGTTCACCCGATGGTCTGCGCTGCTCGTGAAGGAACTCTTCGTGGGCCTCGGTAACATGGGCCTCGGTGAGAGGTTCGTGCTTCTCTTCGGCGGATTCCGGTCTGCTGAACTGATCGCCCGATGGTCTGCGCTCCTCGAACTGTTCTTCTTCATGAGCGAAATCCTTGGGTGATGAGAGACGGCGTTCCTCATGAAGGAATTCCTCGTGCGATTCGATGACATGCTCGGGCTCGTGTTCCGATGGTCTGCGCTGCTCGTGAAGGAACTCTTCGTGGGCCTCGGTAACATGGGCCTCGGTGAGAGGTTCGTGCTTCTCTTCAGCGGATTCCGGTCTGCTGAACTGTTCACCCGATGGTCTGCGCTGCTCGTGAAGGAACTCTTCGTGGGCCTCGGTAACATGGGCCTCGGTGAGAGGTTCGTGCTTCTCTTCGGCGGATTCCGGTCTGCTGAACTGATCGCCCGATGGTCTGCGCTCCTCGAACTGTTCTTCTTCATGAGCGAAATCCTTGGGTGATGAGAGACGGCGTTCCTCATGAAGGAATTCCTCGTGCGATTCGATGACATGCTCGGGCTCGTGTTCCGATGGTCTGCGTTGCTCGTGAAGGAACTCTTCGTGGGCCTCGGTAACATGGGCCTCGGTGAGAGGTTCGTGCTTCTCTTCAGCGGATTCCGGTCTGCTGAACTGTTCACCCGATGGTCTGCGCTGCTCGTGAAGGAACTCTTCGTGGGCCTCGGTAACATGGGCCTCGGTGAGAGGTTCGTGCTTCTCTTCGGCGGATTCCGGTCTGCTGAACTGATCGCCCGATGGTCTGCGCTGCTCGTGAAGGAACTCTTCGTGGGCCTCGGTAACATGGGCCTCGGTGAGAGGTTCGTGCTTCTCTTCAGCGGATTCCGGTCTGCTGAACTGATCGCCCGATGGTCTGCGCTGCTCGTGAAGGAACTCTTCGTGGGCCTCGGTAACATGGGCCTCGGTGAGAGGTTCGTGCTTCTCTTCGGCGGATTCCGGTCTGCTGAACTGATCGCCCGATGGTCTGCGCTGCTCGTGAAGGAACTCTTCGTGGGCCTCGGTAACATGGGCCTCGGTGAGAGGTTCGTGCTTCTCTTCAGCGGATTCCGGTCTGCTGAACTGATCGCCCGATGGTCTGCGCTGCTCGTGAAGGAACTCTTCGTGGGCCTCGGTAACATGGGCCTCGGTGAGTGGTTCGTGCTTCTCTTCGGCGGATTCCGGTCTGCTGAACTGTTCACCCGATGGTCTGCGCTGCTCGTGAAGGAACTCTTCGTGGGCCTCGGTAACATGGGCCTCGGTGAGTGGTTCGTGCTTCTCTTCGGCGGATTCCGGTCTGCTGAACTGATCGCCCGATGGTCTGCGCTCCTCGAACTGTTCTTCTTCATGAGCGAAATCCTTGGGTGATGAGAGACGGCGTTCCTCATGAAGGAATTCCTCGTGCGATTCGATGACATGCTCGGGCTCGTGTTCCGATGGTCTGCGCTGCTCGTGAAGGAACTCTTCGTGGGCCTCGGTGAGAGGTTCGTGCTTCTCTTCGGCGGATTCCGGTCTGCTGAACTGTTCGCCCGATGGTCTGCGCTCCTCGAACTGTTCTTCTTCATGAGCGAAATCCTTGGGTGATGAGAGACGGCGTTCCTCATGAAGGAATTCCTCGTGCGATTCGATGACATGCTCGGGCTCGTGTTCCGATGGTCTGCGTTGCTCGTGAAGGAACTCTTCGTGGGCCTCGGTAACATGGGCCTCGGTGAGAGGTTCGTGCTTCTCTTCGGCGGATTCCGGTCTGCTGAACTGATCGCCCGATGGTCTGCGCTGCTCGTGAAGGAACTCTTCGTGGGCCTCGGTAACATGGGCCTCGGTGAGAGGTTCGTGCTTCTCTTCGGCGGATTCCGGCCTGCTGAACTGTTCGCCCGATGGTCTGCGCTCCTCGAACTGTTCTTCTTCATGAGCGAAATCCTTGGGTGATGAGAGACGGCGTTCCTCATGAAGGAATTCCTCGTGCGATTCGATGACATGCTCGGATTCCGGCTCGTGTTCCGATGGTCTGCGTTGCTCGTGAAGGAACTCTTCGTGGGCCTCGGTAACATGGGCCTCGGTGAGAGGTTCGTGCTTCTCTTCGGCGGATTCCGGTCTGCTGAACTGTTCGCCCGATGGTCTGCGCTCCTCGAACTGTTCTTCTTCATGAGCGAAATCCTTGGGTGATGAGAGACGGCGTTCCTCATGAAGGAATTCCTCGTGCGATTCGATGACATGCTCGGGCTCGTGTTCCGATGGTCTGCGTTGCTCGTGAAGGAACTCTTCGTGGGCCTCGGTAACATGGGCCTCGGTGAGAGGTTCGTGCTTCTCTTCGGCGGATTCCGGTCTGCTGAACTGTTCGCCCGATGGTCTGCGCTCCTCGAACTGTTCTTCTTCATGAGCGAAATCCTTGGGTGATGAGAGACGGCGTTCCTCATGAAGGAATTCCTCGTGCGATTCGATGACATGCTCGGGCTCGTGTTCCGATGGTCTGCGCTGCTCGTGAAGGAAATCTTCGTAGGCCTCGATAACATTGGCCTCGGTGAGAGGTTCGTGCTTCTCTTCGGCGGATTCCGGTCTGCTGAACTGATCGCCCGATGGTCTGCGCTGCTCGTGAAGGAACTCTTCGTGGGCCTCGGTAACATGGGCCTCGGTGAGAGGTTCGTGCTTCTCTTCGGCGGATTCCGGTCTGCTGAACTGATCGCCCGATGGTCTGCGCTGCTCGTGAAGGAACTCTTCGTGGGCCTCGGTAACATGAGCCTCGGTGAGAGGTTCGTGCTTCTCTTCGGCGGATTCCGGTCTGCTGAACTGATCGCCCGATGGTCTGCGCTGCTCGTGAAGGAACTCTTCGTGGGCCTCGGTAACATGGGCCTCGGTGAGTGGTTCGTGCTTCTCTTCGGCGGATTCCGGTCTGCTGAACTGATCGCCCGATGGTCTGCGCTGCTCGTGAAGGAACTCTTCGTGGGCCTCGGTAACATGGGCCTCGGTGAGAGGTTCGTGCTTCTCTTCGGCGGATTCCGGTCTGCTGAACTGATCGCCCGATGGTCTGCGCTCCTCGAACTGTTCTTCTTCATGAGCGAAATCCTTGGGTGATGAGAGACGGCGTTCCTCATGAAGGAATTCCTCGTGCGATTCGATGACATGCTCGGGCTCGTGTTCCGATGGTCTGCGCTGCTCGTGAAGGAACTCTTCGTGGGCCTCGGTGAGAGGTTCGTGCTTCTCTTCGGCGGATTCCGGTCTGCTGAACTGATCGCCCGATGGTCTGCGCTCCTCGAACTGTTCTTCTTCATGAGCGAAATCCTTGGGTGATGAGAGACGGCGTTCCTCATGAAGGAATTCCTCGTGCGATTCGATGACATGCTCGGGCTCGTGTTCCGATGGTCTGCGTTGCTCGTGAAGGAACTCTTCGTGGGCCTCGGTGAGAGGTTCGTGCTTCTCTTCGGCGGATTCCGGTCTGCTGAACTGTTCACCCGATGGTCTGCGCTCCTCGAACTGTTCTTCTTCATGAGCGAAATCCTTGGGTGATGAGAGACGGCGTTCCTCATGAAGGAATTCCTCGTGCGATTCGATGACATGCTCGGGCTCGTGTTCCGATGGTCTGCGCTGCTCGTGAAGGAACTCTTCGTGGGCCTCGGTGAGAGGTTCGTGCTTCTCTTCGGCGGATTCCGGTCTGCTGAACTGTTCACCCGATGGTCTGCGCTCCTCGAACTGTTCTTCTTCATGAGCGAAATCCTTGGGTGATGAGAGACGGCGTTCCTCATGAAGGAATTCCTCGTGCGATTCGATGACATGCTCGGGCTCGTGTTCCGATGGTCTGCGTTGCTCGTGAAGGAACTCTTCGTGGGCCTCGGTAACATGGGCCTCGGTGAGAGGTTCGTGCTTCTCTTCGGCGGATTCCGGTCTGCTGAACTGATCGCCCGATGGTCTGCGCTGCTCGTGAAGGAACTCTTCGTGGGCCTCGGTAACATGGGCCTCGGTGAGAGGTTCGTGCTTCTCTTCGGCGGATTCCGGTCTGCTGAACTGATCGCCCGATGGTCTGCGCTGCTCGTGAGGGTACTCCTCGTGGGCCTCGGTGACATGAGTAGATTCGAGCTTCTCGTACTCAGGAACATCATCCTTCTTGAGAGCGTCGTATGCAGCTGCAGCACCTACAGCAACGAGAGCGGCAGGAGCAAGTACTACTCCGCCAGCGATCTTTCCTGCTGTCTTTGCAAAGCCAGCGAGCTTGCTTGCTACAGATTCCTCATCTCCTGAATCCTGACCAGATGGCATCGACCCTTCCTCATGTGCAACCGTGCTTCTCTCTTGACGAAGATGGTACTCAGTCGACTCGAGGAAATACTCGTCAGTCGGCGTTCGTTGTACCATTTCTGTCTCTTCATACACATTCTCTTTAGGTGAGGATGATCGGTGCTCGAAGTGCTCTTCCTCAGTTTCCCTTGACAAAGTATCTCTTGATATTCGTCTAGCCGGAATCGGATGCTCTACTGATCTTATTTCAGCCACATGGATATCTTCGGAAGTCTCTTCTTGTATCATCTGAGGTTCATCTTCCTCTCCTCTTACGTTAATTCCTGCAGCCGTAGCTACAGCTGCAGCAGCGGCAGTCATTCCTGCCTTCTTTGCATAATCTCCTGCCATTTCAAGGACACTTCTTCTCTTCTCGTTCTTCTTCTTCATGAGAAGGAGCAACTTGTTCAGTACTTCGATAGACAACTCTCGAATCAGTTGATGCTTCGCTTTCAGTTTCACTTTTTCTTCCTTCAACTCCTTCTACATCTCCCAATTGTTCGAATCTCGCTATTTTCTCACGAACGGACAGCTTCTCAGTTTCCGGTGATGGCAAATCTGAAATTTATTTTTTTAATCCGATTTTTTTAAAATTTTCATTTTTTGTAGCTATTTCAGTCGAAAATATTTCCACACTGCTGATATCTCTCGATTGGTGCAAATTGTGCTATTCTACAGCAAGCATTAGTAGTACATAGAACAAAGAGACTAATGAACTGAACCAATTCGATCGAAGACATTACTACTCACTCAACAGAACAAGACGAACATACACGTATCTACTCACTACCATCTCGAACCATTTACGTCTCCACAATATTCATTCACCTTCACCATCTCATCCAATCTCTCTTTTGTGTTGTGTGCCTCACTTCACAGTACAACATCAACTTTATGTATTCGAACACGATCCAAAATGACGATGAGTGAATTATTGACTAGATGTGATAACTAAGGAAGATTGAAGAGAAGAAAGTGTCCATTGAAGTGAAGAGAAGAGAAGATGATGACGATAAACTTCATCCAGAGGGAGAAGAAATGTCATCGATTGAAGAGAGGGATGGAAACAATAGGGTGCGACCACATTACAATGAGAAAAATGATGACGTTCCCTTCCATTCACTCATTCATCTATCTCCTCCTTCTCTATCACTATGAATAAGTTATTTGAGAGGGAGGAGATAGGTAAAGAGAGAATAGAGAAAGATAACTGAACCAATAGCAACCGAAGCAGGGTGGACCGAGAGATACAAGCACATAAATGTGGTGTGACACTGCATATTTATTGCATATTTCTGTGATAATATTGATGAAGATATCGAAGAGTTGATGAAGAGAAGTCGATTACTCACCAGTGATGGGCTCGTCACCTGAAAGAGAAAGAGAGATTAGATAGTACATTCATCCCTATTCTGAATGACCCTTGACTAAGATGTAAACAATCTCAATGGGATCACATAATCTCACTTCTTCTCTTCATCTCATCCTCTCTCCCAATCAATGTTCCCTCTCTTCGAAAGAGAAAGAGGAGACATCGAGGGGTCTCTCACTCTGTTCAGTTGTAAAAGTGAAGGAGAGAGGGGAGAGAGATAGGAGATGTGGATTGAGTGGTCATACATCGAGAGAACACAGCAGAGAACTACGGACATCAGAATAAGTCTATCGAAATTGTATTCGTATCTACCCGAAAAATACTAGCCTTTTTGAAAAACCATATTTCGTTCCTAGGAGGAGTAAAGTTGAATGATAAGGAGTATGATGGATACAAGATTCCCTTCCATCAACTAACCGGGAGCAGTAGTCCTCGTAGTTGTGACTACTCTAGTCATCTTCTTACTAACAACAATAGATCCATCTTCATTTGTCTCTCCTTCTTCCATACTTTCCACCTTCTGTTTCGTTCCCTGTCCTTCTTCTCCTCCTCCACCTGCAATGCATTCAGTTATTTACATGAAATAACAAGACGAGATGAAAGAGGCGAAAGCTCTCTCAATCAGTTTCTCAGAGTATCCAAAGGGGTGCAAAGGGAGGGAAGGGAGGGGATACTAACATAGTGCTTGGATCATTTGTCTCTGTAGCTCCCTTATCTTCTCCCAATCGAGATTGGCCATTCCAGGAGTCTCTGTCTCATAGACAGTCTTGGTGGTAGTAGTATGTCTACTCTGATTCACTCTAATCTGTAGATCAGTCGAAGGAGGGGCTGCAGCCAATGCTCTTGCAACTGCATCAGATACTGCTGCATCAGGGGGACAAACTGCTCCTGATTCTCTTAATTCATCCTCCAATTGTCGAAGACGTTCTAGGGCTGAAGAATGTTTAGATGGAGAGGACATTGCGACTTGAGGAAGAAGAATGAGAAGAGACGAGATAATAGACTCCGCCCCTTGGGATGAGATAGGAGGATTGGGAGATGGACTTCTTCCCTCTTCATCTATCTCTAGAAGAACTCCTGAATGACGAACGAATGAAAGAGAAGGAACTCCAGATGGATCGATGTGTTGAAGTGCCGCAGCTAGAGAATTAGTCCGTTTCCTCTCGAAGTTAATGGAAGAAGCGATGGGAGTATCAGCAGATGGAAGATGAGGTTGATCAATAAGAAGAGATTGACGACGTTCCTCTGAGAGATGAGGAACTTCTTCGTGTTCACCACTCCATGATTCTGCCTCGAAGAGAGCGGTTGGAGATGATGGAAGAAGGGAATGGTCTGATGTCACTCGAATGAGTGAGACTCCATCGATGATTGATCCAAGAAGGAGATCGCCAGTCGATGTAAGACCACTCACGACTACAGACATTGCAATGAATGAAGAGGGAAGAGAACAGCTGACAGAGAGAGGGGGGAGGGGAAGGGAGGGGAAGGGAAGGGAGGAAGAGGTGGAAGGGGTGGAAGGGAGAGGTGGTGGTGAGTGAGGAATGGGAGGGTGCGTGAGGAATGGATACTCTGAGAGAAGTGAGAGACCTTTCGCCTTTATTATCATCCTTGAGAGAGAATGAAAACGATGAACAAAGCATAAGAAAGAAGCAAGGCATCAAATGGCTAGTTAATACTTATTCTATGGAGCAAACGAATGAAAGATTCTAACTGGTATAGGCATATTATGCACGCTAAGCTTTGTCGTCTCTAATCAAGGGGAAATGAAATAACGGCAGTATCCAAACAGGGATTAGGCGACAGAAAAATAGTGAGAATGACCAGAGTATTAGTGGTGGTTGTTGAAACAGTGCAGATAGAATACTAAATAAAGTGAGGTGGCTATAATATGTGATACTGTATCTGAATACGAATAGTCTAATGAATCAATAATTAGTGTGTAGAGAGGGACATCGAAGAGGGAGATGACTAATCACCTCTCTTCTGAGAATCACCATCTGATTCTTCATCTTCATTCTCCTCTTCAACTGGTTCAACTGATCGATGAGGATGATCTATAATCAATTATTGAGTACCGTAATCTTCATCGATTAGTGTACCTCCTTCCCTTTCCTCAGCATACGTCGAAGTGACAACAGTCGTCCTTACGATTGTTCCATCTTCTTCCACTTCCTGCAATTTCACATCTTTCCATTCAAAACAAGAGAATCTCCCACATTTCCTCTTCCCAGTTCACATTTTGATGTCTTCTCTCTCATTTTCTTTCCCATCTGTCTATTCATCTCTCTCACACATCTTTCATCTACTTCCGGAATAGAAAGAACTCGCTTGATTGACATACCTCTCTGATTTCTCTATGCATTCCTTCAGGGATATCTTCTCCTTCTTCAGAATTGAGTACTCTCTCAGCTTCTCTATGCATCTTATTCCATTTCTCATATTCTTCTTCAGTGAGATCATCCGTTCTCTTATGGGTTTCTTCCTTCACAGCTTCATCATTCTCATAAATGGTCGTAACCGTAGTCTCTTCCACAATAGGTCCATCCTCCGTATCATGAATATGTCTCTCAGTTCGATGAACAGTTCTCACTTCAATCTCTGGTTCTTCTTCTAATGGTTCCTCCCCAATTGGTTCAACATGATGATGTGATTCATGAACTTCAGGTGATTGAGTATGAGATGCTCTGACTGGAGATGGTTCAGATGTGAATGATGCTCCTCCCACTGGAGTGGAATGTCTCTCTTCAATGAGTACTTCATCGTGAGATGACATTGTAGAATGAAGAGGAAGAGATGGTTCAGCCAGGGAGGAATCTCTTGATGGAGTATCATCCCTTCGAGGAGATGGAGTAGTCTTCGAATAATCCTTCGATGGCATAAGAGAAGAGAGATCCTTCGATGGAAGTCCGTTCAGAGAATGAGTAGAATCGGAATGAAGTTGACCCAATTCATTGAATTGAATAGAACGGACGATATCGTCTCTTCCAATCTGACGAAGAGCCTCGTCGAGACGATCGTCTGCAATGGAATGAATGAGAAGAATGAGGGTGGGGAAGAAGGAAGGGAAGGGAGGATATGCTCCAGTAGTTCCCATGAATAGCAAAGACTCGAGTATACTTACTCGTAGCTTCTTCCTTCTTGAGATGAATCCATATTCTGAGTACATTATGAACTTCCTGTCCTGGATATTTCGCCCTTATCTGACTGATATCCTTGTGAGGCAATTCAAGAGCTCGAGCCAATCTCTGCCAGTCTCCGCCCACTCCCTGCAATAGAGATGAGATTGAAGGATGAATAGTGAATAGAAAGGGTGAATTGAATAGAACGGACGATATCGTCTCTTCCAATCTGACGAAGAGCCTCGTCGAGACGATCGTCTGCAATGGAATGATGAGAAGAATGAGGGTGGGGAAGAAGGAAGGGAAGGGAGGATATGCTCCAGTAGTTCCCATGAATAGCAAAGACTCGAGTATACTTACTCGTAGCTTCTTCCTTCTTGAGATGAATCCATATTCTGAGTACATTATGAACTTCTGTCCTGGATATTTCGCCCTTATCTGACTGATATCCTTGTGAGGCAATTCAAGAGCTCGAGCCAATCTCTGCCAGTCTCCGCCCACCCCTGCAATAGAGATGAGATTGAAGGATGAATAGGAATAGAAAGGGTGGATATACCTTGAGTACATTAGGATGGATTGAATCAGGAAGAGGAGCATCGAGTGCAGCTCCGTATCTCTTTCCAATGGTTCGAATGGTTTCGTCTTTCTTCACTGCTACACGATGTTCTCCAGTGTATTCAGGAAGAGTAATGGCAAGAGTGCACACTGGAGCCTGCAATGGAACGAGATTCATTCCCCATTCTTCTCTTCTTTTCATACCTGAGGAGGAAGTGATTCTGCTCTAATTCTTGGTTCTCTCATCATTGCAATTCTTCCTTCAGTCGCTGCTTCAGAATCATCCTTATTACGAGTCTGAATGGGAGAATGATCATTCACTCATCGTTGTCCATTCACATACCTTCACCATCAATGCCAATCGATTCTCTTGGAAGGAAGGAAGTAAAGAGAAAGTTGTTCTCCACTCTTCGTCACAGGTTGAAGATTACCAGCGAACTCGAGGAATTGATGTTTTCCCTTTAGCACCTGAGAACATTTGATCTTTGATCTTTCTTCATTCTATTCTTTTTTTCTCACCTCAACATCTCTACTTCTGGCGATTTCCTTGAAGTGTTCTTGTTTCTCGAGTGTCTTATCTTCCTTATCATCAGTCATACAGAATACTCTCAATTGTCCTTCAACAGGGAAAGTTCGACGGGCGAACACTGTGAATTTGGCCATGTATGGGATGGAAATGGCCTCATTGTACACCTGAAAGAGACCTTCTACTCCCTAAAGATACTCGAGATAGATAATCCTTACCTCTTGTGCCATTCTAGCAGCATCTCTGGGAGTCTGACAATCCATCAACCAGAATCGAGCAGAGACAGTAGTTGTGAATGAGACATCGTCTCCAGTGAATGTCAATTGAGTCGTTCCCGTTATATCTTCCCATTGAGCTGGAGCTGATCCACCTAAAGAGAAGAAGTGAGATAGAGAAGAGGAGAAGGGAGAGACTGACCAGTGATGGAACAGAGTAAAGAAGAGTTGGTGGTTCCTGTCCTGATTGACCAGAATATTGAGTGAGCATCTGTTTGTTACCAGACTGAGGAAGAGGAATACAGAGAGTAATTGGCTGGAATGAGAAGAAGTTATTCAATGTCTCTCTCTCTTCCATTACCTTATGGAACTTTCTCCTTCTTGGTTCAACAGTGACAATGGGAGAGACTGCCACTCTGTTTCCATGTAGTCTACTCACTATATCCTGAGGGACGGGCTGAGCTTGCACTGATACTTTGATTGTCTTAGTGAGAGATCCATCGGGGAAAATGGCTTGTACTCGAGAGACAACGGATGAAGTGATAACTCCTCCTTCGGGACCAACACAATGAACCTGAGATGGAAGGGGATGAGAGGGAGAGGGAGGAAAGGGATGAGAGGGGGGGATGGGACAGTCTCACCTCTTGTCTCACTCTGGTCACAACAGCGAAATACATTGGAAGATCATTAGTGAGCACTCGAGTGATTCGATTCGTATTCAAATCTTCGAGAGCTGATAATTCTTCAGCATCGAATGACTCGTTTAGAACCTGAAAGAGAAAAGGTTTAGAAGAGATTGAAAGACCTTGGAACCTCTTTTCTATTCATCTCTCTTCTCTTGTTTGAATGGTTGAACAAAGGTAGGCTCACTCTCAATAACCAATCTCTTCTCTCTGTTACCTCTTGAACAGCATCTTCAGTAGCTTCCAATTGATGTTCCTTCCAATGTTGTCCATCGTCCGATCGTAGAATGACAATCTCTCTTTCTCTATCTCTCAATGATGCGAAGTGTGGTACTTCAAGGATGATCGGTCCAAGGAATTTCGCTCCAGCTGGGGCCATTTCGAGTATTCTCGATGCAAGATCTTCTCCCTCAGAGAGAGGAGGAGGATGGGCTAGTTTATCCTTCCTTAGATATCTGCAGGTGACTCGAATGGGCGCAGCGGCCTTTCGAGGAGGAACGATGATACGAACACCCGAATGACGACAGCCTCTCATTGCTCCTCCTCGAGCATCTACTACGAACGAGATGAGGAAACTGAAAGGAGAGAGGATGAAGGGAGGGAAAGGAATGGGGGAGGGGATAGAGATACAGTTTACAACTACAATCCCATTGAAGAGATACGAACGAGCACAATGAAGCAACAGTACGACGAAAGGAAAGAATGTTCATTTCAGTCCCAATAAAAGGGAAAAGAAGAACAACATCCATTAGAGGAAAGATGCATTCTCACTACAACGAATCACAAATTGATAGAATTACGACATTGCGGGTTTACTCTCACTATTTCTCTCTTTACCTTCGATGTTGCAGCTTACTGAAATGTGCTCGTTTCGTATCTTTTCAATTCCCTTGATGAGTAGAAATGACTTACTTGGGTTGGGCTACATTCTGTCCAATAGGGACGTTGTCAGGAATCGTCGATTCGAAAAGAGATGGATCGTGTTTGGCTGTCATCGCAGGTTGAACCTGTAAAAGAAGCAATCAACATTGTGGAAATACAATTCGCCCTTCAGTATTTATTCCTTTCCCGTATGAAAAAGTTAATTTTTAGTAGTTTCAAGTATTAGTCTCGAGAGCATTATCCATGCATAGTGATCAGACATGTTACAGTTGCATACCTGAGCTCTCCTAATGAGTTGTTCTAGATCGGTTTCTCCTCCTCCAGTTATCGGTGCCATTCCTCCCAATTGTTCCCTTTGAGTGATATGATGAACTCCTAGTGGAGCTCCATCCATCTCTGCATTACGAGATAACAACTGAAAGAGAAAGACTGAAATAGAGGAAGAGAAGGAGGAAAGGGAATAGAATGGAATAGAAGGGGGAATAGGAGAGTGAGGGAGAGGGAATCTGGAGACGAATTGATCAAATGTTTGTGTATTATGCATGACTACGATAACGAGTATAAAGGGAGGAAGGGACTGAAGGGAAGAAGGGGAAGAGAAGTTGTCTGGAGTGAAGGATGATTATGGGGAAGAAATGGAATGAGAATGGCATTGGGATGTAAGGTCATTTAGAGTGGGGAAGAGAAGGGGGATTCACTCCTGGAGAGAGGGAAAGGGGGAAGGGATAACGAGGTACGTTGTGATTGAATATCACGATGAATAGATGATGAAGAGGGGCGTGAAAGGGAAGGGAAAGGGATTGAAGAGGGAGTCTCACTTATCTCCCTTCTCTCTCTCCGTCTATGCACTCACACTACACTTCGATCCTTTTCTCTCACTCTCTCACTCTTTTTTCCACTTTGTGTTACACTTTGTGCCATCCCTCTCGCTCTGCTTAGTCAGATAAACCATTTGTACTGTCTACTCTCTTCTCTTACCTGATTCTCATTGGTGGAAATGAAGTGGACAGCAGTGAATCGTGAAGTCCTTCAGTGAGAGAATCATTAAAGTCTTTAGCATGAGCATGAGCATGATGATCTTCAGCTGAAAAGGGGAGAGATCAATCGATTGAGAGAGAGGGGGAGATACCGTACCTTCCTCTTCACTCTCAGAGAACATAGTCTCATTCATAGCCTCTGGATTCTGTGGTCGATATCTCTCTTCGTTTACAGTTGTCGTCTCAGTGATTACGGTAGTCTCTGTTACTGTTCGAAGAGTTTCCACTACAGAGACGTAACCTTGCTTCTGAGCAATGGCCAGTGGAGTATGACCAGCCTGAGAAGAGAAGAGATTAACAGTAGGAAGAGAGATAAGAAGGGAGAGGAGGAGGATACTGACCATATCTTGTGCATTGGGACTAGCTCCATTCTCAAGTAGATATCTGACTGCATTATTATGTCCTTGTTGAGCTGCTTGATGAAGTGGAGTGAATCCAGCTCGTGTCACCTCACCCACTTTAGCACCATGCTCGATTAGGAATCGAATCTGAATGAGATAACTCATCCCTCCATTCCCTTCCTTCCCTCTCTTACCATATTCAATTGTCCGAAATGGCATGCTACATGGAGTGGAGTGTATCCAGCATTTGTCTGTGAATCAATCTCAGCTCCACCTCTTACAAGATCTTCAGCCACATTCACTCGATCTTCTTGGGCACACAAATGCATTGCAGTCAGTCCATTATTAGCCTTGGCTGCGACATCTCCACCCTTCTGAAGAGAGAGAAAGGAGATCATTCATCATCTAGTCTCTTCATTCTAACCTGCATGAGTAGTCTCGTCATCTCCGCATGTCCTTCTTGAGATGCCAAATGAAGAGGAGTGAATCCAGCACGAGAACGAGCATTTGGATCAGCCTGAATACATTTCATTCCTTCCTCTCTCCTTCCCTTCCCTCTGTTACCTTGTACTGCAGGAGGGTTGCAGCAATATCCAACTGATTCTTCTTCGCAGCGATATGAAGGGGAGTGTATCCATTCTTGGCTGCTGCCTTAGCTGATGCACCGTGTTCAAGGAGGAGGAGGGCAACCTGAGAGAGGGAGAGAGGGGATAGAGGGGGGGGGGGACAGACAGACAGACATACATACCTTGTCATTGTTGTAGTGGGCAGCGACGTGGAGGGGCGTCACTTGATTCTTTCCCTCGATATCAACGGGAGTTCCTCTTTCAAGAAGAAGTTTAGCCACTTCCACATTTCCATACTTGGAGGCGAGATGGAGGGGAGTGAATCCTTTCTTCGTTAGAAGTGCCTTCAAGAGGGTCTTTCTCTTCACTTCCCTTTCTATTCGCATACCTTATCAGCATTATGATCAAGTAGAATAGAAGCAACTTCTTCTTGTCCTTCTTTAGCTGCGATATGGAGGGGAGTGTATTGATCTTTCGTTGCAGCATTTGCATCAGCACCTCAAGAGATCAAAGATCAATCTGTCTCTTTCCTTCTCTTTCACTTACCAGCTTGAATGAGAAGTACAACGATATCAGTATTTCCCAATCGTGATGCAATATGAAGAGGAGTTTGATGTTCTCTAGCCTTAGCATCGACCTTCGCTCCGTGTCGGAGGAGTACACGGACTACGTCTGTCTGATTAGCACGAGCTGCCAAATGAAGAGGAGTCTCTCCACGAACTGTCTCTACGTCAGCATTTGCACCCTGAAGAGAGAGGAGATAGAGAGGGAGGGAGGGAAGGGATTACCTGTTGGAGGAGGTAGATGACAATGTTGACGCATCCCATGAATGCAGCCACATGGAGGGGAGAGAGACCAGATTCAGTCGTTGCTTCGATAGAGGCACGGTATTTGAGGAGGAGTTCAACTACCTGAGAAGAGAGAGAGAGAGAGAGAGAGAGAGGGAGAGAGAGAGAGAGAGAGAGAGAGAGAGAGAGAGAGAGAGAGAGAGAGAGAGAGAGAGAGAGAGAGAGAGAGAGAGAGAGAGAGATCTCACCTTGATTCGATTCTTCTTACATGCAATATGTAGTGGAGTAAATCCATTGAGTGCACGTGCATTCGGATCGGCATTTCTATCGAGAAGAAGTTTCGCTGTTCTAACATGACCATAATGAGCAGCGACATGAAGAGGAGTGAGATAATCAACAGTGACGTCATCGACGGGAGCACGATGATAGAGAAGGATTCGAGCTGTATCTACATGATCACCTTGTGCTGCCATATGAAGAGGAGCGAGTCCATTCTGAATGGAGGAAGGGAATGAGAGGGGGGCAAGGGGGGGGAGATGGAGTACCTTAGTCTTTGCACTGATGGGAGCAGCTTTCTCAAGTAGAAGATCGACAACAGAATCATGACCAGATCGTGCGGCACAATGAAGAGGAGTGAGAAGATCACGAGTACGAGCATCAATGAGAGCACCCGATGAGAGAAGAACATTCACCATATTGGCACGACCCCATTTCGTTGCCACGTGAAGGGGACTGAAAAATGATCATTTTTGAGATATTTCTTTTTTTTTCTCTACTTTTCACTACTATTCTACTCCATGTGAGGCTTCTCCCCTTCCCTTCAATCACTAAATGACCCCACTCTCTTCTTTCTACTATCTCTTCTCTTCACATCGATTTCCTTCGTCCTTCCCCCTCCCCTGCAGAACGAGAGAATTCTCTTGGGATTCTCTTCACAATTGTCCCTTCCTTTCCTTTCAGTCTCTATCTCAATCCCCTCTGGATGGAAGGGACTACAAGGGAAAGGGGAAGATCTATTGGCATCTCTCTTCTGATTCGTCTTCTCATTCTCTAAAGTGACTCAATCCCTCTTCTCTTCTTTCTATCGATTCTTTCTCTTTTGGGGACATACACCAGAAGGGGAATGGAAGGGGAGAATAGAAGGGGAAGGGAGAATGAACACGTTGCATGCATATCTAATTAGGATTCAGTTGGGGGAAGGGGGGGGATCCAGATGGGTCCCCGAGAAAGAGACAATGCACTCGTTAGAGAGGGGATATCTATAGAAGGGCCAGTCTCAATCAATAGAAGATTCATTACCTGATCTGATGACGAGCTTGGAAGTTCACATTTGCTCCTTTCTCCAATAGAAGAGAAGCAACATTCTCATTTCCATAGTGAGATGCAATATGAAGAGGAGTGAATCCACTCTTTGATGTCACATCAGGATTGTGCTCGTTCTGAATGAATATATCTCATCTACCGTACTCCCATCCCTACAGTACCTGTAGTAGAAGAGTAGCAGCCTTGACATCATCCTTCTTGGCGGCAATATGGAGTGCAGGCAATCTCACTTTTCCCTTAGTATCATTCTCAAGTAGAATGGCAACAACTCTATCATGTCCCTGTTGAAGAGCGACTGCGAGAGGAGTGAATCCATCCTGAAGAGAGAGAGATCAATTCCATTCCCTCTCTCAGTACACCTGTCAATGTGTGTTCCCCCTCTAAATGGATAGAGAAAGTAATTGGAGACATCCTGTGAGAAGAAGTCATGCGGGATTCCTCCCTGACTACTCCCTCTCCCTCCCTCCCCCCTCCTTCCTCCTCTCTTACCTCAGTAGCCAACATCTGATTAGCTCCATGGTCAATGAGATATCTGACTACAGTCTCATGATTCTCTTGAGATGCCATATAGAGAGGAGTGAATCCATTGAGTGATTGTACATTCACATTTGCTCCATTCTCAACGAGAACTGTCACGATCATTGACTGAAATAGAAGAGATTCAGAGAGGGAAATGGAAAGGAATAAATGTAATGGGTAATCCATTCTCATGGTCATAAATAGTAATGAATATCCAACCTGTCCAGCGAGAGAAGCAATATGAAGTGCTGTATTTCCCTTCTTCGTTGCTGCATCGACCGAAGCCTTTCTCTTGAGAAGTTCACGAACCACCTGAGGAGGGGGATTGATCCATTGAAGATGATTGGGAGAATGAATAGAATACTCACCTCAACATGTCCTTCCTTGGAAGCGAGATGCAATGCATTCAATCCATTTGCATTACAAGTGTTGATATCCGTTCCCAATCGAAGAATTTCGAGAACTTTCTCTAGATTTCCAGCTCGAGCCGCACGAAGGAAAGCGGCCGATCCCTCCTGAGGAAAAGGAACATTTTCTATGCAATCATTCCATTGCCATTTGATTCGTCATTCTATGTTCCGTACAATTCTTTCATTTTCTCCTTCTATTCCTCCATTACACGGGATTCGTGGATAGAAAGATGAAGAAGGGATTGGATGAATCCAAGATGACGTCTCCCTCTCTATCTCTTCTTCCCTTGATGGATCAGTCAACCCCTTCTCTCTTACCTTCTGAGGATCTTTTTCAGTAGAAGGATGAGCTCCCCTCCATTGACGTCCGTTGACGCCATCGAAGGAGAGGAACAACTAGAGATGAACTGAAGAGAATGATAAGGAGAAGGAGAAAGAGAGGGAGACGCGACGGGGAATGGATGAAATTGGCGACTGGAGGAAAGGAATAGATGAAATAGACGCGAATCGCGAATGGAAAGGGAGAATGGATGGAAGAGAGAGAGAGGGAAGAGGGGATGGAGGGAAGAAAGTGGAAGAGGAGAAGGGAGAAGAAGGGACAGAAGCTGTAAGAAGGAAGGGGGGAGATGGATCAATAGAGAGAAGGAGGGAGAGGAGAGCAGAGGGAGGATAGAGAATGGATAGAACTCAGTCAGAGTGGTCCAAATGGCATGAACCAATGGGGGGGGAGGGGGAGAGAGGGAGAGAGACAAGAGATACTAGTATGATGAGGGTCAAGACATTGAAAGAAGGACGAGAGAGAAGAGAGAGATCTCAGTCTTATTGCGAATGAAGGAAAAGAGAGATAAAAGAAGAGATGGGTTTGGAGAAGGAAAAAGAAGAATTAGAATGGACGGAGGAATGAATAAAAAGAGAAGAGAAGAGTGGGTCTAAGAGAAAAGAAGATGGAAAAGAGGGACCAGCTGTATTCAGAAATGGACGAGATACTTAAGATGAGAGGAAGGGAGAGGGAGAGGGGGGGATGACCTACCAGAGGATGATTGATTGGATGAAAATTGAATGAATGAATAGAGGGAACAATTGGGAGGTCGAAGATAGAAAAGAGAGGAAGAATGGAAGGGCAGAAAGAAGAGTTTGCCCCCTCATCCAATTTCCCTCACTCACTCTCCTAGTTTCTCCCCTCCCCCTCCCTCTCTCCCCCTTGGAATCTCTCGATTCAAGTCAATCGTTCCTCTTCTAACCCTCTATAACTAGAGAGAATGACGAGTGAATGGCAGAAGTTGAGTCATATCAACGAGAGAGAAGGAGAAGGGTGGAGAGATGGAGAGAGGGAGGAAGGAGGATGAGAGGGGGAGGGGGAAGTGTGAAACGAGCGTGCAAACTCTGCATCACAATGCTCAATCTCAATGCTATTTCAAGACGAGATTAAATATTGAGAAGAGGTGTTCCAGAGATAAAAAGAGAAAGAGGAAGAGGAAGAGACTACAATGATGGAAGTAAAGAAGAGGATTCATTCTCTTTCCTCCCCCTAAAAGAGAATAATAGAACAGACTCACTGATTGTTTACATTTCTCTCTCATTTCACTTCGTTTCTCTCACTGTTCCAAAAAAGATGATCGAATTTAGCGGAGAATGAGAGAGATTCCGATGCAAAAAAAAGGAGAGGAAGAGTCGATACTCAAAAGGAAAAGAAACTACCCTTCAACGTATACTTTCATCGATCGATAATTGAAGGGTTCAGAGAAGAGAAAGGATAAGTGAAGAAGGCAGAAATCGTAAAGAGTTGCGGTTACACTATAGGTAGATCAAAGACTTCCGTCAGATTATAAACGACTGTGTGAAAAATGATAACCTCCCGTCAGATTACGAGTCTCTCTCTCTCTCTCTTTCTCTCTTTATTCCTTCCTTCTGAACCGCCCCTCTAATCCAAATCTCCTCCTGTTGACTACTCCGAAGAATGAAGTGATAGCACTCATCTATCTATTATTAAATGGATAAATACTCTGGTTACTCTAGTCGAATTACTACTTTGAGAATGGAAGGAGAGAAGAGAGGAGAGAGAAGGAGAAGAAGGGGGTAATAAATCGAGAGTAAGTCTGTCCTGCTATCCCCTCTTTGACAGTATGATAGATGTGGTTGGAAGATAAGGGGAGAGGGAGGGAGGGGGGGGGAGGGAGGAGAAGGGAGAGAGAAAGACAGAAGGGGAGAGGTGGCGAGTGACCTCCATGAAATGAGGAACGCCGAATGAGTTACGAGTAATTGGAAGTTGTGACTGGAGATGAGATTGTGTGAAGGTGTGAGAGGGAGGAGGAGAGAGAGGGGTCGAGGTGTGGGGAGAGAGATGGGGGGGGGGGGGGGGGAGGAGGAGGTGGAAGGTTGGCATTCAACCATCCGTCTGCTGTTTCTTTCTCTCTCTCTCTCTCTCTCTCTCTCTCTCTCTCTCTCTCTCTCTCGAATGTTCTGAGTGAAGAGAAAGAAATGAGATAGTTTAGTCTCAGCTATCGAGAAGAGAAAAATGAAGATAAGGAGAGATAATCATAGTTCACTTGGATACTGTGCAAACGATGATTGAACCAGTTAATAGTGATAATGATATGAGAATGAGAAATTATTCGATCGTATTGAAGTGCAGACGAAATCTCGCTTGAGTTGTTCACTCGAGACAAAAAAGACTGTATAAATGTGTGATAAGTGAAGTGAAAAGAGGAAAGAATGACATGTCAGTCAAATCAATCCACGCCTCAATGGATTCTCAATGCAAACTGGGATCATTCCATGAGGGAATTTGATCTAGCAGCTTGCCAATGGGGATTTGTGTTGTAAAGGAAGGATTCTATTTCTATGAAGTCATTCGATATTCAAGTTCACTTGACTCGTCAACGATTCTAATGGAAGGAAGGATGGGGGGAAGTACTTGTAAAATGAGAATGTCTCTCTTGCTAAAGTAATGTGAACCCACGTAGAAGATATGACAAATAGTTGAAAAGAAGAGAGGTGACTAAACAATGTGAGAAAGAAATATAAACCAATTTAAAGAGGAGAAAAAGACGATAAACCGTCCAGTAGAATAATTGTCAACTCATAAAAATGAAGAAATAGTGGATTGGGGGGAATGTTTATGAAGGAAGAAAGAGAACGATGTGAAAACACTCGTGACCCATTCATTCACTATCACAATCAGACATCCCAATGATATAAGGAACCTATCGTCTCAACAGCAGAAAATAAAACTGGACATCTCTATCATATGAGGAACCGTATTTCGAATGAATGGATCACCGAATAATCAATGACTTAAAGTGTCACTCCATAAGAAATATTCATAATGAGTTCCGACCTCCTCTATTCAAGTGCAGACTCATAAATGAACTATACTGATATATGGAAGATGGAAGGGGAGAAATGGATGTGCGATAAGAGAGAGGAACGATTCAGAGTGATGCTACTCTTGTTTTGTCTATCGGAGTGGAAAAGATAAGGAGGGAAAGAAGCGGCGGAATTGATCCAAGAAAAGATGGAAGATAAGCGCAACGTTGGAACACAATAGAAGATTGATAATTGTAGATTGGCAATGGTGGAAATATCGCTTCACGAGGAAAATACGCGAAAGGTTATGAGCGAGTGCAATAGGAACTCTCTTTTTTCATTATTGAGTATCAGACACAAACAACTAGGCACAAACTTGTAATGTTGCAAATTTAGCCCAGTTTTAATTAGAAAAGAGAGTTCCGAATAAAAGCGACGAAATTTTGATAGAGACGCAAGAGACCATTTCGGATTTGTTACCAATTTTATGATCAAAGTTCTCCGAATTTATCCCTTTCAACAAAAAAGCGGCAGTTGAAAGGAAGGAAGAAAGGAGAGCATGGAAGTTTGTAGAGGAATTTAGAATGCGCAAAGGAATGAATTGTGTGGGAAAGAGGGCAGAAAGAATGTGTAGAAATAGCTGCGAAGATTATGCATGATAGAATCAATGATCGAGATAAATTGAGAGATGCTCGATGATAAAATAAGATACGATAGATCAGATTGATTGATGCAATGAAGTGGAGATGGAGGAGAGAAAGAAGCGATACGGATAGAGATTTGACCAGCAGATCCAATTGACAATGGAAAAGAGATCGGATAATAGAGGAAGAAACGATTCGATTTCTGTTTTCCTTTCTACCATTTTTGCATGGAATTTTAGCAGTATCTATTTCGTATTGAAGTATGATCAGTGAATGTGAGGATGACTACTCTTTCTTTTGTATCCATCGATGGATTTCTTCCCTTCTCTCTTTGGTTTGAAGAGCGAAGGGAAGTGCAATGCAAACTTGTGGCAGATTAGTCAAGAAGAAGAGCATTAGTCAGAAAGAGAGACAATAATAGAGAGAAGAGAGAGAGAGACAAGGGGGGGGGGTGTTTGACACGCAAACTGTTTCACACAATGTTCACATTAGCCTCAAGTGAGTAAATAGCTGTTAATAACAGCCTATTATGATTTGTTTCCAAATTTGTGCCAAATATTTCTAACAACATTTTTTGTGAATGTGTTTTGTGAATGATGTCCTCAAAAACGATACAAAAACTAAAATCAAAATTTCAACTTGAACCGAATCAGTTTCTTCCCAAAGCGCGCACAAAAAAAATATAAAACATAAAAAATATAGCAGCATGATGGAGATAATACGGAATGCGTATTAGACGAGCGGAGAGATCACAGAAGATGAGCAAATGATGCGCTGATTGAATGGAAAAAGATTGGTTCGAGAGAATCAGAAAAGGAAGATTGAGATTGAATCTCTCAAACAGTGACATCGCAATCTACATGATATCTGGAATCTCTAGAAGGAAGAGAAGAATCGGATCGATCGAGATTCCAGATGATTCCACTCGATAAAAAGAACACTTCTATGAATACGAAGAAAAGCTTTTCCCTTCTTCTCTTTAGTGGAAATTGAAACCATCTGAAGCACTTTTAGAGTGAAAGTAAACACTTTGGAGGATTTCCTTCTAATGAATATTTTATCGAGTGGAGTGAACGAATGAATGAAGCGCCTCGAAAAGAGAGAAGGAAACTCACGGAATCGATTTACTCCTTCTTGAAAAAGGACTGGCCTGGAATGGAAAAGGAAGATTACATGGACAGACTCTCTCCATTTACACACTATCTCGTCGGATAGAGAATACGAGAGAGTGGAAAGGAGAGAGAAGGGAGAAGTAATTCCGTCCCTTTCACGAACTCAGTTCGGAATTACTTCTGAGAGGAAGAGCATGAGAACAGAGAATTATCGAAGAAGTGAAGAGAAGATAAAAGATGAGAATACGGAAGTAGAGAAAGAGATGTGAAACACAAACAATGAAGAGAAGTAATTATGAGAGAATGAGTGTGAAGGAGGAGGATGAGTGGGAGACGATGATGATATTTCAGTTGATTGTGGTGTATTGAAAGAGACTGATGAATATGAGAGTGAATGAGAGGACCGAAGAGAGAACATCGATATGGGAAGGAGAGAGAAGAAGGAGAAGGAAGAGAAGGAGGAAGAGAGAAGTTAATCAAGAGACGACGGGATACGGTGGAAAGAACACTCGGAATTAGAGAGAAGAAGAGGGATGAAGACGAAAGTACTTCTATGGAGAAGAGAAGACTCATCGATATGTAGAATATTGAGAAGAAGAAGAAGAAGAAGAGAAAGAGAATTGATGGATGGATGATGAAAACAAGGGAAGAAAGGTGATATCTTGTAGAGACTTACGAGAATCAAAAATCAATGAGAAAGAATTATGTGAATGATTGAATATCACTGGTTGACGATAGAATGAGAATGAATGTCTATTGACAGTCTCATCCTTCAATCGATTTCTTCTTTTCTTCTCTTCCCTTTTATCGTCTTCTTTTCTCTTCGATCGACGTCCGAATAAGAAATAGCCCTTCTCTTTCGCAATTTCGTCTCCTTTCTCTTCCTCTTTTCGATCCCTTTTCGTCTCTTTCTCTCGAAGAGGACAATTGACCCTTTTGATGTTCGAAGTCTCCTTTCTCTTCTTAGAATGGTCAATGAGATGGCCATGGAATTCCAAGCTGTCACTTCAAGAGAAGAAGGATATCAGTTGGGTAGATGGACTATTCTGATGGGATAGAGAGATCGAAGATGGAGTTATCGATTAGAGAGGACATTTCAGATTTACAGAGGGTTCTTTCCATTCAATGGTATCTGAATGACATGACAGATGGATTACAACCTTGTAGTGGTTATTATTAGAAGGATTGAAGGGAAGAACACAGATGGAAAGAGGAAGGAAATGGATGATGAGGGAAGGGGGATCTATTAAGAAAGAGAGAAGATATCGTGAGGTCAATTCATTAGAATAGACTGAGCATATGGAGATGTACCCTTCGAAGGGATCTATCGATAGAAGAGAAGGGAAGAAGATGGGATAGACAGAGGGAGAGGGAGGGGAGGGAAAGGGCAATCCCCATTCCATTTGGAAGAAGAAGAAGAAGGAGAAGCATCTACATACGATTAGTCCAAGAACGAAGGATTTCGGAAGGAGAGGGGAGAGGGGAAGGAGGGAGAGATAAAAAGAGAGGAGAAAGAGGGTTAGTTGCTAGGAGAGAAAGAGGAAAGGAGAAGTCTAGAAGGCGAGAATCTATTAGTGATTCCCTCTTTGAAGAGAGAAGAGAGAGAGAGGTAAATGAAGACGAGAGATGTAGTCGATAGATTGAAGAATTGAAGAATCAATGAATGAACCATAATTGGATGGAGGGAAGACTCAACAACAAATGAACATTCATGAAGGAGTATGCTTGAGTCATTACACTTGTCTATACATGATTGATTAGGTGAGAAGATGATGAAGAGACGAAAGAGAAGAAAGAGGAAGACCACCTCTTCATTATACCGTGAAAGTATCTGTTTTCACATTTGAAACATACGGAATTGATAAAGAGTGGAAGACCTTTCTTCGTCGATTTCATTCAAGTGAGAAAGAAGTAGAAAGTAGATGAAATAAGAAGACTGAAGAGAGAAAGAAAGATGATATGGATCAGACTAAGTGTAAGTGAATAGAGTGAAGAAGAAGGAATGAAGAGTAAATGAAGAAAGGCATGGAAGGAAGAAAGATCAGTAGTATAGGTATCTACACTGCATAAAACTTCCTAAATATATATTAAACGTCTTCACATAGAATAAAGCCACTGTGTAGGTTCATGATTATGTTGGTTGAATGTGATGGTTACAGAATGTTTTTGAAATAGAGTGTGAATCGTAATAATGAGGAATCGAAGAGAGATTAATGGATAGAGATAAAGAGTGACAGTTGATAGAGAGAGAAGGGATGAATACATTACTATGAAGAGACAAGAGAATGACAAGGATAGGGTTCGAATGAGGGAGAGAAGAAGAGAGATGGAGAGAGGGTACCCCCCCCCCTCTCTGACCTCTCTCGATAGGGCATGGCCTCACAAATTACAGTCTGTCTGCATGGAATAGATGAGGCCTGAAGGGTCTTTTGAGAGAGAGAGAGGGAGGGGGGACAGGGGAGGAGGGGATCGGAAAGGGAAGAAGAAGGGATAGCTAATGGAAGATTAGATAGAAACGCCGTACATTTCCCATTAGTCTATTCTGATCTTCTACTCTTCTCTTCCTTTTCTTTTCATTTCATCGATCTAAGAAGAAGAAGAAGGAAGACGAGCTAATGAAGGTCCCTTCTCGCCCTTTATGACCTCCTCTAACCAAGAAATGACGGGTAATGAAAGAAAGGGAAGATTACTCCCGAAGTGTGAAGGATTATCTTTTATGAAGTACTTCATTGGGATTACACATAGATCATCAATACGAATCATCAATTGAACTCTAGAAAGGGAATCCCTCTTCTCTCTCTCTCTCTCTCTCTCATCAATTCTCCTTCCTCTTCTCATCATGGTTCAATGCTTCTCCGTTCTCTCTTACGGGAACCTAATGACCCCTTCCTTTTCATTCTCTCCTCCTTCCTCTCTCTCTTCTCTCTTCTCTCTTCTCTCTCCTCATCCATTCATTCTCTATCTCTTGCAACCTGTCAACCCTTTTCACGGCACAAAAAATGTAATGTACATGAGTGATTGATGAGAATTAAATGGAGATCGAGAACAGATTTAGAGGGGAAGAAAGAAATGGAAAGGGACTCAGATATTAGGAGAATATGGGCATTCCATTATGATTGAGAGAGAAACTACAAATGAATGGAGGTGATTATTATGAAGAAAATATTGGGAATAAACGGAGATTTCAACAGAGAAGGAGAGGGAGGGAGAGGGAGAGTATCGATGGTCGATTAACACGAGTTGTAAACGAGGACACGACCATTTAGAGAGAGAGAGAGAGGAACGAAGTTGGGATGAGAGGGAGGATGAGGGAAGGGGAGAAGGAGGGAAGGGGAGAAGGAGTGAAGTGGACAAGACTGAATGAAAAGCACTGAAGAGGAGATGAGAATATAAATGAGGGAAGAGATGGAATGGAATGATATGTATTGAAGAATTGAACTGTCGAAGGGAGTGTGTGCCATCTAAGGAAGAAGAGAGGGAAAGAGGGAGGAAGGGAAGGGAAGAGATGGGTGGACAGTGGAATAGATGTGAGTCACTCAGTAACCTCTACATTGAATAGTAGCCACTTTTGCGGGTTGAGGGTGGGAAATGGAAGGGAAGGTCGAAATGGGATAGAAGGAAGGAGGGACGGGGGAGGGAGGGAGAGAGAGGGGGAGGTGGAGGGACCATGAGCTATGAGGTAGAAAGGAACACAATTATTTGAAGTCCTCTAGAGAAAAAGAGGTGAAGGGTTGTCGAGTGTGAAGAGTGAGCTTAGATGGAATATGAAAAATTGAAGAAATATTGAAGAAGATTTGATACATCGATTTACGGTAGATACAAGATAGCGGGATAAAGGGAACCGAGGATGAAAGGTGAGAGAAGGAATGAATGGAGGGAGTGGGGATACTAATGGCATCGAGAGACAGTGAAGAGTCTTAGTGAAGAGCCTGTCAATAGACAAGGATGAGATGGAAAGAAGAGAGGGGGAGACGGTAGGGGAAACCAATTTAGTGTTGAGGAAGAGAAAGGTGGGAGGAGAGTGGAATTAGTGTGGAATGAGTAGGATGGAGAACAGAGGGAGGGAGACAGAGGGGGGAGGGGGAGGGGATAGACTCAGTTTGGATAGAGCAGTATGGTAGTCACAGGAGCGTGTTGGACACCTGTAGACAAACAGTGAATTTACCCTGAGGGAGAGGTCAGAAAGAGAAGGATATGTGATGGAAGAAGAGAGAGAGTCACTCTCTATCTCTAGTCTCTCTTACTCTCTCACTTCCATGCAAAGACAGGGCACAGTTATTGATCGGCTTCTTTGGGTTGAGGACACTTCTCCTCAGGGAAGGAAAGGGGGAGGAGGGAAGGAGGAGGGAGGGGAGGAAGGGGATAAGGTCCTCATAAAGGGAGACAACACACCTGGTTAAAGACCAGCTGGTATGGAAGAGAAGACTTGGATTGTGAGGATAGAAGATGGATGGATAGACTGGAGATGAGACTATTCCATGCATATCTAGAGAGTAGAGACACAAGAAGGGAAAAGGGGAGGGGGAGAAAGGGGTTCCAGTCCCATCTATCTATCAAATCTCATAAACAAACGACCCATCCCTCAATCGACTCCTTCTCCTTTTGCAGGCTTTCTCTTTCTCACTCTCCCACTCAAATTTGCGTGCGTCGAAGAGTGCGAGAAAACTAACGAGATTTCAGAAAAAGCGCAAGAATGAAGTGCAATCCTTTGAAACTAGGGACATTCACGTAAAAATTCAAACTCTATTTAAAATTCCTATTTTTCTTTTGTGGGGGTCTCGGCCATGCAGAATTATGATAGCACTTCCAGAATTTTAAAATATTTTAAATTAAGCGAGAACCAACCACCCATGCTAAGCCCCGCCCACCGTGGTGTAGTGCCAGCGAGTGCGCGGTTCGGTTGGTCACATATTTTCGACATGTCAACTATTGAAATTTTCAAATTGTCTTTCATTCTTTCTTTTTTATTCTATTTTGTAGAGCATTTTCGGAATATCAGTAATTGACCAGCGAAATGGTGGTTTTTAATAGATGACGTTCACAATACGCTCAAATTAGTTCACGGTATACGGTAACTGCGAATTTTTCACTGAACTTGCACTCAAAGTATTAAATCATTGCTTTAATTTGTGATTAACACACACTGTCCGACTCTTTGAATAGAGTTATATATATAAAATAAAGAAAATAATTTCAACTATTGCACATTGACTCGTTAAAGTCTCCGCCATTCGCAAACTTCATCATCGATTATTGAAGTTCCGATGTTTTGAATTTTTCTAATTTTCTCTTGAAGCCTTGCTCTGATAAGGAACAATGTGCCAAGCACGAAACTGGACTGCTGCACTTCTTAAATTGCTCGCTGGATAATTTATTTCAAAAAATTGCCGATTTTTAAATGTTCACGACCCGATTATATCTTTCCGATATTTTGAATATTTTTTATTTTGTTTACTGCGAGTTATAATCAATAGTCTTTTTATTATAATCGTAAAATTGGAGTGCTGCACCTTTTAATATTTGAGACATCTTGAAAAACATTTTTTTCCACACAAATTTGAATTCCCACAATCGACGTTTATCACTAATGGCACATACCTTTCCCCGGCTCTCAATTTTTATTTTCTGGTTTGCATGTCCCTACTTTGAAACGTTGAATTTTTTCCTCTAGTGTTGATTTCTCTTGACAATGATTTGGTCTGATCTCATAGATTCATGTGGATTGAATGGAGATACCAAGTTAATCTTCATTGGAGGAGGAAATATGGCAGGAGCACTTATTAAAGGAGCTGTCAATTCAAGTAAGTAACTCTTTTTCTCCTTTGCTCTATGTGATTACTCACTCTATGTGATTACTCACGTGGGGAATTCGATCAAGAGTTGTATGGGATGGATGCACTCGTGATTCAATTAGTTCTCTCTACTCAGATTTCATCACAAAGGAAGATGTTGTGATCAGTGTGAGAAGTAATGAAAGTGCTGCCAAATGGATTGTCAGTTAGATTTCATTCTTTCTCAATCAATCATAGCCATTGCAGAAGGATGGTTTCATTAACACTTTCACTGATAACAATGAGATGCTCAAGAAGTTTCCTCATGGTAAGGTAGATTAATTTGTCGATAGACTACAATATTCATGTGCAGGTGTTGTATTCATCTGTGTGAAACCTCAATTGTTCGGATCGATGGTTGATCAATTGGAAGGGGGAATCCTCCATTCTTCTCCTCTCGTTGTATCCATCATGGCTGGTCTCTCTACAGATACACTCGCTCAAAAGGTCAGTGATTACCGTATTCATTCATTGTCCTACCGTATCCGCTCCTTCCAGTTATCTCAATCAGGATATTCTCATTCTATAGTTCGTCTAATGCCATCCACTCCATGTCTCGTTGGTGCATCTGCCACTCTTATCTGTTATAATTCCCTTCCTTATAACGATCGAGTCAGTTCTCAATTCTCCCTTTCTCCCTACCGTATCATTCTCATCTCAGCTTTCTCTCGTAACTTCTCTTGCTGCGTGTGCAGGTACATGTACTATTCTGGATGAGAAGCAATTCCATGCAGCTTCTGCTGTTGCTGCGTGTGCCCCTGCTTATGTGAGTGAAAGGGATAGAATCCCCTCTATCTCCCTCCTTCAGGTGTTTCTTCTAATCGAAGCATTGGCAGACGGAGGAGTACTTGCTGGTCTCCCAAGGAAAGATGCACTCAATCTTGCCACTCAGACATTCCAAGTATGAGAGGAGTTATCGATAACAGTAATATTCAACTATCAGGGAGCTGCTAAATTGGTGGCAGAGACAGGAAAACATCCAGGTCAACTGAAGGATGAGGTGAGATTATCATCTAGTCTAGTGGGTGAATCTATCATTGTAGGTGTGTTCTGCGGGTGGATCAACAATAGCAGGAGTGAGAGTATTGGAGAAGAATAGAGTTCGATCTGCACTCATTGAAGCAGTCAAAGCAAGTACTGAGAGATCGGAGGAAATGAGTAAAATGAAATGAACTTCTCTTCATAGATACCTTTTATTCTCTTCATAGATACCAATTGTTTACTTGTTACTTTCAACCCGGGTCTTAGACTATCTGTTTTGTGTCAAAAGACTTTTTTTCGTTTATAATAAATCTTCATAATTCCAACAAAACAATAACAAACATTTCAATAACTATTGACTCGAATTTAGAAAATTGATGAAAAGTGAGGCGATTCTCTTAGAATCGTGTACCGGATTTGACTTAGTGAATGACACGAATTGTCGTCTGAGTCGAGAGAGTTCTCCCATTGTACGCATTCGAGTACTCCGAACCTGAGAAAATTTGTTATCGATTGATTCAGCTGAACCATCGTATATGTACTTACCGTATTCGATCCTTCCTCTGCACAGGGGACGATAATATCACATCCCGCAATGCCCATCTTCTGCTCAGAGATTATATGTTGGACAACCTGACAATAATTCATTCCACCATTGGTCTCATATCTCTTCCTTCTAACCTGTTGAGTGACTCTATCGAGTAAATGGAGTAGATCGGGAGGAGCGAGAGGAGCTGTCGCTGTACTCGCATTCTCACTTAATTGAATTCCCTCACACAACCAATCACGAATCTCTGTGAGAGGAAGAGAAACGAAACGAGGAGAAGCATGCTGTAATGAGTATTCTATATTCATTTTCGATAGAAAGATAATAATTATTGTGTACCTGTAGATCGAAATGAACATCTTCCTCTTCTTCTTCACTGACTTTCTCCTTCTCTAATCTTCCCGTTTCAACAAGAAAGAGAGGAGAATCCCATCGTTGACGAGAATCAGGAGATTCGTATCGAGAGAAGAGTTCAGATATCACTGAAGATGAATACCTGAAGATGCTCGAGCGAGTAACAGATCGAACATGGACAGAATTATTGATCAAAGTTATGTACAGTACCTCTCGTTCTCATTCTTCTGTTCATTCATCCACCGACTCGTTTCTTCATCACATTTCACACACAAAACAGCATACGTCGTCTTCACTGTCTTTCCAACGAGAAACAATTCGTATCGGAATCCTGCAAAATATAAGATGAGTACTCTTTATAAACATAAGAATTATTGAAATGGAGGAGCATGGTTCAACCTTTAATGTAGTTCATTGCATCGCAGATTACAATGCTATTCTTCGGGAGAGCCTTCTGTAGACACGACCGAATGTACCCACGGTGCATCTTCTCCTGATTAGTAAACCATATAGATCCATTATCAACCTACATGTAAACAAAAACTGACTAGTTCGAGGTCAAACGAATCAGTGCGTACTTCCGGTAATGTTACAGCCGCCGAAGAATAGTGGCATAAATAATTTAACTCACTTTATTAGAGTCCGTGTAGCAATTTCGATCGTAGCCTGCATAGTCCTCATCTTTAACTACAACAACATCGAACTTCGTCTGGCTGAAACGATTCCGCCATCAATGTACGATACTGGATAACCTTCAAACTCACGTTTCACGTAGATTAGCAGCTATTCTTTCAACTATCGTGGATTTGCCTGATGCTGGAAGACCCGTTACTAACAAAAACGGCATACTAACTAAATATTAATTGACGTTTAAAACGAATACAAACTTGAAATTTTCCCGGAGGTCTTCAGATTGAAGGGTACTGTAGTGAATTTCTTTGAGGAGTTGGAGCGCATCGTCAACCTAGTTTATATTCTTATATTAATAATTATTAATAAATATTTAATTTATTATTTAATCGAATTCAATATTAGGAAAGAAGAAAAAATCGAATATCGAAATCCAATCTATTGTTTTGGTTACGAGAAGTTTTTCATTTTCTGTGAAATATTATGTACGGATTGTTTCAACTGTTTGTTTTGTTATGATTATGAAATTGAAGTTGCTTGATAATGAACCGTTTATACAGTACGTTTGCGACTTCGCAACCCGAAGGGGTCTCAGTTTCTCACTTATGTTTCGTGGTGGGTAAGGGAGAGGTGGCCGCGGGGGTTGCGGCAGGAATCTTCATCTCGCCTTCTGTCTTCCTGTACGTAAGCAGCTGGCAAGTGAGATCACTGAATGAATCAATACTAGCTACCATACTACAGCTACAGTAACCCACGCGTCGATCCTCAGTACGGCCGCTGCATTGTTTTCCGTGTAACCGGGAGCGGAGAAGATGGTGAGAGTGTGAGTTCCGAACATTTCGTATCCCTCGTCCACACATTGGTGTCCTCGTACGATCAACTGAATGAGGATACGGTAGAGAAGAGGGAGAGGTACGGTAACACACATCAACACCGAGATGCTGGCAGAAGGTGGAGATCGCTCGAGCGCCGAAGATCTAGATCGATAGAGGAGTATACGATAGGACGGGAGTACGGTACTTACACTACTCGCTCCTCGATGACTAGGTGCGTACCATTCCGTCTTGAGAGAGGGATCAGACCAGAGTAGATCAACCATTAGACCAACGTCAGCCACATCAGCAGGACGAACGATACGATCGAACTAAAGAGATTACGATAGATATTGATTACTACAGATGGGACTCCTACAGTACTCCTACCGTACCTGTTTGAAAGTGACGAGTGAGTCAGAGATTCCTCCGTGCGCACAGAAGATTCGCTTTCCCACGAGTGCGGCCAATGACAGACAATTGAACACGTGTTGTAGATGAGTCCATGCTTGCAGACCTCAACAAGTATACGATAGGCGTACGGTAGGGTAGATATCTACCGTATACCTTGATCGACTCCGTACTTGGCTATACACTCATCGAAGAATCCGTATCGTCGATTGACCAAACGCGTCTCGTGATTACCGCGTAGCAGATAGATCTGATCGGGGTATCGCAGCTGCGAAATGCATTAATCTGACCGACCGAACTCGCAACTACCGTATACCTTGAGGGAAATGAGCAGAATGATGGTGGGAATACTGTGCTGGCCGCGATCTACGTAGTCTCCGAGGAAGAGCAATCTGTGATAGACAAGAGGTACGGTAGATGGGGTAGGATATCGTATACCTCTGACGAGGAGGAGCGCCAATCTTATTGAGCATGAACTTGAGATCATCGAGCTGACCGTGGATGTCTCCGAACACGTAGAAGGGCGGGTTCAGTCTGCAGGTAATCGATAGTGTGAGGATACGGTATGATGGAGAGACGGTACTTTAGTAGGACGTGCTCAGACAGGAACAATTCCCTCGATCGCAGACAGATCTCGACCAGATCATCGTATTTGATCGCCGTATTGTTACCATGAAGAATGGAAGCGATGATTGTGTCCACCTTCACTTTGAGCTAAGACAAATAATGAATCGATTGATCCCTCCATCTACCGTATACCAGTCCGCGGATGCGCGATTCCCCGAGGGGTACGGTAGGCGCCATAACCTTCGATTTCGGCTTGTTCTCCTGAAAGTAAGGGTTGTCTGTGAGGTATGGGGGTTATGGTGCATCTGTATTGTACTTACATGGGCGCTTTTCTTCTTGATCGAATTATCATTCTGCGGTTGCTTCGAGCTCTTGCCTCGTTTTTCTGGCTGAATATGAGACGAAAAATTGCATGTAATGGAGAGTGGAGAGGAGAGGGAGAGCTCACCATTTTCGAGCGACCGAGTAGGACTAGTGGAAACGAGTGAAATGGAGGGTGAAAGGGAGGTGAGGAGATATTCTATGCATAGGTGATTGTAATAGGATTGGAATGAAATAGATAAATAGAGTACGGCAACCTATCGAGGTGAGAAATGGGAAGAATGTCGAGAAGGATGACAGTGAACTTGCTTGCTTCTAAAAGGCGGGCGGATTCAATGAATTTATTTCAATCGATCATCCACATGTTTCTAACAATTCAAAGCAGATTGATAATTGAAAGGAACATGATTGCAAATGATATCGCATGCATTGCAGTAGCTGAAGTTGTAGCATCGATTAGTTCCCCTTCTCGACATTTCGCTTCTCCTCTTGTATTCTCTTCAATCCATTCACAATATTTCTGGACGTTGGTATAAATTCCTGTTCAATAACATTTTCGTTTCTATCTGAATTGCAATATATACCAGGTGCGATGTCCTGTTGAAGGAGATACTCAGGCTCGTTCAGTCCAAATGAAGTTACACCAATCTATTCAACCATGATAAATCTCATCACATTGCTTATCAAACCTGGAACCAATTTCCACTCTTCGAATTAATGATCAAAGGTCCTCCACTATCGCCCTGAATGGAATATTCGATCAATATAATAGTGATTCGAACTCACAGGACCAGTTCCATGTCCATACGATCCAGCACACAATTGGGATTCAGTGATATTATCCCCTCCAACTTCCAACTCCCTCCATCGCTTACTCAAACAATTATCTCATCAAAAAAAACTTATTTCTATGGTACCTGCAGACGTCGTATGGGATAAGGGGAATAACTGATTCGAGAAGACATCTCGATGGGAGCACATAATCACTATCAGATCGATCTGTAGACATACTTCATTCTTCCGATTAATAAGTCCATCTCACCATTAGCGTATCCGAATCCCGTAATGATAACTTGGCCATCTTCAGGAATAGTTGAAGAGATTGAAGGAAGACAAACAGGAGAGACGTTATCATCGAATGTGAGGGGTTCTTCCAACTGGAAATTATGCATTCGTACTTCATCTCTTAGATGATTCTCTCACCTCAATCAGTGCAATATCATTCGGCATAGTCGTGTCATGCTCAACCTTAGAAATCTCCGATATATATTCTTTGTGAATGGTTACATTTTTAGCGTAAGTGGTCTGAAGGAAATAATGAGAATGGAATTTGAGATATCAGTGACCATATTGCTTCCATTCTCTGAAGCATCGACACTTCCGAATATTATGTAAGCGACTTGTTTATTTGCATCACTGAATCAGAATGAATAAAAAATGATTTTCTGATTGAATAAATATTTTTGGACTCACAAACAGTGAGCAGCAGTTAAAATCCATCGAGCATTAATGATCGATCCTCAAAATGAAGAATAGATCAAATATATTTAGTCTACACTGATACCTCCACATAAGGACTTTCCAGTATTCTTCCCAGAATCTAGTTGTAACATAACCTTCAATTGAATAACTTCAAATCCAATTGACATTATCTATTTATTACCTGCCATGGCCATTTTCCTACGTGAACTTCATTTCCTCCCAAAATCTGTAGATATCAAAATGAGTAAAGAATTAAGCAATTCTCTCACTCGAGAGATGGAAAACTTCCTGAGAAACTTCTCGAGGAAATTATCCTTTGATGATTTATCCGATATTCCACAACTATCCAATTCTCCAAAGACTGATATTGAATGAAGGAGAAAGATAGAATAGAGGAGAATTCTCATCTTAGAAGGTGATATGAGAATGAGGATGGAAGGAAGGAAACGTTGGGAGGAATGTTTGAGGGTCGTTACAATAACTCATCCAATTTATACCATTTCATCCTGTGAAAAGAACGATGGGAAAGAATGGGAAGGGATGACTTATCGACGTGTCTTTTCATGACAGTTTTTTTCTTCTTTTTCTTGTTACGTGGATAGGCTTCATGCAAGATGTTCACTTGAAGAATTGTTCATTATTTATTTCAAATGTTGTCTACAAACTACAAAGAGACACAAAGAAACATGTTACAGGTCAAAAGTTGCGAACTGATTTAAGTGAGAGGAGAAGTGATTGAGATGAGTGATACAAAGAGTGAAGAGAAGCACATATTTCTTATCTACAAACTAATTATTAGCACGGAAGGAACGAGATACAGAAAGTGATAAAGCAAGAGTATGAAAGATTGAACTCTTAGAGAGTTGAAAGTTAAATGATCTCTATGTAAATGAGGCAAGATAAGGTCTAGGACCGATTTATACACGAATGAGAATGAGAAGATTAAGACATATTTAGGCAGTTTGAGAAAGAGAAAGAGAAATGGATACGATTGAGTGGCAGAGAAAAGGATGAATGAAAGGAGGAGATATGGCAAGTAAAGTCGAAAGCAATGTCAATGGAAGTAAAGGCAGTAACAATTGAGACCTAGTGAATACCGTAGTCTCTACAAACAATTCTATCGACAACTGAGCGAACCTACAGTAATCTGACTGAGAGAGATCATCATACTTTTCGAATGGCTTCGAATACCAATCCTTTGTACTTATCAGGGGCACATCTACCACAGTAACCACCACAAACTCCCTCGATAAGAGTATTGTTCTGGAATACGGAAGATTGATAGAGTGAAGAGAGAGTTGATCTACTTACCATCTTCCTATCGATTCTAGATTGTGTTCTGGTTCCTTTGTCTTCCCATAAGAGATCATCCACTATCCTCACTCCAATTCCTCTCAAATCAACGGAGAATCGACCCTGTGAGACAACAATTGAATGTGATCACTCTCTTTCCCTTCTACCTGTGGACAATCTCTCATACTATAACAGTCTCCAGCAGTTGCATACGAGACAGGAACACCCGATATTGTAGTTGCGAAGGAGAAATCATTGACTGGAAGAGGGGAAGGAATTAGATGAAGCGGGAGGGGGGAACTGACTATTGATCTTTCTATTGTGTAGATCCACTCTAATCTTAGTGAATTTGGTGAATCCTGCATTCGCATCTCCATCGTCATTACATGCACACGAATCATTACGATTACCATCATAGGGACAAGTCAGAGGTTGAGTTAGACTGAATTGATTAATATGAATGGATTGAAGGAGAAGGAGAAGGAAGATACCGTTTGCCATAGATCTCAGCATAATTGGAAGATGGATCGACATTGAGATATGCACGAGGAATGGTCTCATTCATTCGTGTACAGAACACATGAATGGGATAACCTGAGAAGGAAAATTATCATTCTGAAGAGAGGGGAATGATATACCATCTAGAAGAAGAGTGTAGTTTCCATCTTTGAGTGCACTCGAATTGCCAAGATTCTGTTGTCGAATCTCTTCACAAGACGAAGCAACACCTACAATGAATAATAGATGGAATGATAGTGAAGAGTAGATAACGTACAATTCTTGAGGAAACATTCTTGTGTCCGAGGAGGACGACTGACGATAGCAAGACATTCCTTCTTATCCACTCGATCACCTGAGAGAAGAGAAGGAATGAGGAAGAGCGGAAAAGAGATCTAACCTGTGGATGATTGAACACATTTGACTCTTCGTCTTCTCACTCCCTTTCCACATGTTGCCGAACACTAAATGGAAGAAGGGGGATTGGATAGATCCATCGATTGACTCACAGTCTGCCATGGTCCCGTCTCCCAATTGAATTTAGCCGTGCACGAAGGAAGTGAACACTTTCTTGTGTTCTCTGGTTCATCAAGAGCAGAACATTTCTCACGAGGAACTGATGATTCAGAGAGAGATACTGAAAGGGAGAGAATGAGGAGGAGAAAGGGGGGAGGGGATATTCACCATCTACTGCCATCTTTCCCTTCAATCGACAATCGAATGAACGAGTCTGAGTACCATTACCACATGTGGCCGAACACTACAATGGAAGGGATGAAGAAGGAACTGATTAAAGAAGAAAAATAAATATCTTACCGATTGCCATGGAGCGGGAACCCAGTGATAAGGACAACCAGAAGTGGAACAATTCCTGAAGAATGAATGGATAGCCCTTCTCCCCATCCCTCCGTTGCTCACCTTGCCAATGGAGGTCTCGTACTAGTGCACATTCTCGCAGGAGCTCTCTTTCCACTGGATGACATACAGTAAACTCGACGATATTGAGACTTGCGAGCACATGGATCGGTACACTGAAAGGAGGGAATGATCAAGGGAAGAAGAGAAGAAGGAAGGGCACGATTCACTCAAAGTACTGTCACTTTTGCTGTGTTAGAGCTGACTTGACTTGCACTGTACGTAATTTGAACCTACCAGTCAACAAAAGAAAACTCTTTTGATAAATACAACGACTGGAGTTATTATTGCCTGAACCCTCTTATTCTTACTCCGAAGTCACTCGTGATTAATCAAATGAGTCAACTCACGATACTCCACGGAGTTGTCGTCCATTTATATGCAGGGCACGGAGGACCATAACATTTAGATGATTCAACTGGTTTAGGAAGATGAAGACATTCTGAATTAGAAGAGATCAAAGATCAAAGATTAATTCATCCATACCTGAGATGGGAGCAGATCCTGCTCTTCCCCTTTGACAGAGAACTGATCGAGAATGAACTCCTGTTCCGCATGAGACAGAACACTGAAAGATCAAAGATCAATCGGAGGGGAGAGGGAATGGATCTCACTTCTCCCCATGGTTGAGTTTTCCATCGGGCACAACGAGATCGACACGACATCGTTCCATTAGGTTTAGTACTCTGAAGTTAGAGATTGATTCCACTTGTTACTGTAGTTATTTCAGTCTCCTTGACTTGTGTATATTCCGATATCTCTTTATTCTTCTTCTCACCTCTTCACAAAGTGTCGATGCAACCTTCAGTTTCGTATGAGAATTGACACAAGAGACGATCCTCCTCCTTTCTCCCTTCCCACATTTGGCTGAACACTGAAAGAATCTCTGATTGAACTATGATCTTTGATCTTTGGATCATGAAAAGGGGGAACTAAGCCAATCTGGGATAGAGTAAGGCGATAAATAGTCAGAAGAGAGATATGAGTAAAGGGAGAAAGAGAGATTACTGTATTGGAATGGATTGTGATAGTGGTTCATGCCTTTTGTTAGTACGGTAGTTCATGCAACACGGCACACAACATGCATAGAAGAGAACGGTAGACACGGGATATCGATCGATAGACCACATTTATTGAACGATTATTAATTATTAGACACGGATAAGTATACAAATTGAGTGGTGATGGCGAGATGGAAGATGAGTTCACGACGGAAGGAAGAGAGACTCTCTCTATTTCATGTACTCTCTCGTCGATAGAGAAGACGAGAGAGAAGGTAAATAAGAGAGAGTCAGACACGAGAAATACGAATACATTAATACACGGAATAACGAGAGAAAAGATACGACTATGTCTAAGGAATGATGCATTGTGTGTGTTGTACAGTGTTCGAGGCTCCTCTTCGTCGTGTGGTGTGTAGTGAAGTGAGTGCGTCGAGTGCGAGCAAGCAAGCCGACCAATACGAAACGAAAGAATCGAGTGCACGGCGTATTGAATGGCAGTCAAGTGAAGGGCAGAGATCAAAGAATGGAGACGAGAGAGTGAAGAGAATGAAGAGAATCAATAAGGGAATAAGCACCTATTCTATCGAGAGATTAACTCGTTTTGGATAACATCACCTATCACATATATCCTAAATAACAACTACAACAAAACAGAAAAAAAATGACGACGACTAAATCGTCCTGATGAATTATGGATAATTGTGACTATTGGATAGTCTTGCTAATATTCTGGATTGGCCTTTTCGCCTTCGATGTGAATGGCGTACCGCACTCCAATGGGTTGTTGACCATTCGAGTGATGATGATGATGATGGAAGAATAGATGTGGAATTAGTTGGAGATGGAGTTGTAGAAGGACATGAAGGAAGAAGACAATCACGTTGTTCCAATGGTTTCGAACTCTGAATGGAGAATCTAAGAATGATGAGAAAATTAGGAATGAGTGGAACGAAGATAGATACGATTGAGCGTAAACTAACCTTGCATTCTGAATCTCCGACTTTCTTTCCACTGGTCGAATGTTCACACCAAACAGTTCTTCTCTGTTCTCCTCCTCCACATGAGACAGAACACTGAATGGGAAATCAATAGAGAAGGTCTCGAATGGAATATCCTACCGTAGTCCAAGGAGAGATCTGCCATGCATGCTCTTCCTTCGGACACGATTCCTTATTGCACGCCTGAATCAATTCGTGATCATTTGGTTCTTTCTTCTTTCCGTACCTCGAACTGTTTCGGTTTCGTTCCAATACAATGACTTCTCTCACAGATAACTTCTCTCCGTCTCCATCCTCCTCCACATGAGACGGAACATTTAGTCCATGGTTGAGATTTCCATAGTCCAGGAGGAGATTCCTTTCCAGAGGGACACGGAGAGATGGAACACGGACGAGTTGGCTGGAAGAGAGGGAGGGGATGGAGGGAGGAGAGGGGAGGGGCTCACCTCTGGTCTCTTCTCAACATCACAAGTCGTATCGGGTAGGATAAGGGATGAATTGGTAGTGGATACACAAGAGACAGTTCGAGATTCTTCTGCTGATCCACACGTGAGAGGACACTGAAAGGGAAGAATGAATGGAAGGAAAGAGAGAGATCTCCTTACAGATTGCCATTCTCCAACTGTCCATTGTCCACATGGTCGATTCATACATTTCTGTTCACTCTCTACTCGATCCAAATGAGAACAACGAGAAGGAGAGACCACTTCGGAGTTCTCACGACAGATTACCTGAGAGAAGGGAAGGAATGAGAGAGGAGAGGAGGAAGGGGACCTACCTGTCTCCTCTGTATTCCCTCTCCACACGATGCAGTACATTGACTCCATGGTGCAGTTGCCCAATATACAGAAGGAGGAAGAGGAGGAAGATCAAGAGATGGAATTGAACACTCACGATCACATCTCTTCATTGTACGAGGACGAGAATTCTGATGGAGAAGAAAGGAGGGATGATCTTTGATCTCTGTCTACCTTATCACAATTGATCTCATTGACAGTACTTCCATTTCTTGTACAGTGTATTCTTCTCTCTTGAGTTCCTTCTCCACAAGAGACGGAACAGACTGACCAATCGGATGACTTCCATACTGCACAAGCGAGTACTCTGCAAGGGGATTCATCCTGTCTCCTTCCCCTTCTCTCATCTCCTTCTCCTACCTGCATTTCTCTTCAGAAGGTGGAGCTCTCTCAGGACAGAAAGAATAATCGACAGTTTGATCTCTTAGAATACATTCAACGTGTCGTGATCGAATTCCTTCTCCACACGAGACCGAACACTGAATTGATCTCATTCGAATCTCCATTGTGAAAGAGAGTGACTAACGGGTGAGAAAGTGCCAACTCTCCAGAATGGACATTGACCCTTATTGCACTCTTGATGAGATGAAGGACGAGATGATCGAATACACTCAGAATCTACAATCAATTATTTTCGTATATCCATGAGCGGACTGTCTACCGTTGAGTATGGTTCCATTATGGGAAGAGCAAGTGACACGACGAGTTTGCCATCCATCGGAACATGATTCCTGAAGGAATAACATCATTATGAATTCACGATGGTGATCAGGAGTGTATAAAGGGAATGTTTCATACACTGCATTCACTCCATTCGGTTGTCTTCCATTGTGGACACGCTGCTCTCTCGCATGGTTTCTGAACGATCCTCTCACGAATATCACATTCACCTGTAATGATCAGAATTGATAGCCGATCAACGGTATAAACTCTTCATTTCGAATCAAGGAGCAGAAGTGAATATATCAGACCATCAGTAAGTGTTGTCCCTCTACTATCCATACACGTGGCTCCTCTCGTATGAACTCCCCTTCCACATGAGACTGAGCATTCACCCCATGTTGAGAATCTGAAGAGAGAAAGGAATGGATTGAGAAGGGAAGAAGAGGGAAGTGAATACCTCCATCCAGTGCATATCTGAATATTACAATTCTCTCGATCGACACGACGAGAAGGACAATGATGAGGGGCAATCTGAGAGAGGAGAGGGATAGAGAGGGAAGAGGGGAGGGGACAGTACCTCTCTCTCAGCAGCATCAACACATTGTGCATGTCTCATTCTTACTCCTCCATCACACGAACGAGAACACTGAAGAGAGAAGAAGAGAAGGGATGGAATAGAGGGAAGGAATCTCTTACCTCACTCCACATTCCATATATCCACCGTGGACAAGGAAATCGATTACATTGTCTCTCTGTCTCATCTCGATTCTCACGAGCACAATGAGTATCATCAAGGGATCGATTGACGTCGTCAAGACATCTGAATACTCTTCACTCTCCCTCTTCCTCTCTCTTCCTCTTACCTCGCAGTTCTTCTCTGATTTCCTGTATCTCCACAAGTGGAAGAACAATCAGTCCATTCAGAGTATACCCATCTCCTACCAGAACAATCAGAATAACAGGGACGAGTGGAAGATGGAGCCGGACCAGGACACAGATTGGCTGGAATGAGAGAAGGGGTAAGAGGAGGGAGGGAGAGGGGAAGGGGGAGTACCATGGATTGGTTGGACGGGAGAGGGTCTTCCTGTTGATCGATCGAATCTAGCACAGAATACACGAAGATGGATAGTTCCATGACCACACGAGGCAGAGCATGAAGCTGTCTGTTCGGAATGCCATCTGAAGAGAGAGAGGATGAAGGGAGGGGAGGGGAGAGAGGAGGGAGAGGGACTCACTTCAATTCACAGTCTACATTACACATTCTCGTATGGGCAGTTGGTTGATGGGAGGGACAATGTCTATCGTGAGTACGACGATCTTCAGAATCAACACAAATGAACACTTGAGATTGACGACCTGAGAGATCAAAGATCAACTTCCCTCCCTCTTCTTCTCTATCTTATACCTTGACATGGTCTATCACACTCCGTATATCGTCCCTCTTCCGCTCTCCATCGATAGTGGGGAGAACGAGAGGGAGAAATAACTCGAGATGATCCTCCCTTTGCTACCATGTATTCGTATCTGATGATAGGATGATCATACTCAGTCCACTTCCTCTCTCTCTCACTCACCGAATATCAGGGGCATACAAATTGCCCACAGAGAGAACTTGCACGTAGACATCAGATCTGTGAAGGGAATGATTGAGGAGGATAGGGGTGGAATAATCTCACCGAATGGGTCCCGTTGCATTGATCCTTTCCACTGCATGATCGGATCCTGAATATTCTGAACGAACGCAGATTGAGAAATAGTTTCCGATATCTAACTAACCAATGATAGTATCCTGCATGGTGATCTGCATTCTGTACATTGATACTTGGAAATTTCCATTGAGAAGGAAAGTTCCATCGGATGAACGAAGAGCTAAACAGAATACATTAGAATTCTATTCCTTTCTGTACCAAATTGATGATAATAAATCGACTCTTACCAAGATAGTTATCATCTTCGGTCTTTCCATCAACATACGCGTGTTGAGTAACAAGAATATTGGCTGATCCAGCAGGAATCTTCATCACCTGAACACTCCTTCTCTCTTTCTCTTCCCTCCCTTCTTCACTCTACCTGATTATATCCGAATGTTCCTCTCTCATTATATCTTCCTTTGACCATTTCACAACTCGATCCATTTCCTCCACAGACTCCACACTCATCTCGTCGTGTTGTTGAATGAAGGAATCTATCACATCCAGCCTACAAGAGACAGTCTCTCCCTTCCTTCCCTCTCTCATTCACTTACAGGGAGACATGTTCCATCCACACACAAATCATCACCGTGTTCATTACAGGGAGTTCCATCGATAACCTACGATTATCGATTAGCCTGTCTGACTACGGTAATCTCCTACCTTCTCCTTCATAAGATGGAATGCAGCTGATCCGTTCACTCTACAGTACAATTTACATCTCTCGTTGTCAGCAACCTTTAATCGATTACTGGTCTACCAATCGATATTCGATTGACGTACCTCATACTTGGGTACCCAATGGACAGGTGGAGTCAATCCATAGATGTGAGTATCCTGAATGGAATTTGTCCCTTTCATCCTACCGTATCCCTACCGTACCTTTGAATTGTATTCTGCACACTGAACATCTCTGAATGGGGGTGTATCCCATGGACATTCATCTGTTGCACACGATCGATATCTTTCTCTCATTCCAACACAGTACTTTCCTCCATTCTGAGGACTGGAATACGCTAGATGAATCGAGAACTGATTATAATCTTCTCATACCTTGGACTATTACAATCTCTAACACTCTTCTGTATTCCTCCTCCACAAGTTCTCGAACATCGTTCATAATGACCCCATTCTCCCCATTGTCCATCTTTACGAGATGAACTTCCTCCTGTCTGCATACCCACACATTCTCCACGATAACACACCTGAGAGATATTTATTGATCCTTCCCTCCTCCCTCTCACTCACATCATCTCTCGATGACTCCTTTGCACAGGGAGTTCCATCAGCCCATGGCATATGCTGAGTACGACATCCCTGTTGAGATCCCAATGTGACTGCACACCAGAGACGACGACAGACTGGCTGAAAGAGAAGGAATACGGTAGATGGAGATGGATGGAGAAGTGAAGAAGAGGGGGTTAGACAGAGGGAGAGCATGCAAAGGGAGGAAGAGGAAAGTGTTAGCCTGATTAAGGGGAAAGAGTGCAGATCACGAGACAGACCTCTGCATAGTTGACGATTGGCTGAAATAGAGAGAGGAGAAGGTTAGAGGAACGAAGGGAAGAAGCAGAACACAGGGGTTAGGATACACACCATCACCAAGAGGAAGAATGAGAGAGAAGGAACTGACCATGTAGGGACAGAGGGAGGCCTCCTCACCGAACACGAATTTACATTGCTGATCAACGTTGTATTTCATCCCAGGAAGATCACCCTGGAAAAGGAATGATGAAAGTTGATGGAAGATTCTATCAACCAAATTAATGAAAGATTCTATCAAACAAATACTTAGAAAAAAACGATTGGAAAAATAGCTATGCACGGAAAATTATTAGAACACTAGAGTGAATGAATAAGAAACCTCGAAAAGAGCATCGTAATATCGTCGTTCTTGTGGTTTGTTGAAGAGACATTGGATCTGACCCTTGTTCGTGCTGCAATGCAATAGATATTTATATATTCTGTGTTACGGGAATCAGATGTGTACAGTAATAGATAGACATACTCAAGGAATCGTTCAATGAGTGCAGCAGAGCAAGGAGACCATGACCATGGATGAGTATTGTACTCAAGAGTTGGAGCCATGATGTGGAAATTTGCCTGAATAATCTTATTCAACTCTAAGAAATAAGTTATTTTCAAACCTTTCCGATGGACATAAATTGACTGCATTTCCTCTCATCGTCATGTGGAATGTTGAAGCTGAAAGTTGTATTTTCTTTTTTTTTGAGCTTCAGATTTTTAGAATCCCCCATGGATTCTGCAACATTTCTTGTCTCTTTTTCTCAGTCTTCCATTCCATTTCCCATTCATAATCCTCCCACCCATTCATCTTCCCCCTCACTCTCATTTTTCTCGCTCGTTCCTCTAAATCCTTCTCAATAAAGAGTGTCGTTTGTCTTTCAAAGTAACGAGAACGATGGAATGGACATTTTGATCTCCCCATCATTCTGTCATAACTCTCTCTTCTTCCTTGTCTGATCATAGACTAGTCTATCATTGTATTTTGTGTCTCCTTCCCTTCTGTATCTTCTCCTTCTCTTAGTACTCATTGTGTGCATTCTAGAACTATTCTCTCTCTCTATCACGTCACAAGAACGAACCAAGATCAGAATGGAACAAAAAAGAGCTGAGTCTCTTAAGGGAATGGGAATTGATAAGTAACATACATGTGTCCCAATTCATGGGCAATCGTGAATGCAGCAGATAATCCATTGTCTTCGATGATTGCACAACTCTTCTGTCCATCACACATTGTTCCCAATTCAGCCAATCCAAGAGTATCGCACTTCCCAGGAGATCTGAATGGACTCGTCTCTCTCCCTCATCCTCCCCCTCCTTCTAACCTGCATATATCTCCTCTAGTCAATAGAATGGCTACATCGTGATGTCTGAATGAATCTTCTTGTCTTCCATTATACAATGATTGCCATTGACAGAAGTTACGAAGAGTTTCTTGTGCATTCGAAGTGACTCGAGGACCCGCCTGAAAGGGAGACTTCTTCTCCATCCCCTCCCCTCTCCTTCCACTTACATGTTCATGCTTGAGAATGAGTATCTTGACAACGACGATATTCACTGCTGCACGAAGAGAATGATGACGATAGATTGATGCCACCTGATATGAAGAGATGCGATCATCACAGATCAATCTAGGATGTGAACAAAATGCATTGAAATAGATAATACCGTGGAGAAAAGAGTAAGTAGATAATTCTCTAGAGATGCTCCATGATATCGATACATTTCAGCATCCGCAACAACAAGAACCTTCAATCATCTCATTCCCTCTCTTTTCATCTCATTCATCTCTCACCTCAACATGATAATCCCATGAATTCGCTGCTCGTCTCGATCTTTCCTTTCGCACTGCAATATTTTTTAAGGAATAATTTGTATTCTTCAGTAGTTGCTTGTTTACTTCCCTTCCTCCTACGAATTTCATCTGCCTTCCCTCCAATTATGCAAATAACCTCAATTTCCCCTGCAACTCCTCTCTAAATGGGTCTTTGTCGTACCATACATGATATACGATGGAAGAAGGAAGAAGGAACACCACCCCATACCATCCATCAACCTTCTTCCCTTTCCCATTCCAATCTACCGCATACAACTACCTTCTGTCCTTTTTTGTGCGGTTTCGCTGCTTTGATCATATATATTTCTTGTAATGTTTCTTTCGAGGTCATTTCTTCATAGAATACTCACGATTAAGGTCCTCCCATGGATTTTCCGTAAGATTATATGGATCCTTCTTCGTTTGTCTATTCGATTCATTCTCTTCAACGTAATCGAATAATAATCGTGGAGGGAGGAATGAATGGGAAGAAGGAAGGAGAGCATGCGATCTATAATCAACTCATTCCTCATCTACTTCTCTTCTCTTCCTTCTTCATAGATACCTTTTCTTAATTGTTCCATTTCCTTCCTTCGTTTCTTTAATCGGTTCAACAGTGAATATTCCATTGGGAAGGGCGAGTAATCCAAGCTGCAATTACATTCATCTATTTCTTTTCTCTTTCTTTATTTCGACTCTACGGATTCAAACCAGATGAGGGGGTGATTTCAACATTTATCTCGAATCTTCTTCCCTTTTCCCTCCTTCTTTTCCATCCTCGAAATTCCACTATCTATTTACTCTAATGCTCGCTTCCATTCGCAACTTAGAACACCTAGGAAGAGAGAGGGGGAGAGGGGAGAGGGTAGATGGGGTAGGGGGTAGATCAACGGGAGCTATCTCTCTCTCTCTATCTCTCTATCTCGTTCTTTTCTGTTCGTGCAGTGCAGTTGTGATGCAATAGCAGTTGCTTCCATCAAGCATGGAAGAAAAAAGAAGAAGAAGGGAAAGAAGATGAGTGGAGTGTTCAATCATGGGTTCACTATGATCACACTCTTCAGATGAATTGTCTTTGCAGGATGGAAAGGGACAGAGTGACCCCTACCATATCCCCACCCCCAGCTATTTCCCTCTCTCTCTCTCTGAACAATAAGTGTGCAGACCCATCACTGCTGTTTCATCTGATTTGATTAGAGGACAGAGGAGAGAAAAAGCAAGATTAGGGTCGAGAAAAGAAGGAGAGAATGGAGGAAGAGAGGAAGGAAGAGGGAGGAGGAGAATGGAGGAAGAGGGAGGAGGAGGAGGGAGGAAGAGAGGAAGGAAGAGGGAGGAGGAGAATGGAGGAAGAGGGAGGAGGAGGAGGGAGGAAGAGAGGAAGGAAGAGGGAGGAGGAGAATGGAGGAAGAGGGAGGAGGAGGAGGGAGGAAGAGAGGAAGGAAGAGGGAGGAGGAGAATGGAGGAAGAGGGAGGAGGAGGAGGGAGGAACGGAAATGGAGGAGGTGAACAGATCAAGAGAAGGGCATTGTAATGAGGAACAAAGAGTCGAGGCGCCATTCAATGAGTAAATATCACTTACAACTCCATCGTTTTGTTCACATAGATTGAGTAGAGAATACTCGTCACTTCCATGGACTCGTGCCTCGTAGAAACATTCGAGTGGAATTCTGAATGGAGGATGATCCGTCTCATCCCTCCCCCTCCTTCTCATACCTTCCTCCTCTTGCAGAGAATTGATCATTGGCCTCCACGAACTGCACGATGGGAACAACATGAGAATCTCGTCTGTAATAGGAGAGGATATTCACACCCTTCCCCCCCCCTCCCCCCTCCCCCCTCCCTCTTCCTCTTCCTCCTACAGTCTACTACAGATAATCAGATTGACTTTACTCGTGTTAACTCCTCTTTTTCCCCCTTTGACCATAACTAGAAAGAGAGTACAAACCCGTTGTGTTTATTCCATGCTCTATGGAGATGAACTTTATGTCTTTCTCCATTTCCTCGAAGATATAATCGACATGATGATCCACAGTCTCGAGCAACTCCGAATACTCCTGAGACAAATTGATGTTTGATCTTTGAGAGGGAATGATTTACCCTTGGGAACATGTTGAGCTGATCTCTTCCTTCTTCGATTTTCAATAGGGACGAAATGTAGTGAATATCGAGGATGATTAGATACTTCCACCCCTGCAATCACTCCCTCTCCTTCTCCTTCTTCCCTCCTTCTTCTTCTCTATTTCAGTCATCAAAAAGTGTTCAAGTGTCCTCAAGGGACGTCCTTTTTATGCCCTCAATCAACGTCTCTTTTTGGTCTCTTGTAATCTCCATTCGAACTCCTCTCTCTCACTTTAGTATTCCCCTTCTCCTTATGATGAATGAGTCCAGACAATGGACAAGAATAGAGAAGAACTACTACTGTTAAGAGATAAGAGAGAGAGAGACTATCAGTATACATTCCATGAGAGAGATCAGAGAAAGGGAGAGAAGGAGAGAGTATAGACAAGGAAGAGAGTAGATCAAACAGAACACCCGAATAAGGGATAGATCCCTTCTAGTGGACTCCATCGAAGGAGATCCCTTCCTACTCTTGATCTACTTCCAGATGTATTCCTCTCTCTCTACATGTGTTCCATGTGGAATGGCCACTTCTCAATCGAAGGAGAGGACTCTCACGTTTTTGTCCATTCCAAGTGCGAAAGGTGTAAAGAGAAGAGAGTGGCAGACAAATGAGAGAAGAGAAGAAGAAGACTCACCCGAGTATTCAGTTGATGAGACTGATTGAGATGATGATGATGATGAGAGGTAAAGAAGAACTATCGAAAGAACAACACTGAGGGTCCCAAGCAAAATGCCTGGAATGGAATCAGTTATCGATCCCTCCCCTACCGTATCCTCTTCCACACCTGGAGAGTGAATCCTTCTTTTGAGGGCGATCGACGCCTCGCGCATTCCTCCTATCGTCCAGCGTGCATCCGCAGGGAATTACGGTAGATGGTGAGGAAGGACGACGATTCCCACACTACGGTAGATACACTACGAAGAGACTACAAAGGCAATGAAGAGAGAAAGAGAGGATGGATATGGTTGATACTATGAAGATGAGACCATGTAGAGAATTGATGATAGATAGATGATCTGGAATGATAGAAGGAATTGAAGGAAGAGGAGAAGGGTGAAGCTGTTGGGGGTACAAATCATCGAGCACTACGAAGGTCGTAAGAGAGAGAGAGAGAGAGAGAGAGGGAGGGAGGGGAGGAGGGAGAGAGAGGCAGAGGGACGGAAGAGGAGGAGGAGGAGGGTGGACAACGATCAGTTAGCAGGATGATGCAGTAAAAAGTGGAGATGAACGAAGAGGTTGATGATATTGAGATGGACAATGGCTATCCGATGAGAGAGAGAGAGAGGAGGGGAGGAGGGGAGGAAAGAGGGGGAGGGGGGTTAATGCCATCCGATTGAGATACGAATAGACCCTTTTTGAATCTGGTGATGAATAGAAGTGTGGATGATAGAATAGAGAGAGATGGGAAGAGATATTGAAGAGTAGATACAAATCGGATAAACCCAATCAGTTTACGGTTCAATGAGAAGAGAGTACAGTAGAGAAGGAATGGATGAGATAGGAAAGGATGGAGAGTATAAAGAGAGTATGAGAATACATAAGACCAATTTAGAAGCGACTGAATTGGAATGATGTGAAGTAAGAAGAAGATAGGGGGACAACCAAGAGATTCTCTTTTTGAGAGAGATGAGAGAGGGAAAGAAAGAGAAGAGAAGAGAGAGAAGAAGAGAGAAGAAAGGGGAGAAAGTATCTGAATTGAGGTGATTATTATGCATCAATTGAGTGATATCTCGACCTTGTGAAGAGAGATGAAGAGAATGAAGAGAGATGGAACATATGGAAGGATTTCCCATGAGGACACGAGAATGGAAGAGAATAACTGACAGTATAAAGAAGGAACCGAACAGATGATAGAGAGAGAGGAGGTGGAGAGGGAGAGAGAGAAGGGGGGAGGGGAGGAAGGGGAGGTGATGGTGGAATCAGAAGAACGATTGGAAGAGAGAGAGAGAGGGAAACCCATTGAGAGAAGTGATTGATCTCCATTCGAAGAGAGAATGGACTCTTGAAAGGATTGAAGAGAAGAAGAAGAAGCATGAAGAGAGTTGAGACTGATTGAAGAGAAGGAAGTGAACTGAAGAGTGATCAGAGGGAGGAGGGAGGGGGAGATGAGGGAGGGAGAGAGGGAGAGGTAAAGGGAAGATGATTGAAAGAGGCAACATCTCCTAAATGAATCACATGAACGAAAGAAGGAAAAGATTATGAATCACAAAGAAGAAATGAGAGGGAATAAAAGAAGAAGTTGATCTACCTGTGAGGAAAAGTGAAGAGAGAGAAGGAAAGAGGATGAAGAGATGAAAGTATGGATTGAGAAGATAGAAAAAGGAATGAATGGAGGTCGATGAATAGAAGAAACCATTCGTTGTATCCATAATTATGGAAGAGAAGAAGGGGATGACATGGAAAACAGTGAGAAACGACATCCAATTCAACAAATAATTTGAATGGACGAAATAGTAAAATCTGGAAATCGATCTGTGAACAAAAGTGCGAATTGTTGCACGGCGAATACTGAAAAGGTCAGAGGGAAGAGAGAGGAGACGGAGGGGAGAGGGAGGGAGAGGGAGGGGAGGGGAAAGGGATTCGGAGAGGAGTGATAGGTGGCACTAACTGATAAAAATGATAAGGGAAAGAGTCTGCTTCTGGAATAGAAAAAGAGAGAGAATTCCCTTGAGAGACTAAAGATATGAAGAAGTTGTATATACAAAAGAAGGAAGGAACAGTAGAATGAATACAAAACGAATACGAGAATGGAGAGGGTGCAGATATTATGGAGTGAAGGAGAGAATTGGAAGGAAGAGGGGAGGATATAAGATATGAGATGGAATAGAGGAGAGAATAGAGAAAGAGAGAGAGTTGAAGTGAGTTGAGAGATGATAAGAGAAGACCACTGTTAGCCCCTCTCGAGAATGAAGAGAAAGAGAGAGATGGAGGAAGGGAAGGAAGAGGGAGGAGGAGGAGGAGGGGGACTATAATCACAATTAGTCCCCCTGGGGACATATTATTTTCTTATTCTTCAACTCTTTCCATTACTTCTTCTATCTTCGTATATCAGTGATCAAGGGAAGTCTTCATTCAGTGTAGACTCCCTTCTACTCCCTACAGTCTCTCTCCCCCTTCCTCCCTTCGTCTTCCATCTCCTTCATTCACTACAATAGGTATCTCAAAGTGTATCTCCATACTCTTGATCACTCGTCTTTTCTTCTCTTCTCAAGACTCAACGTGGCCTGCCAAGTGTTGTTTGATTGAGAGAGGGAGGAGAGAGAGAGAGAGAGAGGTTGTAATGGAAGGAGTGAACCATGCTAGAGGAAGGAGATGAACTCCCCTCCCCTCTCCCTCTCTCCCTCTCCCTCCGAGTGGATACGTGGATACACCATCCTCATTCTCAGATGGACGTCACTGTTGAAGAGAGAGAGAAGAGGGAAGAGAGGGGAGAGGGAGGGAGGGGGAGATAAGAGGGGAAGGAAGACAATCACTGTGCACAGTAGATCAAAGAAGTTGCAGAGAAGAAGAATGGAATGGAATGAAGAGAGAGAGTAGATCTCAGATCACTATGATGACGTCCTACCATTCATTATGGAAGAGAAGGAGGGAGGGGAAGATAGAGGGAGAAGGATGCAATGGAATCGAGGGCATCCCAAATAGGCTCATCAAAATGGATCCATCTATTGAAATGAGGTGAATGAACCGTAGGATGATCATCCATTTCCGGAGAATTGCCTTGATTGGAAGAGAAAGAGAAGGGAGAGAGAGAGACTACAGATGGAAATGATTACTCGTGTTGCGATTAGAGATAAGAAATGTGACGTCGAGAGATAATGAAGATGGAGGTGTGAAAGGAGATGAAGGGAAGAGAGGGAGGATGGAGGAGGGGGAGGAGGGGGGGCTGGAGAGTTCAGGAGGGAAAGGTGATAGGGGAAGTCTGTGTAGACGGGTGTAAGAAACAGAAAGAGAGAAATGAAAGCAGAGAACTTCTCTCAGAGAGGCAGAGAGAGGTCAGTTAAAGATGAAGAAGAGAAGGACAGAAAATGGACTGATCGAGAGAGATAGAAGGGGAATATGGATGGAGGACGGTAGCAATTCCATCAAATAAAATTGAAGGTCCAGTCTCAAATGTGACAACAAAGTGATTGGAAGAAGTAAATGATCTGTCTATAGAGAGAAGAGAGAAGACTTCCTTCCTCCTTTGACTATCTCTCTCTACCTACAGCCATTAATTAACCACTCTTTTTTGATTTTGTCTTCATTAGATTATCTAGATCAAAATTTGTATTGACAAGGACAAGATATTTGAATTGAAAGATGAGGAGAGACGATATGGAGAACAGGAGAGATTGGAACTGAAGAGGGGAGGAGAGGGGGAGGGGGCGAAGGGAGGGGAGGGGAAGGGGAGTGACCGGAAGGAAGGGCAAAAGAAGTTGCCATAGATGGAATGTGTTCCCCCTTTAGAAGGAGACGAGATTAGAAGAACGGAGGGACGAGATATGCCCCCTCTCCCTCCACTCCATGTGTGGACAGAGGACACCTCTAGGGGAGGAGAGAGGGAGGAGAGTGAGGAGGAGAGGGGAGAGGGAGGGGGAGGAGAGAGGGAGGAGAGTGAGGAGGAGAGGGGAGAGGGAGGGGGAGGAGAGAGGGAGGAGAGTGAGGAGGAGAGGGGAGAGGGAGGGGGAGGAGAGAGGGAGGAGAGTGAGGAGGAGAGGGGAGAGGGAGGGGGAGGAGAGAGGGAGGAGAGTGAGGAGGGAGAGGGAGGGGGAGGAGAGAGGGAGGAGAGTGAGGAGGAGAGGGGGAGGGCATACCGTTCGGGAATCTCTCGCGGAAGAGAAGCTGGAAAAGAACGAGGATGGATTACACTCTAGGATCAAGGGAATTCAGGGGGACGATGTTATGGAGGGAGAGGGAGGAGAGACTGTATGAGGGAAGAGGAGGAATACGGTAGTGATTGATCCATGATCAGAGTGACCATCGTGTGAGTACACAGAGAAAGAATCAGAAACTACAAGAGAAACGAGATTGGAACACTTGAATGACGAAGAAGGAAGGAAGTGAAAGAAGAAGAAGGGAGAGGGAGAGAGGAGAGGGGAGAATGATCTGATGAGAGAGAAGGGATCTAATCGTCTTACTGATAGAGAGATTGAGTCAGTGTGAATCAGTGAAGACCCGTAGAGGGAAAGGGATCACAAGGGAGGAGGGAGGAAGAGGGAGGGTGGGTGGGGATGGGGAGGAGCCCCTCTCTGAATGTTGCCAAATCGTCTGACTTTTTGTGAAAGTACGAGTGACCCTTTGAAGAATTGGTGAGAGAAATGAATGAGGAACGGAAGGAAAAGAGAAGAGTGAGAAGGAGAGAGAGAGGGAGGGAGGGGAGGGGAGACGTGTGAAATGTAAGACTGTAAGTGCAATTATCCCTATTCATCGTGTCTAATCATGGGGTGGAACGATGGGGAGGAATGAGAAGTTTCACACTTTGAATGAATGAATGAAGAAGGAAAGGATGATCGAGAATTGACCATTGAGGGGATAATAATAGACAGAGATTGTAATGGACTCGCTATGCTTGTCATTATCAGTATAGTGAGAGGGAAGAATAAAGAGAAGAGAGGGAGGGAGTGAGGAGGAGAGGGGGAGATAATGGAATAGAAGTGCCTTCCATTGGACTGTCACCTACCATTACTTCCTTTTCCCTTCATCTTTTCAACTGCCATTTCAGAACTTCTCTCACTTTTTCATCATTGAATGACATGCAAGAGAAGAAGATGATTGAAGCAGAGAAAGGTCTGAAGAATGAAAGAGAAGAATGGATCAGAGGGAAGAGAGAGAGAGAGAATGGTACGATGATGAATAAGATGATGATGATGAGAGACAATCTCATAATATCTGAGGAGGAGGAGTGGGAGGGAAGAGAGAGGGGGGAGGAGAATGAACAGTGATGGAGAATTGAAACTTCAGAAGGAAATGAGGTCGATCTCCTGAATTCCTGCAGTCTAAAGTGAAAATGATTCTATACAACGATAGTGCAATTCTAAATTGATCTTCGACTACTCTGATTTCACTCTCTTCGTTATGATTGGAATTGTGCAAAGTACTGAATAGTTTATTCTGTCTTTCATTTGGATGGATAAACATTGTAATGAAGGAGGGATGAGCATGGAGACTCAAAGAAGAGAAGGAGAGAGAAGTGTCACTTTGATGGATTGAGGGAAGACCAATCACTTTGAAATTAGACTAGTCCAATCTATAAAGAAGGGCTACCTAATTTGATCTGATCAAAGTTAATATCGAGGAGGGAGTAGAATAGGGAGTTGTGAGTGTACTGTATTGGTGAATGGGATGGGAGACCTTTAGCCATGTTTGGAAGGGCATCGAAAGAGGATGAAAGAACGAGGGAAAAGATGGCGGAAGTCTCATGATCTTCTGAAGGGCAAGGAAGAAGAACGGAGAAGAAGGGCCATAATTGAGAGTGGGGAGGGAGGGAGGGAGGAGAGAGCATGTGGAGTCAATCTGTAGAGGAAGAGAAGGAAACCTCCAGATGATAGAGAGACACTTTCAATCTTATCACACTCTTTCTCTTCTACCAATCACTTTGAGATCATTATCAATTCTTCTGATCAGATGATTTATTCAATTGGAAGGAACGAAGGAAACTTCTGATTGTGTAGAGTGCAATACTCTTAGAGTATTTTGGAGTGGATACAGTAGAGGGAGAGGGGAGAAGGGAGGAGAGGGGGGGGGAAGGGGGGAGAGGGCAGAGTATAACAAAACCGTTGGTCGTCTCTTCGTCTGAACGGGAGAAAGGAGGGAATCATCGTTTGTGAAGGGGATAATAGAGAGTGAGAAGAGAAGAGATGAGTAGCCAATATAGAGAAAGAAGAAGAAGGTAATGAAGGAGGGGTCAAGAGATTGAAGAAGAAAAAGAATTGATAGAGATTGGAAATCATTACGAATTATTAGAATGAAGAAGAAGACGAAGGGTATTGAGGGTAGTTAGAGAGAAGATGTTGCAAGTGATTAGACATGGATAGAAGTAGTGAGACATGAATGTACTCTCTATGCATGGATACTGAATGAAGTACTCTCTAGAGGGAAAGGGAGAGGAGTAGAGGAGGGGGAGGGGAGAGAAGGTGTTCTCTCTCTCTCTCCATCTCCTTTTCCTCTCTGAGATCGTACGAAGAAATGAATCAGAAGATAGGGAGAAACAATTGAAAGGGAGAGAGGGAATGGAATAGAGATCGAATAGTAGATTGAAGACTTCTATTTGGATATCTAATCAATTCGAATGAAGAATAGAGAAAGAATAGTTTACGACCCGTAAAACAACAAAAGAACGGAAGTGAAGAAAGAGTGTAACAGTTCGTATGAGAGAAGCAAGAGATCACTTGATAAGTTATTCCCCTCTCTGAAAATGATAAGGAAATTAGAGACTGGCGCCACTCTTTATCTCTCTTTCTCTCTCATTTACTAGTCCTAACTGATGATTCCTTCTTCCATGAGTCTACAAGAGATATAATACAGCTGCAGAATGGAATGGTATATAATGGGATTCGTCCAATGGGATACGCAATATTCTTCCAATAGAAGGAATGACCACCAGATGGAAGAAGGGATGACCATTCCATGTTATGAGAAGATAGAATGGGATTTCCATCTGATGTCACTTCTATTCCATTTCATCATAGTCTATTCATTGTGCGTACTCTCAATAGTATCATCGGATGTCCAATCTGAGTCATTGTTTGAACTGCCCCCGTATCCTTTCCACTGGAAGGATCGTTTCTCATTCCAATCACTCAAAGAGACAACAGAATACTCTTGAAACACTCCTACTCTCTCCGACCAATACTACTCAACATACTCTTTGTAAAAACAAAAAAAACATCCATTTGTAAAATATTCATAAGTATTTCATAAGTACATCATATTCATAGTACATTGGAGTGAGAAAGGGGTGAAATCATCAATGACTAGATAAGCGGAAACAACCACGTTTAAATATATTTCAGATAAAAATATTATCGTTGTCTAGTGAGAAGCTCGTGAAATAATACAGATTCAGAAAAAGGTAGGAATGTGAAGGAAAAGGGAGGAATGGAACTTTCACCAGATCAGTTAGTTGATTCTCTCTGCTCTCGCGCTTGCTTCAGAGTAGACAGTTTCTGCTCTGAAAAAATGGGATAATCGTTGAAATCATTTTTTCCCGAAGACAAACCAATACTACACTATCTCATTTAACGACTTCCATTAATTTCCATTACTCCTAATTTGTCATAATAATGTAATAACTAACCAATATTGGTAACATAATTCTCCATCTTCGTAAGTGCATCTTCCAATCTCTTCGTTCCTTCATCCAATTCATCCACTTGACTCAAATATGGACGAAGAGATTCATCTATAATCACAATAACTATTTATTACACACGATAATTAATATTAAGTTTGAGAAGGGGTGAAATGAAATCAATTAGGTATACATAGTAATAAAGTAATAAACTAGCAAGTTATATCTAATTTCTTCAGTTTCTCTCCCACTCCTTCTGCCACAATCTTCATGTCTTCGTATCTGAATATCAAGATCATTATTATTTCATAATTCCTACTAAGTATTGATTATGAACTCTTTTCAGAAAGTGAACAAGATGAAGGAACTGATACCTCTTGGCGGTGACTTTATTCATTTCTTCGATGACTTTATATTCCTCAACAGTACTTCCAATCTGAGATTGAAGAAGAGCAGTCAATTTATCATGAGCTTCATCTGCCAATTGAGAGATCTGTAATTACACTTCTCCCCTTATAATCTTCCATTCTTTCTTTTACTACCTCATGAGTTGGTCCAGGAGGAGGTGATGAAGGTTGTGAGACTGAAGCTCTCTCGTTGATTTCAGCCATTCTGAGATTACTCATCAATAGACTATATTCACCATGTATGTCATAAGTAGATATTAACAGTGACTTTTTAACACTGTTTAATATAATAACTGTTCACACAATTGTATAGCATATAATTAATTTATTAAACTAGCCGAGTCTCAGAAATGACAATGAAAGGAACTAATTAGTTAAATGGACAAAAAAAAGGAAAACCTGGGGGCCAGGTCTTGAGCGACTAGGAACCTTAAGAATTGAGGTAGGTCAATCATATCTCATAATTTGGACATTTGGTGAATGCATATTGAAAAATAGTAGAGAGAAACATGGTAGCATAATCAAGAAAATATTATTTACAGAAAATATCCAACTGAAGCGAAATGTATATTAACAAATAACCGGAAAACAAATAACCGGAATCGTAAAGCTAAATGAATACTGAAAACGGGACAGTTAATTAAACAGACGAGTGATTCAGAAATAAGATTCGAGTAGACGAGGTATACCTGCAGATACTGAAAAGATCAATTTTTAATCAATATTTCAATTTCAATTAAAGATCAGAAACAGTATAAAAACATGCCTTCATTCGATGGATTATTCTTTCTCTTCTTCTTTCCAAAGTCATCGAGACTTCTGCAATCCAAAATAGCCGATTACTTCAAAATGGCAAAAAAAAGGATAAGCGGATATCCAAAACATCTAAAAGCAGTACAAAATTTGTCGCCTTAGCTCTCTGCTTAAGCGTTTGGACAAAACTATCCTATCCGTATTTGTGATCCAACTACCATTATAATTTCTGTCCTTACCTCTTCTTAATCCTTCCTTTTAGTCTCCCTTCTACCATATTCTTCTTATTCTTTCCTCCTTTATTCTCCCCGAATAAATCGGGTCCATTTATAGGACTGTGCACTTCTTTCCTACAAAAAACAAATAAAGGAAAAATCGAACAGAGTTAAAATAAAACGAACTTGAGGATCGGTCGTGAATCCTTCATAGTCGAACTAGACGCGGCGGAAGCTGTCGCACGACATAATAAACGACTGAATACATTAGATATCGCTAATAATCAAAAGTACAGAATTATAAAGAAGAGAAAATAACTGACAGTGCTGCAGAAGAAGGATTCATCTTGTCTACTCTAGTTGAACACTCCTTGGGAACTACATTCCCTCCATTCTGCAGTTTAGTTGATAGCCATCCACTGCAATGATTCCATACCATCATCAGAATACGGCCAGGTATGGCTAATTAAACAGATAAATGCATACCCTTCGTCTTCATATTCTCCTGTTTCAACACGTGCTTCTTCCTCTTCTTCTTCTTTTTCCATCACCACTGACTTCTTCTCTATCGCCTTCACTGGTTGTCTCGTCACAGCACTGCAACAAGGACATACTCATTTTATTTAATCTTTTTTTAGATATGTGGGAAAAATTCCAGAAAAAACATCGAGAAAATAGAAAATGAACAAACCCGGTATTCACAATTGTCCTGACAACATTCGATGGATCGAGACGAGAAGGAGGAGGATCGACACTAAAAGATTTCATTAGAACACTTGATGCTTCACAAAGTGCCCAACTATGTACTGTGAAAGATATAAAGTGATAGTTTCCTGACTGCAAAATACACCACACTCCCTCCCCTCCTTCTTACAAACCTTTTCTTCAGCTCCACATCACATAACGGAGGAATCACGACTGGAGTCACTTTATCTTTCTCGTCCACCGAACTGGAAATGTACACTAGGTATTCAAGTATTTAAAAAAAAGACGCAGAACTACCAATTAAGTATAATGAGCTACATACAATTTGGCGACTCTGGATGCCATCGAAGCAGGAATGACAGCATCTCCAACTTTCTCCAATCTCATTTTTCTTTCCAATATTTCTTCTTTCATTTCGTCTTCTTTCCTTCTCCTTTCAATCGTTTCGATTCCCTCCATGTGACCGATACTGAAAATATTAAGGATAATTAATATAACAATGAATCTATCCCATACTCCTCTCCCCCTTCCCTTCCCTCCCCTCACCTTCTATGCATCTTCTTCGCATCAGTCTCCTTCTCATTCCATACAATGGGAGCATGTCTCTTCCTCTCTTCCTTCTTCTCTTCTTCTATCGTCTCTCCCTTCGACGTCGTCGTCATCTTCGTCTTCATCTCCATTATCTTCTTGCCATTCTTCTCATCACGTCCATCTTTCACGATAATCTCTGTAATCAACCTCCATATATACAACCATAAGGGAGGGAGACCATTCTTAGTCTCTCACCCTTTGGTTTCTCTTCATCTTCGTCATTCTCCATTCTCTTCACTCGTCCATCCATTCGTGAATGAGGAGTCTTCACATCGAGAAGAGATGGTAATTCCTTTCTAGGAATAATCTTGGGAGAAGGAGGTCTCTCTTCTCTTTGTGGAGATATTTCCTTCCTTACAATCCTGGTCTCTCCAATCTTCACAAGATTGGGATTCTCCTCTCTCTTCCTTCCCATAGGAGATCGTGATCTTCTCGTAATACATCTATTGGAAGAGGATAGTCTATGATTGGATGATATGGAAGGAATGGAATCTCCCTTATGAGGAATATATGGTCTATTTCGTCTAATCGATTCTCTATTGGGTGAATGCCCTCGATGATTCTCTCCTCTTCTCTCTGGTGATCTCTCCATTCTTCTTCTATCTTCCTTCTTCTCATGATTTCTCTTCTCTCTTCTCGAAGGGGAAATTCGTCGTTCTTTCCTTAGAGGGGATGAATGTCTTCTTCTCTCTTCATCTTCTTTCTTCATTAATGAAGATGGAATCCTTCTTGGTGATCTCTCCTTTCTTCTATCATGAGAAGGTGAGATATCTCTTCTTTCTTTCGATTCAGATCTTTTCTCAATCATCATTGAATGAATAGGAAGTGATCTTCTATCACGAGATGAATTCATCTTCATTTTTCTATCATCAATTCTTGATATTCTCGATAGAATAGGAGAAGATCTTCTATCAAATCGATTCATCGTATCTCTCTTTGCATCATCTTCTCTCATTTTCCCCATGACAACTTTCTCAGCAAGAGTCAATTTCCTCTCATCTCGTCTATTATCGTCTCTCTTCAATTCCTTCCTCTTCTTCTCATCTCTTCTTCGTTCTTCTCTCTTCACATTCAGCCCCTCCTTCTTCTCTTCTCCTCTCCTCTTCTCCATCTTCTTATCTTCCTCTTCATTCTTCATTCCAACCCATCGACTCCATGGATCTCCTTCTTCCTTCTCCGATTCTTTCCTGTAATGAAGGCACACTGCACAATCATGTCACACTCTTCCAGAAGGAGAGACGACAACATCTCAATCCATGTCTATACGGTAGTCGGTAGAAGGGATACTGTAGAGGTGCGCACTTGTCATCATCTGATCCTTCTCGTATCTCCTTCTCCTTCCATTGTTTCGTCACATCAGAGACGGAGTCCAATTCGTCAACTGTAAAGTGATAATAGGAGACAGCAGGAGGGGAGGAATGGTACCTGCATCCAATTCGATGTCATTGAATTCATCGTCTGATGAAGAATCACTGGACACCTGCAAATGACATTTCAATGAAATTATGAGTATTTCCGACTATACGATTCTTGTCGGTGAAGCTGTTCTACTACCATTTTTTTAATGAATATTGCATATTGAATGTACCTTTGCCGTTGGATTATCTCCATCATCTCCATATTCATCGACACACACCATATTATCCCAATCGATTTCCCATGCCATTCCATCATCTTCACCATTCGAATTTAACTGAAAGTCATCGCATTGGACATATTCATATTGTCGCCTGAATACCAAAGTGACCCAAAGTGCTAACCAGATCAGATCTTCAATCCATTCATAAATCCAACATAAAATACATATTTATACGAGAAACAAAAAAGTGCTAACCAGATGTGATTCCTCGTCGCTATATATTATTTCTTCTTCGTCGGAAGCCATATATATCTGAAATTGGGCATTACTTTTACTGTTGACGGGAACATTTCAACACATTTAACTTATAATCGAACTGTTGAAATTATTGACTATATTGCAAATAAACATCAGTGGTACGGGTAGGAAACATAGAACTCACAACTGATCGCCTCTTTCTGCTCTCCTAAATTCGTACACTGAACAGAAGAATGACGTTTATCTTTCTCCCGTTTTAGATTCCTTCTTCACACAAATCGATAGTCTGAACAAACACAATCAGGTGGAAACGAGCGGAAATGAACCACCACATGTATTAATAAACGGAATCTTTAGGTATGGTGGCTTGGAAAATGACCGAATTCATTTAATAAATATGAAAAGAAAATTGGAGTGATAAAAATTTATTATTTTGCCAACACATTACAAGTGTACAGGGGATGAGTCTGAAGAGCGCGGGAACTAGAGAGATGGTTTGATAAGAGCATTATATTAAGTGAGGAATGTCAATCAAACTGTGAACTACTCATCAGCTACGATTGAGATGTTTATGGAAGAGGTTTAACAGGAACAGATTTAGAAACTAAGAGATATTCAGTATTTATGAAGAAAAAAAGGAAAATATTGTTTAAAAATCCCGTATCAACCGAACAAGAGACTCAGACGTAACTGCGAGAGAAATAAAGCGAACAGGGTAGAGGATATTCTCACGAAATAGAATAGTAATCGTAACAAATTAAGTTAATGGGGGTGCACATGGGAGTATGAAGGAACAAGTGGATACGAAATGCATATTTTCAAAAGAATGGATAGGGAAAAGTAAGTGAATAGAAGTAGTAGTGAATAGGGTGAAGGCCATCCTCGTGACTACCTCTTTCTCCTTCTTCTTTCTATTCCATCTTAACCGGCAATCCAGATTGGTTCAAGAGGAGCTGCCTTCACCTTCTCCAGATCAATTCTCTTGTCCAGTTCTTCGTCGATGTCTCCCACCACAGCCCTTAACACAACAATCATCATAATTAGTCTATTTTAAAAGGACCGCTATCTAAGGGCATTATCGATAATTACAAACAAATTAAATCGTCAGAATATTCACTTAGAAATGTTTCATAAAGTAAAAATCACGACCAGCCTATAATCGATGAGTGGACAAAACAAGTGAGAGAGAGAGAGAGCGAAAGTGGAGAGCACAGAGAAAGAGATTGCACTTCTAGCAGTGAGGCACCGTTACACAAAATTGCAAGTCACATTGTTCTTATTCTGGGAAAAGAGAAATTATAATTTATTTTAAAGATACATGAGTCACAAAATATAATTGAAGTGGTTCAGAAATGACTCACACATTATCGCCTCTAATGATGTATACTCCGAGAGGGACCAATTCAACTCCTCTTTTCTCCGAGAACACTCTCTCATGACTGTCCACCATGACCAGATTCACCAATTGATCGAAACCCTTCAGTTGACCGACGATGTTCCGTCCGTCCCCAGTGATCACACTAACGACCTACGTAATGATCTCATAATTTCTTGAAGTAAATCAAGTCATACCGAATTAAGAAGACTCTCCAAACTCGAAGTCATCTAAATTGTATTAATCGTTTTAGAAGTTCTCTTTTGAACTTTCTCGATATGTTCCTACTGACCATACAGTGACTGTCATGTAATGCAACACAAACTCGATTCAATCCTTCAAAAGAAATTTATTAACACTTATGCTAACTTTGTCGGTCGTCCAATGAAATCGTCACGCTTTAGCAACAAAACGAACACAGCACCAAACGGGCTGAAGTAACAAGAGACAACGATGAAGAATCAAATGATTCTCATAACAAGAAAAGAAAAAGGAGAGACAGAGGGGCACGGGGGAAATGAAGAGTAGCTAGTCACTGGCATCTCAGAGATCCACAGCTCATTAGCCTTCAGTAACAAAAAAATGGTGAACATCAGCGGTTTCAGATCGAATTGGTCATTAACTATAAGAGCGTAGATCGACTCAGATGAAAACTTAAAATCAACTGACCTAGAGACACCGTTGTCCGAACGTTACAACATTACGTTTGATCTTATCTTCAATCTAACTTACTTGAACAATCGGATATCAGAGACAAAATGCGATCGATGCGTACGCAATTATGTACAATGTTGATGAAATTTTGAAAATGAAGACGTTAGACATTTCCATTCTGCGAAGCAGATGGCAAAAGAGGAGATTAGGAAAGGAAATTAGAGAGACGTGCTAGGTGACACAAAGTGCAGAACGTGCTGAGGCAGCTGGATGAGAGATCCAGTGCGAAGCTTACTAAAGAACTACGATAAAGATCGAAACGACAAAAGTTTGCAGGGAATCTAGGTAGTAAATTAGACGTGTTAGTCAAGGCCTAATGAAGGAACGGAATTGAAAGTAAACGCCTGGTGTTAAGCGATAGGGGACGCTCGATGTTGGTTTTAGTACTGCTGAGCAGTCTGTGCCTGGCCGTAAGAGCGCGTGTTGGCTCCATTACGTTGAGCAGGAGATTGCTGGTTGTACGAGTCGTAGGACGCGGATCCGTCTAAAATGATTGAATTAAACCAATACGCTAAGATACATGTAACAAAAAAGATTTATGTTTTATATTTGACTTGCATACTTGCTTCTTAACAATTTATATTACATAAACGTTTAAACGTTATGAAATCACAAAGGATAAATAATTGAAGGAATTTGACTCACTCTGCTGCGAATATCCTCCATATCCGTTTCCATTCTGACCGTAGTAGTTGGCAGCAGCATTGTACCAATCTCCACTCCATCCAGCTCCTCCATAAGGCATACCTCCCATCTGCCAGTGATACCAGTTAGCGTTGGCACCTCCTCGGCCTCCGAATCCCATTCTTCCTCCTCTGGTTCCTCCAGGTCCGAATCTCTTTGCCTGGGGAACTGCCTTCTTGACATCACATTCGCGGGAACCGAAGGTCTGCTTCATCTGAGCAGAAGCCTTGTCGGCGGAATCCTCTTCCTCGAAAACGATGAAGGCGAAATTCCTGCGGGCCTTGGTGATCTTGTCGAAAGGCCACTCAATGTCTTCGACACGGCCGTACTGCTCGAAGTGCTTCTTGAGCTCCTCCTCGGAAAAATCAGAGGGAAGTCCTCCGACGAAGACTTTCTTGTTTTCTCTCGACTTGGCGGGTTTCACTTCAACCTGTAGAAAGAAATGCAGTAATATGTTTCCAAAAATAAAAGCCGTAAATCCTTCTTTATAAATAGACAAAAGTTTTCGTTTAAGGATCTTAAATATATAAATAACTCACGTTCTTGCCCTTGATGGCCTGCTCGCGAGAAGCAAGAGCGAGCTTGCACGACTCTCCGTTGACGAACTCAACGAAGGCGAATCCTCGGGACCTGCCCGTCATACGGTCGAATTTGACTTGGGCTTGGGCGACCTCTCCGTATTGAGAGAAATGGGTCTGGAGGTCCTCGTTGGTGACATCGTACGCGATTCCTCCGACAAAGATCTTTCTAAAGATATATGTTTAAAAAAGAAATAGTAAGTATTGGTATTTATCTTGTTGCAACGTAACCAAGGTTTGGAACGAAGTTAAAATCAATCCACGATACGGAAATTTTGCTCTCTAACGTGAGACAAGTGCAGCACTAGCAAAAACGCATCACGTTACGAACTAACCTGTCCTCATTGCCCTTCAGTCCGTCGGAGACGTTGTGCTTGTCCTCGGTTCCGTTCATGCTGTAATTTTTCATTAATTTTCAAAGGTCCTCATCAGTGCACATCAAAATGAATCCGAAGATTTTGAAAGGCACTAACCTTGATTAGTTGTAGTTATTAGATGAAGTTACAAAAAAAAGATGATAGAAGAGACTTTACTGGAGATTAGGAAAAGGTAATGTCGATAGACTACCTAGAGTTACCCTGCAATGAACTCATTATTCATAGTGCCATGGTTTGGCCGATCAATCAATACATTTTACAACCAAAAAATAAACAAAAACGCGGGGAAATAAAAATACGTAGTTTTGGCGAATTTGTACGGTAGAATTGTGAGATTGGCACTTCAGGGTATTCCGCGCGAGAGAATGTGCCGCTTGGTCAAAAATAGGTGGTATTTTAGGCGTTGTAATTGTTAATTAAATTAATTTTATTGTTATAATTGAACGCTACAAGCGTCAAAAATACGGTAACTTTGGAACTTAAGATCAGGGACTTTCGGCTCAAGACTTTGATGATCTGAATATTTTTTGTATCCGTTCGAACTGAAAGGATACTGTAGAATACGTTCGATTGATGTGTGTTTTTTATTCATAAATAATAAAGTTTTTTTTTAAATATTGTGGGAGCAATATATAACAACAAACATCAACAATAATTTCCTAAACAATAGTATCAACAATATCATAGTCCCATGAATGCAAAAAATATGGTACTGGACTAACAAAATGGTCTCTGTTGTAGACAACATCTGTGAGATACAATCCTACAGGTGGCGCAATAGGTATATGAGTCGTATAAAAATGAGTGGGATCAGGGTTGTCTAAAAGCCATTTCACTTGCGAGAGAGACATTCGTCCGTAAGCCACTCTGATAATGCAGGACATCATACGGCGAATCTTAAATCATTGACAACAATTGTGAAGATTACACTAAAAATAAGACCTGTTCTCTTAGAAACGATCTTGCAACCACAGTGACATTGTAGTATTCATACATGTCATTCGGAATCGATCTGGGGTCACCTGTAACAGTCTGCTATGATAGAGCTGCATAGAAGCACCTTGACCTCTTTCGATGGAGACTCGCAATAGATTTCTCATCGTATCAGGGGGAGTCGGTTCAAGCCGTTTTTCGCGAGCAGTATGCTTGAAGAATGAAGCCATGCAATGAACGCCCTATAACTGATGTATACATTACTCCGACATTCCCATTAATTGGTGTGTAACGGAATCTCAACAAACCTCGAACAGTTTGCATACATCGAGAGCTTTTTGTTCATCAAATCCATGCGGGAGCAACCATGCATAATTCCTGAAGAGGCTGATTCTTCTCTCAATCTATTGTATTCACAATGTACCTCTCTGAAAAACAAACGGGACTTGGTTGATCTCTCAAGTGATGGTCTACTTCTTTTCTCCTTATTGCGATACGGTAGGTATATCGCCTCAAGATATTATATCATCAATTATCAACCTAATTTTATTTTCAACACTTGTCTCACTCACCTATACTGCACACTTCTCCGTATACAAAATCCTGCCGAAACACTGTGTAAATCACTGAAATTGGAATGTGCTATCAATTCCATGAATATGAGTGCAAACCTGAAGTGTAGGCCCTGAGGACATGCTAGATCAGATATAGAGTTCCATTGAGAGAGAAGGGAAGCTTTCTTATCCACACTATCATCCAGTATTCCTTCCGTCAGAGGAACTTGAAGAATAACTGAACTACGAAGAGCATGCACTCCAGAATCTGTTCTGTAATGAATGACATATTTAGAGAGAGAGAGAGATGTATGAGAGAAACCTCGAACTAGGTGAGAATTTTAGTTGAGATTGGAGTGGATTGGAGAGTGAACGAGGACCGAATAATGATTGAGCAATACTCTCATGGAAGAGATCCATTACTCCCACTCCAGTTCCTCCTTTTGCAAATTCAGGGAAACGAGATCCATCATAATTAATCCATACAAGATATCTTCTTAGGGATTGAGTTGATTGACGAAGAGTCATGTGATATTACTATATTTTGGAGATATTCGGTCAATAGTAAGGCAATAATGAGAAACGAAGTAACATAAGGTGTGTTAATCTACCTTTGAGAAACGATGAAACATATTGAAAACATTCATGAATTTATTGTACGATATTTAGAAATGCACATAATTGTGATGGAATTTGTGGTTTTGAGGGACAGAGTAACACTATTGACATTGATATTTGAGTTAACAAGAATTTACACGAAAGGAAAAATGAAACGGGTTGGTATCAAGTAGAGATGATACTAGTGAATGCACAAATACAATTGAATGAGAGGCCCCAATCTAGAGTAATTCAGACAACGTATTAATTACACTATTTAATGAAGTAAATATGAGTACATGGGCATTCAATACTTACATTCAAGTGAGGACTGTTTAGAGGAAATATATTTGAAAGACTGTGTGTAAGCAAACCGATACGTTGAGGCTTAGCTATCGAAAACCATTAAAAGTGTACTACTCTACCGTATTAAGCGAGGTATTGTTTGATCAAATGACGTAATATCCCGTTTACCTTAAAGGAGCGGCCACAGACTGACTCGATTGTTGACTGTGCTCTTGATTCAGACTGCAAATTGTTTTTGAAATACTGTATTTAAAAGATCGTATGTGTGCCTAATATAAAGAAGAAAAAAAAGTGCAAAAAAACAACAAAAAGTGGATTACCTGATCGTAACATTTATTCCCAAGTTTCCGTTCTCGGCAAATAATTGTGCAGTCGGAGTATCGAAGGAGAGACAATCCGATTGAGAAATTGCATGTGCTATTCCTAGAAAAAAAAATGTAGCAAAGAAATGGAGAAAAGTGAAGAAAAAACTAGCCCACTCCAGTGCCAGAAACATTCATACATTCATAATTATTCGGCGCTTGTGCCGTTGGGAGGGTCTCCCCCTATTTCACTTTCCCCTTCCGCTCATTTCACCCATTCGTCGCATTCCGCACGGTCTTCTAGCTCAAAAAATCGAAGAATGAGAATGAAGATCATTCGTCAACAAATCAATTAGTCCAGAATTAGATTATGTCTCTTGTCTCTCGCTGGCATTTTACATTTTGCATTTACATCCCATCTCACCCTATATAAGGGGTGAATTCTACTTTTCTGGTTCAGTCCTTCGCTCTCCCATTTGAGGAGAGGGAGGGGAGCATTCGCCCCCGCGGACTTGGTCTCCTCTAAGGAGGAGACCGCGCTCTCCTCTTCGGAGGAGTGCAAAATGAGAGGAAGGGGAAAGTGAAGTAGGGGGAGACCCTCCCAACGGCACAAGCGCCGAAAATTCTCTCTGTTCTAATATTTGCAAGCAACCATCTAATACGATGAAGGGAAATATTCTTATTCCAAAAGGTACCTTCATGAATTGATCGAGGAGTAGCTTCCCAACAGAGTCTTCTACGATGAGACGATAGCTCCAATCTAAACAATTATTATGTTGAATATGAGAGTACCAAGTTAAAAACGGAAAGGTAGAATAAAAATGGAAATAACCTCACCGATAACTGAACATCTCCGCTTCTTTCTTCGTTCCAATCAATTGCACAACGGCATAGAATATCTGCTGCCCATGCTCGAATTTCTCCTAGAATCAATGAGCAATTGCCGTGTTAATGGCTTAAAACCACAAAAACTCAATTTTTCATTTTTTTCACGTGGTTTTAAAAACAAATGGATTTACGATTTCATACAGATGCGACCATAGGGAATCCATGCTCATCCAACGGCCAAATGAATTTTACATTTGCAATTCGACTAAATTCACATTCCACTGATGGAAGTGTGGTATTCCTCACTATTGCATTTTTCGTTATTAGTTAATTTTTTAAGGACATTATTGTCACCTGTTTCTCTAGTACGAGCATGAAATGGAAGTTGAAGCAGGACTGCATCATCACCCAATCGACTGCCCCGGGAAGATTGATGTCTGTGGCAAGGAATACTATATCCTCTCCTGCAACGAGTATATTAAATCAATTTACTAATAATGACTGCAATACTACTATGATATTATGATTGAGGCCTAATATGTAATATAATTGTGACATGCCTTGTAGAGTGGTGATACTCTTGTGAATCTTCATGAGATGGTGCATCACTTCATTCAGATTTCCTTGCCATTTGCACGATGCTCCCGGACAAGGACACAGATACGGTCTGAATTTAATATATAATTAAAGATACCACGAAATCAAGTGATACGAGCTCAAATACAAGACAATTGTATAGATAAACAAATGCGTTGAATATAACAATGTATACTATACCAACCTGAATTCACAAGCATCTTCGTGCTCCACTTTCTCGTAATGATGGAATGAAAGAGTGCATCCCGACTGGGCAAATTTACAGGGGAATTTGACTGTATTCGCAATCTTCTCGAGACCGAGATTACGAACGGATGCTGAAATGGACAATCATTCAATTATAATCTCCATTAGTTACAATATCTAAGAGTATCTGGATAAAATGAACATACGCGTTGGTCCTCTGCAGGTGGGACAGCACTGGAGTTTGGGACGACAGTTACCACACACGAGATGACCAGCCTGACATATCACATTCACTATATTGATAGACATGAGGCAACGAGATAGTGAGTGCTCACCTGACACTGTAGATAGGGAGGAAGCATATACTCGAGACAGACGGGACATTCGAACACCGATAGAACCTGAAGGAGGAAACATTCGAATATGCACAAATGAAGATTAATTGTGTCTTGCAGATGGCTTCATGATTTTGCGATAGGAGATAAACAGTGGTTGATTTAAGAGGAATTCAAATTTAAACCTCGTTGGAAGTATCGTTTCCGTCAGCGGGAGTGATAGTTGCAATCTGAGGAGCTACACTCTGAGTGTTCTGTGTTGCTGCAGCAGGAGAGACACCTTTAAAAATGATTATTTAAATCGATTACAGGTGATAGCAATATATTGAGAACCCTTTCTCACATTAATCTTTGTATATCAGAGAAAAAGAAATATCTAGAAGATGTAGACTGTGCAACTACGATATTCAATCACCTCTACCTCTAACATGTATGTAAGATTTGCTATTATGACATTAGTTGCAAAATAGCAGGTATATAGACAGTAACTAACCAATGGGAGTGCTTCCTTGCACTCTCGCTACAACTGCATTCTTCTGTTGAGGAGTCGTCACACACTGAAATTACTAAGTTAATATAATTAACAACTTTATCTATTTTGATATGGTGAGAAATGAGCCGTATAAGCATGCAAAGTTGAAAATCATTGTCAATCACGCGGTATCGATTGGTTACCTGCATTGGAGGAGAGGGTGAATCAGGAGGAGGAGAGTTGCTTCGACTATTGTGTTGACTTCCCTTTCCTGCAAGATTCCTATCCATGATTCATTCTTTAGGCGCATCAAGCTGATTCATTTAAGTAAAAGAATTATGATAATGGAACTAACCACTAGAATTTCCACCCGCTCCAAACGGATGGCCGCTCATCCGTGACTTTTTCCTACCTGAAGACGTCCTAAAGCACACCATTTATTGATAACCAAAGGTGTAAGTGAAAGAGACACCATGGATTTACGATGAAAAAGAAGAAGATAAGAGGCAAACTAGAGGGGGAAAACAATGATGATTTGGAAACGAAAAGGAGAAGGAGAGAATACATTAATCAGGCGACACGGATGGCAATACTTCGATTGCAAGGTTTATTGAGAGGTGTAGGCTCTCTCCCTCTCTTCTTCCACCTCGCTCTCTCACACGAGACAACAATCGATTTGACGAGAGGTATAGAGAAAGGAGAGGGAGCAGATAAAAGGAAGAGACCAGCCGGTTCGCCCTCTTCCTTTCCACCTTCAACGATGTAAGAGATCCACTGTATGCAGAGCACGTGGGACAATCAAGAACATGCAATACTAACATTTGTACATTTACCGAATGAGCACAATTTAATCATTCGAAAGTGGATTTCACCGATTTAGTGAACATTAACGTTGGTATAAATGGACTTGGGGCTATTACGTGAGATAAGGACAACGGTTACGGCTTCGTATAAAACTTACACAGATCAACTCCAAATGCAATCGAAAAAGTGGGTGGAGTTATTTTTCGCAAAAAAAAACGTGCGGCAATGTGGATATAAAACATGCATTTCTTGTAGTATTTTCTTTGTGTGTGTTTTAAAACGTTTTCGATTTTCGTTGTTTTTGTAAAATTGTGGTTAATAAATTTTCATCTATTTCTTATCAGTGATCAGAAGAATGTTGAAGAATAGTTGCTCTTCGTCAGAAGAGGACTACAAAGTCGTTGCAAGCCGAGTAGCGCAGGTATAATTATTCAGTTTTGCATTTTACGCAATTAACTTGGTAAAGTACGTACTTGGGCAGTAAAAGAATGCGTAGAGTCATGTTCACGTCTGGAATAATACGACTTTGCATGTACTTGAAACCCTTGTCGTGCAGAATAGACAGTACTTCAGGTCTCACTGAACTCTCATGCTGATTCGTCGACTACTAGACCGAGAAGGAGACGAGCGAGGAAACCACGGGAGTCTAGAATGGAGGTTGATCCTTCCGCACCTTCAGGCTCCATTCAGAGACGTAAGTTGTATGTTCACCACAGTTAGTTGTATTAACATAATATATATTTTAAGCCACTTCGTCAAAAATGGAAGTAGATAAGAATGAAGAAGATGACGACTTCAGTTCTTTTGAGTCGGACAGCACACTCAGCTCCAAATCTTCGAATGGCAAAGTGAGCATTCCTTTATCTCTATCCACGATGGAAAATTCGTGGACATCCGCCTGTCGGATACAAATTAATTATAAATTGTAGGAGGCGGATGACGAACAGAGTGATTGGGTGGGCGATGCAGAGGCCGTTCTACTTCGATCTCCAAGAGAAGTACCTGAGACAAGTGGAACTGATAGAAGACTACGTCATCTTAAAAGACCTCATCAATCAAGTATCCACAGGTAGATATTTACTCAATTGATGTATGTTACACTTGAGAGCTGAAGTATATCGTACTTATTAATTTCAAGGATTGTGGAGAGATATGCGAGAGATCCCCGTGCCACGGCTCCTCTTACGATTGAATCGAAAGACAGTCCTAATTCCGTTTTGGTTGGTATCATTTACGCAGTTATGCCCACTTGCTACGGAATTTAATGATTCAACAATGATAAATTTGACATTTTGATTAAAATTATTTCAGTTTGGCCGACTCCTTCAGATGCACAAACTTGAGGTTGTTAAAAGGGGAAAAGGAACTGTTGTCATTGCCAAGAAACCCAAAGTTTGATTCAGCTGCATACGCCTAACCTATCACTAATTGTAAGTTAGTTTAGGAGTTGTCGATATGTGTGATTCTTTTTTTCATTCATAATGTGCTCTAACTATAATTCCCTTTGAATTGTTTCACGTGTATCATAATTATCCAACATGCATGTAATCAACCACACGAGCTTTTGTATGGTATAACTTTGTATTGATAAATACATTTGTGCTAATTCGTGATATGTTTGCTAAGATTATCAGTTGTGAACGTACTGTGTAATATTTGAAGTAGTGATTTAAGCGTACACCTCACTTATGAGCTAGTTCAGATCACTGGGTGATATTGTTATTCCTGAATGGGAAAAGTGAGAAGATTCAAGGGGAAGTCGTCTGCTCCTCCCACTCGTCTTTCCGTTAGAGTGTAAGTTATGAGATACGGTACTTGAGGAGGACTACTGTAGGCGGAGCTTGGTTATCGACTTCAATCTAATGACTATCCATTGATAAGGTTGCATATCGCTGACAGTGCAATATCATCTCTTTCTCTCCCTCCCCCTCTCTTCCATTGCTCGTATCCCTCGTTCTCTTCTCTATTGCCATCTCTATCAACTCTTACTCATAGAGGTCCCTTCCATTAGAAACAGTTCCCCATGGTTACATTGTCCCTCCATAGATACTTTCTCCCTCTCAAGTATCTCCATTGGTAATCGTATCGATTGTAGTGAGCGTGCTTCTTCTTCTCCCTTCGATCAACGTCATTTTGATTCTCTAATCAACGACGCTCTCACTACTGTACTCGGAGAGGGACATCCATCTGTGAAGGTTAGTCAAGGGAAGAAGAGAATGAAGAGATGAATTGATTACAGATAAGTGGTGATTACGATCCATCCACTGGAAAGGGAAGTGTCGTAGTGGAGAATAAAAAGGTAAGTCCTTATCCATTCCTTGTCTACTCATTCTCTTCCCTTCTCAGGATCTCAATCTGGTGTGGGCTGCTCTTTCTGTATTCGGAACTCACGCGAGAAGTAGAGTATCCATTCATCTATCACAGGTCAATCACTCCCTTCCTCTCTCCTCTCAATCGATCCCTTCTTTCAGTTGACAGAAGTCTCAATCTAGTCTCTCCTCTCTCTCTCAATCATGGATATTCCATGGTATCTGGTCGTATTCCCCATTCTCTTCGTTGCTTTTCTTCTTGCTCTCGTATTCGTCCTCTATTTCTCTACGCCGAGTAAGAGAAATTATTCTCTGAAGAAGAAGCATGCTCTCGTTACTGGAGGATCAAAGGGAATCGGAAAGGAAATCGCTAAATCTCTTCTCAAAGTGGGAATAATGAATCTATCGTTGTTATTTAGTGAGAATGATTCGTTCAGAGAGGTAGTAATGTGTCTATCTTCGCTCGTAAGGAATCGGATCTGAGGAAAGCGTGTGAAGAACTGCAGACGGTGAGAGATTATCCCATTTGGGAAGAGATCTCATCCCTTTTCCATTCCATTACAGTATGCTGATCAATTGGGATGTGATCAACAAGTGAGATGGTACTCTGTCGATATGATGAGCAAATATGAAGAGGTATCACAATCAGTTAATCAATGCAATAATGAGGTGATTGTAGATCGAAGAAACGATTCGAGTGGCTGAGACTGAATTGGGACCTGTCGATGTACTCATTAACAATGCTGGCCATTCAGTACAGGTATCGAATAGATTGATACTTGCACAATTATTATCCCTCTTCCTTCTTTCTTCCGATATTAATGTAATAATTCTCCAGGATGCATTCGAGAAGATTCCGATCGAAGACTTTGAGAAGCAAGTGAGAGTGAACTATCTATCTGCTGTGAGTTACATATTACAATGAGAAGGACCTTTTCTTCTCTCGTCAGGTATTCGCAACTCGTGCAGTCGTAAGTGGAATGCAATCTCGTCGATCTGGTCATATCTCCTTTGTCTCTTCTGCTGCTGGACAATGTGCTATCTATGGATACACTGCATATTCACCCACTAAGGTAAGATAAGAGAAGGGGAGGGATAGATGGAGATGGTACCCATTCAGTTCGCCCTTCGTGGATTCGCTGATTCTCTTCATATGGAATTGCTTCCTTACAAGATTGGAGTGAGTGTACTCTATCCTCCCAATACTGAGACGGAAGGATTCAAGGTAAGAGAAAGGGAAGGGAGAGAGGGAGAGAGAGATGAGATGATTAAGGAGGAATTATTGACGATGCCAGAGGAATTAATGATAATCTCTGATGCGGGAGGATTAGCATCACCATCTCAAGTGGCTGAAACTCATGTCAAGGATATTATGGATGGAGAATATTCGACTACTATTGGTATACCCCCCCTCCCCCTCCCCTCTCCTCCCTCCCCTCCCTCACTCGATAGTAAGTGATTATCCATACAGGATTCGAAGGATGGATGCTTGGAGTTCTCTCTGCTGGAGCTGCCCCGAGAAGAATGTATTCAGAGCTATTGTCCAGGTGAGAAGAGAGAGAAGGAGAGGATTGATCGTTGATCTTTGAGTGTCTCTTCGCGGGTCTCCTTCGTTATGTGATGCTCATCTATGTGGGATACTTCAATCGAGTAGTCAACGCGTGTTGGAAGAGAAGAGAAATGCAGAAGGAAGAAGAGAAGAAGAAGAATGAACAAAGGAAGGAACAATGAGATAATGAGAGAGATGCACTATTGTCAGTTAATATTCACTTTATTCCTCTACTTTGTATAACGTTCGTTTGAATCTCTAGTTCCAAATTGCCTTGTTAGTCACTTTATTGTAGGGACGAAATAAAATGTGATATCTATCCGATATTGGAATGGAGGTATTGTGTATGGTAGATGTATCGTTGGCAGGGAGATTATGATTCCTTCTCCCCTCTCCCTCTCTCCCTTCTGGCGTCTCTCTCGTTCTCTCACTCTCGATATCCTCACTATCTAATGGACAGGCTTACGGATGGTTGAGTGGAAGAGGAGGGAGAGAGAGAGAGGGGGGGGGGAGAGTGGTCACTCAGTCTACTCGGACTCATTCACCCCTTCTCCCTCCCCCTCTTCCTCTCTCTCCCATTCATCCACTAGCTTTTCCTTGTCGGTCTTTCCATCGATTCCATCCATTATTGGCATCTCCATTACTAGTGTTTCAATTCAATGTATTCTCTTTCCACCTCTGCAGATGGAGAGGGAGGATGAATAGAAGAGTGTTTCTCTCTTCCAATATTCCCATTTCTGACCACTGTCCTCTCTTCTACTATAGTCTCCCCTCCCTCCCCCCCCCCCTCTCTTATATGCTTCTTATTTGTGTTCCATCTCACATATCCATGTTCACTTCTTCCAATCAATTAATTGACAGGTGAGAGTAATCCATAAGATTGAATTTAAATTTAATTTCGAACGAGTCGGTTTATTTTATTTTCTCGTAGTCACTCTTCATGATTGGTATGGATATTGTCTCTTCTCGATAGTTTCCTTACACCATCAGATGAATATTCTTCATCTCGACCCTTCACTCACTCATCAATCAGTGAATATGATGAGAAAGAGAGAGAAGTAGACACACTACCAACTAGTCCATCTACTTTTTGGGTGTCTCTAACTTCTTCTTCCCTTCTTCCTCCCAACTACTAGCTTGCTTCTATCTCTCTCCAATCTATCCCTCCCTTATTATTAGTCATAAGTCTGTTCTATCTCATATCGAGAAGGGTTAATTGAATTGAGAGAGAGAGTAACATTCCATCGTGGAGAGAAGAGAGAAGAAGAAGAAGAAGTGGAAGGGATCTAAAACTCGAGCGAACGGATACATATCGTATTTCCCCCTCTCTCTTGTTAACGGGGGAAACTTATTGGATGTCCCATCTGACAGAATAACCAATTTACTCCCTTGTCACTTCTTCTTTTCTTCCTCTTCTCTTCATTTCAATTGAGAGGCAAAGTTTTCCTTTCGTCTCTTTTTCATTTCATCCAAACTCTTCGTCAAATGAAACTCTTTGGGAAAAGAGAAGGGAAGACCTAATCTCGTCTCTTCTCTCTATACAAAATGGAGTCCATAAATAGTAGATGACAACCCCTCCCCTCCTCCCCCCTCCTTCCTTCCTTCCCTCTCTCGACCTCTCACCTCCTTCCTCTTCTACATCGTCCATTACCATAACTCTATTTCGTTGATTATCCTCTCTTCATTTTCTCTTCACTCTCATCTTCTCTCTTTTCTCTTCACTCTCTTCATTCTCTCTTCTCTTTCCTTCTGATTCAATGGGATTGACAAGTGTTTCTGTCTTCTCTTCGATGCTTTCCATGGGCAGAATCCAAATGTCCCCATGGGGAAAGGAGGAAGGAGGGGGAGGAACGTCAGTCTCCCCCTCCCCTCCCCCTCCCTCCATCTTCCACTCTCAGTCTTTCTCTCTGATCCCTCTCACGAGAATGTTCTCTATCTCCCATGAGAATACTTCACCATATTCTTCTATTTCTCTCACCTTTTCTCCACGTATTTTTTCTTCACCTCAGAGTGATAAAAGTGACCAATTGTCTCATTTCTTCCTCATTCCCTTGCAAACTGACTCCGTCCATCATTCTCCCTCTCTTCTTCAAACGTCGGTAGGTCAAAGGCCCTCTCTCTTCCCTTGGCAACTTGCCAGCTTCATCTCCTCATTAACTCCCCTGAGGGATACAACCACCTGTCGGTACTTCTTTCCTTTGATCCCTCTCCCTCCTCCTCCACCTCCTTCCTCCCCTCCCCCTCCCTCCCTTCTCCTTCTTCTCCGACCTCTCTTTCCCTCTCTGTAATAATCTCTCTTCATTCTCTCTCATCTTATTACTTCTCATCCGTTAGATCTTTCATTCTTCATCATTTCCTCTCCAGTGGTGGACTTATCCCTTTCCTTCCCTTCTGTCTGACCTCTCTCTTCTTCTTCTTCTCTCTTATCATTCATATCTTTCTAATCACAGTTGGTAGTCTGTACAGAGTGAGATTATTCTCACTCCTTCTTCATTCCTTTCTATCCCACAAACATTTCAGTTCATAAGCTAAGTGCAACATTGTAATTTCGTATTAATGTTTCCGGTGATAATTAGATGATCGTCTTCATTTTGGAAGGAATAATCGAATTAGTTCATTGGCTGTTCCATTACTTCAAATGGGAAAGAGATTGATGCTTCATTCATCCATTTATTCCATTGACGTTATTGCTCAATGAAATAAGATCATACTGTAATTGATTCACATATAATGAAAACAGTCAGAATTCATGCCGAATAATCATGCGATTAAATTTCATGAGACAATAAAATAAGAGTGGATCAATAATGGGTACCTTTTTTGCATATGCGTCTTTCGTTCGTCCCCTCGAGATACGATCTCCCCTCTCCTCCCCTCCCTCCCTTCCCTCTCCCCCTCCCTCTCCCTCTCTTCACCTGCATCATTTCAGTCCTTCTTTCATCTCTCTTCTACTATCATTCCCCTCCTCCCCCCTCTCTTCCATTACGATGTCGTCTCTTCTATTGCACTGTCCTCTTCATTCCTTCCTATCAACAAGACTGTATCGTCAATATCCTTCCTTCTCTCTAATATCTCATAATAGATCTCTCTCTCTCTCATCATTCTCTTGTTCATTCATCCATTCTTCCACTATGTCATCTCCTCTTTCTTCTTCTTCTTTTCTCTCAACCTTTTCCTTCTCAATGATTTCATCGTTTTCTCCATAAATTGAATCAATTCAGGTGAATGGAACTCCTCGATTCTCTTGATTGAACAGTATCCATGTCAGGTGAGAGAATCATCCTCAGATAGTCCCTTCCCTCCTCCCTCTCTAAATCGAATTGACCCCCAATGGGCACTTGTCTAACTTGACTAGCTTGTCATATCAGTGACCACAGCATCAGAGGGTTATCAACCGGTTTCCCTCTCCCTTCCTCCTCTCCCCTCCTCTCCCCCTCTCCCCTCCTCTCCCCCTCTCCCTCAATCCTCTCTCCATATGATATCTATGAGCTTGGTCACATCATTGTTAAGGGTCAGTCTCTCTCTCTCTCAAAAGAGAAAGAAGAGAGAAGTCAACAGTGACTGCATAATGCCTATCGATCGTATTACATTTCAATTCCATTCACTCACTAACCCTAACAGTAATCTTCCCCTCTCTCTCTCCTTCAGTCTGCAATTCCTTCTCAATCTCTTCATATCTCACTAGTTCATCGGTGTTTTCTCTTCGCCTTTTTTTAGCTATTCCTTTTTCGTTGTCCTTTCTTCCACTTTTTCAACCTGTCACAAAGAGGGCGAAGTTGCAAGAGAGGAATGAGTCACATATTCGTTTTTTGCATGAATGAAATGGTGATGGATTGCAGATTTGATCTCAACGGGATCTTTCTATCCTAAGACGAGTACGAGTCGAATGATGAATGGATATGAAATATCTGATGATCTACTCAGGAGAAGAGTTGAGGTAAGGAGAGAATTCAATTGATATCCAGTTCAATTAAGACTCATAAAGTTGTTCATCCTGAACGAGAACGGTTCGGTTTGATCCTCTTTGATTCTCGTGGTTTGAAGGTTGTAAATGAAGAGTGAACGGTGGATTGAATGAAGAGAGAAATGAGTGGTAAGAGTGAATATGAATGGGATGAAGATGAGTAAAGAGAGAATGAATGAATGAATCAGTGTTGTCAGAGATGACAGATCATACCACATCAACAATTTCAAAATTATTATTTTGTTCATTCATCGAAACGTAGGTGTTCTAAAACGAAAGAAATTATCTATCGAGATCAACACAATTTCAATGAATCGATTTTTTTAGATTCGTAAATTATGAACGAACCTTAATTATTTTCACCTAAGCGATAAAGTGGAAAGTTTCATTCATTAATTCATTGGAATATTTCCCGCCCTATAGGAAAAGTAATTGTGAGACTGACCCTTCCTTTCCTCCCTCTCCTTCTTCTTCTCTCTAATTCCTCATTACATTCGTATATCTCATGAGATCTATCCAGTCTCCATTCTCGAGATTCGCTTCCTCTTCTTTTACTCTTCTCTGCCAAGTGTATTTCATTCCAACCTCTGTCTGGATATATTCATCGTAGACGTAATCTCCTTCCATCGGTGTTCAATTGACCATGTTGTCTTTGAAGAGAAAGAGTAACGATGAAGAGAAGAAGGAGCTATATAGACCCTCTCTTTTACTGGCTATACAAGTCTACCCCTTTCCCATTCATTCCTCCACAAATCGTCCATTTGATTGTAGATGAAATAGAGGAGGAATGGGATTGAAATTGAGAGAGAGATCATGGGGAATTGAGTGAGTTTTCAATGAAGACGAGAGAGAGAGAACGAAAGTAATGAATCTTGAAAGAAAGAAGGCGAAGGCAAAAGAGATCGTGAGGACTTCAAGTATTCACTTCATCTTTCACTCTTATTTATCCTCAATATTCCCTCATCTCCCCTTCCCTTCTCTTCATTCCTCTGATTTCAGGTGTTGGAACGTCGTTACGGAGGGAGAGAACGAGCTCATTCAGCAGCCACTCTCATTCAGAGAACATTCAGAGATTGGGCATTGAATAAAAGATTCCAAGCTATGATGAACACTCACAGTTAGTACCTTCTACCGATGGACTTCCCATTGTAATCTCAATTCAGATCACGGATCAAGAGAGAGTCAATTATACACGATGAAATCATTTGGTGCCCTTCCCACTTCAACGAGACAATTCGTAATGGCTCCTCCTCTACAAAGGTAAAGAGAAGGAGAGGAGGATGGTATTGGAATGACTTCATTCTAGGATTGCCCCTCCTCTTGCTGTAGATTATCAACGATCTCGATCAGTCACTGCATCTCGTGTTAATTCTAGGTGAGAAGAAGAGGGAATAAATTGAGAGTGACAATCATCAATTCGAATCGGACAATTGAATCAACTTAGTTAGAGACTGCTTCTCATACTCATTAGTATGCCTATTCGGCCAATTACTGAGTCACTAGCAAGAGAATTGATTAGGGAGTACTGTTCTAGTGAGCAGTGTGCGTCACCGATTCATCACAGCTTCACATTCTTGCCATTTTAAAAATTCAGGATTGAATTGTCTATTAAAATTCAATAATGATCAGATACACTCCGTCAACGTCACTTCTCGCTCAATTACGTGCAGATCGTGGTCTGCCATGTACTCCTCCTTCAACTCTCTTAGACGATAGAAGTAGAATTCGATCTGGTTCGTTCTCTTCCCTTCTCTTTCTTTCAATCGAATGAACTGATTTTCCCCTTGTTGAGATGTTTCGTACGGAAGCGAACTTTTCTCCATTCTCATCTATTTGTCTTCTCCATCTTTTGTGCCTTCATTCCTAATCACATGAGATAATAGAGTGGGAAAGGCACAATGTTTCTCATCTTCTTGCTTCTCGTCTTCTATTTCCATACTTAAACTGACGTATTCTAAAGTAAACAGGTTTCATTTATTTGCTTCCATCTGAGATGTTCTTCGTCAAACGAATGAATCATTCCATTCCTTATGAAATTCCTTCTCTTTCTTCAGGTACTCGTAGTCCTCCCTCTCCTGCTCCATCCTCTACACGAAGAAGTGGATCTAATATGATTGGTACGTTATCTATTACTCTCGATACGTCATTCACATTACAACGACCTCTTACTTTTTATGTCTCACTCTCTCTCTTTGGTCAATTGGTATCTCTTCTCTATGTTAACATCATGCGATCACTGTTTTGATATTGGAAAAAAGAATCTGGTTGTATCTCCTGCTCTATACATTTTATTGAATGTGAAATTCTTTGAACCGCAGTTGATGAGCTATCACAGTTTTTTTTGTGAATAATGTAAGTAGGTGCATCTGAATCTCCTCTTCTCTCCTATCAGTGATCTCATTAAAATCGTTCGTTTGTGTGTTCAATTAGAAGAGAAGCTTCTCACTTTCCTGTATTACAGCAAACGATGAGATTGAGAGGGGCAAGCCATACCTCCTCCCCCCCCCCCTTTCCCTCTCCCTCTCTAGTCCTTCCTTTCCCTCACTCGTTCTCACTATTATCTCGTCTAAGAACGAAGTCACTTCTTCACCCATTCAGTCCTCTCCCCTTTCACCTCTTTTCAACACTCCAATTATCCAACAGTTCGCTCTCATATCAGTCTAAACCGATCAAATAAGCCACAAGTCATATAACCATCAATTGTTGAATACAGAGATTTGATTAGTTCTGCTGTTCAAATGAGTTGTGAACAGTCCGCCCCTTGATGATCCACTCTTTCACTCACACATATTTTCACCCCCTCCTCCCCGCTCTCTCTATCTTTTTCATTACCTTGTCCCCATCCCAAATGTTCTCCATTCCTATCTCCATTCTTTTCATTTTCCCTTCATCTCTGAACAAGTCACTTGAGTATTCCATTACTCTTCTATTCTCTTTCTCTTTCTGGGAACTTCATCCTTCCTTCCATTCTTCTCCACATCTTTTCCTTTCCTCCTTCACCTTCTCATACACTTTTTGCTCTCTCTGATCTGTATATCATTCTGCTGATTCGAGGCAACCGTCACCATAATCGTGCTCTCTTCATGAACCATGCTCCACAAAGACCCAATTGGTTGGAATATTCGGGGGGCGGTAGATCTCCATCTCTACATATACCAGCTGGTCCTTCCGATTGCACTCTATCATCGTGCCCTTCTTCTCTTTCCCTCATCATCTGTTTCGTCTCTATTCTCCTTCATGTCCATTCCCCCCCCTTCCCTCCCTCCCTCCTTCTTCTCTCTTTGACCCCGCACAGTCTGCCCTCAGGGTGGTTGTAATACGAGGATAATCCATTCCCTCCCTCTCTCTAGATTGATAAACAGTTGAGTTCATTCCCAGTCCTCGAGGTATTTGATCTCTTTCCTTTTTAATGACGTCTGTCTTCTTCCATTTCTACGGGAATGGGAAAGTTCTTAGATGGAATTGAGAGAGAGGGGAGAGGGAGGAAGACGTATAAGGAAGGGGAAGTTTGAATCGACGATAGGAGAAAAGAAAGAGAGAAGGAAAGGAGGAATGATTTGAAGTGACAACTGAGATATTTATGAAAGGACGTTCAAGGGATGGAACCGTGTGGCAAAATGAAGTGAAGTGAATGGGTTAGAGTGAAAGGGAAAAGAGAACAATGGGGGAAAAGGGAGCTATAACCTCCCCTTCCTTCCCTTCCCTTCCCTCTTCTCTCCTGGCCATTCGTTCGTTCCTCCATTTGGTACCACTCTTGGACGATTACTGAATCTCCGTCTGCACACGACCACTCATTCATAGATACTACCCTCCTCCTTCTCCTCACGCGAGAGAGAAGAAAAGTGAGTGTGATTACACCAACTGACGGACCATTGCCATGGGGTCACTAGGGAAGAGAAGGGTAAAAGGAATGGAGGAAGGGGAGAGAATGGAAAGGAATCGAGATTGTTATCGAGGCAAGTTCTGCCCTTTTGTGCAAGTGAGAATCTCCAGTCGAGAAGGAGAGAGAGAGGAGGGGAGGAGGGGAAGAGGGGGAGGGAGGAGGTTGCAGGGTTGTTTACGAGGTCTAAAGGTAATTGATGAGGTTCTCACGATCACTCACCTCCTGTCAGTCCTCCCTCCCCCCCCCCTCCCTCCCCCCTCACTTTCCTTCCTTCGAGACTGATCACTGTGATTTCCCTCCCTTTGGCGGGTCGAAACAGAGGAAAGGTGGCTTCCCCTTCCGCCCCCCTCCCCTCTCCCTCCCTCCCTCTCCTCCCTTATGAATACTCAGCTTGACAACTCGTCTGTGTGTGTGAACGGTCTACCGTACCCTTGCCCTCCCTCTGTTGAAATAGTAGCAGAATATGCATAGTGCCGCCACATTTCCCTCATTCTTTATCTTCATGGGTGATTCAACTCCTTCCCTTTGCTTCGTCCATTAATCCAAGTTATTCTTTCTCCGATGACATCTAGTCCACCCTCTATCTCACACCTTCATTCCTAATATCATCGTACTCAATCTTCCCTTTCCACTCTGAATTCAGTAGTGTCCACATATTTGTTCCTTCTCATTTCTTTGCAGTCCAATATTTCATCCGTAGATAGTCTTCCATCTTCCTGTTGCATTTACTACCATAGGTCATGGAATGATTCTCGTAGAGTACGAAGGAAGGGAAGGAAGGGGAAAGAGGGAAGGGAGGGAGGGGGGATGACCCTCTCTATAAGTGCACTCCTTACAAGTAGATGATAGTCCATTCCATCAGAATCCTTTCCTTCCTTTTGAGTGGTCACTTCTCATTCTCATCCCATTCTTCTTTGTCTCTTGAGGCCTCTTCTTTCCTTCTGCTTCTCTTCTATCTCCGATCCTCTTTTCCCTCACTTCTCCTTTCCTGTCAATCCCTCTCTCTCTCTTCTTCAACCTACTACACACTTCTCAACACAGTTAGTATACTCAATCAGAGGGAATAACTAATCCATTTGTCTCTTCATTCTTCTCCTTCATAATCTCTCGTGTTCCTAACCACTTCTCATCAGTACAACCCTCCCTTTGATTCTCTCGATTGAACGAGTGTTCATTCAGAGTGATTACACAATGATTATCATCCATGACCCATTTATTTACTTATTCTTTCATCCTTTCCTAGTATCTAATTCCTCTCTTCTCTCTCTTCCTCTCTCTTCTCTTCTCCACTTAGTGAAGATTCGTTCATACAGATGGTCACTCTCTTCTAATTTCTTCCTTCTTCTTCATCTTCTCTCCATTCTCTTTTTCATCAATCTCTTTCTCTTTCCTTGTCTTTTCTTCATCTCAATCGTTTGCATATTATTAATCAGAGTATATCCTCCTCTGCTTTCTTCTTCTCTCTCTTCTATTCTCCATTTCATCCATCATCTCAATTCTCATCTCAAATCTCACGATCATTTCCACCCATTCTTCCTTCTATTCTTCCCTCTCTCTCACTTACTCTACAAGGTATTTTATGACACGATCTTCCTTCCCTTTCCGTCTATATTTCTTCCCTCCATTCCTTCTTCTATTCATCTCTACTTTACCCATTGAGTTCTCTTCTTTCCATCTCTTTCCTCTCTCGATTCCCTTCTATCTCTCATTCACATTCTTTCTTCTATCAGTGATGGTCGATTAATCGAATACTTCACGTATTTTAATGGTTTCGTACTCATTTCTTCAACTGTTCTCACTTCATTTCCATTTTTATTCTTATCTTCTGGATCATCTGAGTAATACAAGAATAGAATTGTTTATTTACTCGACAGCTTTCCTTTTCTTCTCCTTTCCATTCTTCCTTCCTATCATTGCTTTCAACTCCTCTTCCGATGTTCTCTCTTCCTCTTTGGCACTGAGCAGCTTTCACATTAAATTCACTCTCGTTTTGGAGTAATTGAACTGGTATTACAGTTATTTCTCTAGTTAGTCTCATTATTGTAATTTACGAAGTGCATAGTAATAATCTGTTTTTTGTAGTGTGATCATGATGAATTAGAGTCTCTCTTATCAGAAAGGGACGTTGTGACCTTTCACCCTTCTTCTTTTTCTTCTCTTTCCCTCACTCTTTCCTCTCTTTCTCTCTCTCTGCCACACCTCAACATTCAGTAATGCGTCATTTATTTTTGTTCACGATTCCTCTAGGCAGTAATATTCAAAACAATGACTACACTGGTTATTCATGGATTCTGATTCTAAATGGTCATAACTTGCAGATTCCTTGATGTCACCTCGTTTGGTGACTCGTCGATTAGTGGGTCTTTCCCCATCTGAGAGACCATCTCCATCACATGCCCTTCTCCTCTTCTTATGAGTCCAATTGATCCACTCAGTCAGTTCTTTTACAATTATTTCAAAATGAGACCCTATATCATTTTCGATTGATAGAGATATTGCGCAAACTTGTGGACAACACTTATTTTATGATCTGATTGGTTCACCCTTGTTTATGACTAGAATGGACCTCTGTTAGGGGAGGGGAAGGGGGGGAGGTTTATGGGTATTGACTTGATTGTGACCATCAATGGGTAGAGAATACTGCTGTACTATCAAATGAGAAGGGTATGCAAAGAGAGGGAAATGAGGGAAGGGGTGGAGCAGGTTCATGAAGAATAGTGATTTGTTTATTAATTAATTGTTCATTACAGGTCCATCATCAGTCGGTCCTCCTTTAGTATGGGTACCACGTGCATCCGTCCCTTATCCTGTTCATGGATATGGAGAAAGAAGAGAAGGAGTTCCTCCTCCTCCTCCTCCTCCTCCTCCTGCTCTTGTAGGAGGATTGTGTAGAGGATATGGAGAAAGGAATGATAGACATCATACTCCTCCCATTCACTCAAATAGTCTATCGAGGATGGATAAGAGAGATAGAAGGTATGAAGAAGGGAAGGGATGAACAATGAATGAAGTGGAATCTCAAGTGATGAATATTGAGAATAGACAATGAGAATTATTGAGTACACTTGAAGAGTTTACGGCATTAGATTAGGAAGATAAGATAGTAATTTGAAAGTTGTATAAAACAATCTTTCTGTTTCAGAGAGCGTCACGAGGAGATTCAACGACAAGTTTCTGATGTTGAAAGGAAACGACAATATCGAGTTGCACTCAATTTCTTCAATAAGTTAGTTTCTCATTTCTTCTTTCTTTTCTTTTTTTCTAACTTTCCCAAAAACATTCTTCAACGATGTTCATGTTATTTATTAAGGAATCCGAATCGTGGTGTTCAATTGCTCACTCAATGGGGATTCGTTGATGAATCTGCAGAGAGTCTCGCTAAGGTTACCTTTTTTTGTTGTTGTTGAAGGTTGTTGATAATTGAAGCGTCATTTATAATTTCACCTCCATGATAGATAACAGTGAAAATCGTTATTATAATTTTAATATTCTCAGTTGATGTTCGGTCGCCGAGGTCTATCAAAACAGATGATTGGAGAGTATCTGGGACAGCATGAACCATTTCACACTTATGTACTTGAGTAAGTTATCTCATTTGATTACTCATTATTTATCATTCATAAGTCACAATCATCGCTCGTTATCTATAAGCCTTTATTGGTTCAGTATTTGATGGTTCGAATTTCAGTCTGTTCATCAGCCAAATAGAAGTGAATGGATTGGAAGTGGATGATGCGCTGAGAAAGGTGAGCTGATCATTTTTCTTCATGGATGAAAAAAGTAGAGTGGGTCTGATAATTTCATCACAAAAGCTTGACAAAAAATAATATTGATCAATTCCAGGTTCTTTCGTTCTTCCGATTGCCTGGGGAATCACAGAAGATCGAGAGAATATTAGAGGTTTGTCATTTTCGCAAATAGTCTTCATCAGAAAAAGATGTTTCAACTATGGATTCGATAATTGCAGACATTCTCAAAGCATTACACTCGATCGAATCAAGGAAGATCGACAACATTCACTGGAGGGGCTGATACCGTGAGTTGATATACTCTTACTCATTTCATTCTCTCTCTCTCTCTCAGATCCACGTTCTCGTCTATGCAATGATAATGCTCCAAACTTCTCTTCATAATCCAGCAGTTCAATCATCATCAAGAATGACTAAGAATCAATTTGTCAAATTACTCGATGGAGCTGATAATGGAAGAAGTATGGATAAGTGAGTTCATTTACAAAAATTCAAGAATTCTTCGAGATAAAAATAAATGAATCTCTTCTCAGGGAGATGTTGTGTGGAATCTTCGATCGAATTCGACAAGAGGAATTCAAACCAGGAGAGGATCATGTGACTCAAGTACAGAAAGTCGAAGCTGATATCATTGGAAAGGATAAACCCGTATGTTATTAGCTATTATACATACGATAGAATAGAATGAATTAATGGACTCATAAATCAATAAATAATTGCAGCGTTTATCTGAATGTCATCGTCGTCTCGTATGCTACTGTAGACTTCATTCAATCGTCGATCCAGGAAAGAAACAATCAGAATCAGCTCATGAAAGAGATGTATATCTATTCAATGATATGATTCTCGTGACAAAGAGTGTAGCTAAGAAGAAAGCAAGAAATGGATATCAATACATGCTCAAGTATGTCCATTCTATAAACTCCATCATCTCAATTCCTTATTATAGATCTTCCTCGATTCTTCTTGGTGCAAAAGTGAAGTTATTCTCAAATGGATACTATCAGTATGGAATTGATATCGATTGTCGTCCATCGGGATCACAAATGTTTTTTGCTGCTAAGAATCATGATGATAGGTGAGATTCCCTTACCCTCTTCTCTCTTCCTTT